>JAIRCK010000099.1:0-102805 GCA_020744315.1 Curvularia eragrostidis | reverse complement strand
GAAAAGTAAGAAAACGAAGGAGGGGCGGGAAAGAAGGGGGAAGGGGAAAAAAGAGAAAAGGGAAAACGATTGACAAAGGAACGCGGTGCATGCTGTTACGTTAGCCATTGTTTCAAAACCGAATGCGAGCGCATGAAAGACGAGATGGAACTGGTGGTCCTTGAGCGACTATTTTGCAGGTTTGCGTATTGGAGCGCAACGAGCAAGTGTGCAGCACACCACAGTAGCCTAGGCGCTAGAACAGTCAATGCCGTGGCTTCCGCGAGCAATGCGCATCAAATGACCAAGAGAAAGAGTACCACGAATGGGCATGGCATGGGCGGCAAACCATATCCTGCTCTAGTGGCTAAAGGAGAAGATGCCAATCCAATGACGGATGTCATTGGGGAGGCTTGCAGCCACCCTTCTGGAAGGAATGCTTGTCCTGTGTGGTGTGGCGTCGAGTGCCACCGAAGAATATCGGGGAGTTTTAGTGTAACATGACCCTGATCCTGGGCGCTAGGATTTCAAGCCGGCCAATTGCTGATACGCGGACAGGTAGTCCGTCGTTGCTGACGAGCTGGCACTGAGATGTTGAAACGGCAGAAGCCTACTACTGGTACAGTGTGTACACTATGTATGGTGACCCTGACACGCCACGTGCCGAGCTGTCGGGTTGCCATGGCTAGCCGACGGCAAGGACTGCATGGTTGAAAGAGAGATGGCGTCCGGTCTGGACCTCGCTCCATCTTCCGCCGCGCGTTGACTCTGCCCACATGCACACTAGCTCTTGTGCTCACCTCGATGCTACCTGCTCTCATGGCGCTCGTGAGCCCGTTATGAGCTACGTCATGGACCGGTCAAAGTCGGCTAAAGCGAGGCGTTGCGAGGGCTTTGGCTTGATCGCCTGGTTCGCGACGCCATTGCCAAGCCGTCTCCTGGACTGGCAAAGTCTCTTTGTTGAGTAAGTTGTATGCATAGTAATCAAGAAAAGTAGTTGAAACCAAACTCGAGGGAACTTCGTACGAAGCGCAGGAGAGCGCTGCAGATCAGGGCGGGAGCGCGAATCTACACTAGGGGAGCTGGTATAGACTTTGACAGATCTTGGGTGCGTAGCGTGTGTGCTCTCTACCACGGCTAGTAGTTCTCTTGGAAGAAGATCGTGATGCTCTTGACAGCGCGAGCCGTCAGGACGGTGAGATCTGGCGCAGGTTAGCAAGGAGCCGCAGGCCCTGTGCGCCCTGCATAACGCATTAGGCTGTGGAGGAGGCATGGTTATTGACGGAATGCCCCTATCAAAAATGGAGTAGGATGCGGCCATCTCCAATTATTGCATCAACAATGGATTGGAGTAATAGTAGACTTGTGGGGGAGGATAGACCCACAGACCTCGTTAGGTTGCCCAGTGCGCAGCTGCCCGAGCATACAATCCAACCGGGCCAAGCTCCGGGGGAGGAGGTCTTGTATGTCGACGCATGGAGACAACAAGGATGAAGTGCCAGAGGTCGGTATACCAGCCCATACAACTGAAACTCAAGCATCCCTCTGGACCCCCCCACAGCCTTGTTCTAACCATGTTGCTCGCTGGCGCGCGGACATGGCGCCCCCCGGCCGCACGGGCGGTCAAATGTTCGGTGACCCAACCTTGAGTTCATGTCTAAGGGCGGGAAGGCTATCAGACATGGTTAGGGATTCGCTTGTACCGTGTACAGTACACACATACGCCATTCGTTGGCAGCCACTGGGCTAGTAGGCCAATCGCAAGCCCGGCATATCATGGACTTCTAGGGGTTAAGATGCCTGATGCGGTCAAGCCTGAGTCGAGGGGCCTCCTAACCAGTGCTCGATTCCAACAGCACGAAAAGCTTCGCCGTTGGAGGAACATTCGGCGACATGTATGGCAATTGACCGACTACTGACTTGTACCACTATGTTTCTGTAATCAGTTGACTACGCTTTGGCCCCAGCCCCTCACCTCTACTCCGCATGCCACGACGCAAGCGAGGGCACCAGGGCACCACCATGGGCAACCCCAGGCCTCGCCAAGGAAGATCTTGGACACCGTTGTTCTTGAGTCCTGGCGCCAACGGGCAGGCTGAGTATATGACCCAGCATTGCCAAACCTGCGCCAAGCCTGATGATAGCATGCGGAGGTTTTTTCTCATCATGTTGCCAGCCAAGGCCAGCGAGGCGCTTTGTTCCGGCTTCTGGGGGCGTGGCTCGGTGGTGGCGCTCGACAGTCTAATGCACGGGCGGGAGACCATGTTCCTGCACCCATTTGGCTTAGAGTAGGTACCTCGCCGTCGAAGGCCTTGTGCTGGCATCCCTGGTGCCATGTCGGTCTACAGCACGCGCGCGAGGCCATGGAAGTAGTCGCTGGCGAGGTCGACATGGACAAACTCAAAATCTACGTCATGCACTAGGTGCTCTCCCAGAACATACCGCAGTCTCGTCAGGGCAGATCCTGGAAACACGCGCCGGCAACGGGGCGGTGCAGCCAGCAAGTTCTGCTCGCTATCGGGCCGAATGCATATTACCGTCTTCTGGCACCGATCAAGACAAGGCAGGGCGGGAGAGAGAGTGTGTCCATGCCCGACACGGCAGCACACGACACGGCCGCCGCCGAGGGGGAGCGTGTGGGCGTGCGTGGCCGAGGCCAGCGAGGACAGAAGAGCAGAGAAGCAAGCAACGTTGAACATGGATGAAAAAGACGCATTCAGACGATCTGCCGCACGTCACTGCGCCAATGTAAATGCAAGGTGACGATCGACGGGCGGGCGTGCCAGGCGTGACCTAATCGTACCTGTATCGACATGTGCGCCCAGCAGCCAAAAAAAAAGGGTCCGATCGCACACAACAGCCGTGATGATGGGCGGGCTCGAGGCTAATGGCGCAAACACGACATGGCCACCCCACGGTGCCGACAAGGTAGCGGAGGCGGAGGCATGTAGGGCGTCGGCGATGGCATAGGCGTAGGCGCAGGCGCAGGCGTAGGCGGCGGCGTAGGGGGGCGGCGGTGGGCGCGCGTGGTCAAGCACGTCGCACACAGAGACAGACATTCGCGTTCGCTTCGCAAGCAAGCCTGTGGCAGCGTCTGTTTAGAGCGGCGGTTCAGGCCTAGTGGGAGCGCGCAGTCGGCTAACCCGATTTCCCCACGGTCGTTGGGAGAGTGTGGTGCGCTAGACGACTAGGTCGCGCTGCTTCCGCAGGCTGGTGGTTTTGGTGGCCGACGCCTTTTGAAACCTCGTTCCAGCTCTATGTGCTTGTCAGCAGTTCCGCATAGGAGTTTGCCGGGCACTAAGCAACCTCAGGCCCAGTGCC
The DNA here is from genome assembly GCA_020744315.1 of Curvularia eragrostidis. Classification (NCBI taxonomy): domain Eukaryota; kingdom Fungi; phylum Ascomycota; class Dothideomycetes; order Pleosporales; family Pleosporaceae; genus Curvularia; species Curvularia eragrostidis. The sequence continues at coordinate 99,505 of JAIRCK010000099.1, read as the reverse complement.
CCAGCAGAGGATATACAGAGTTAATGCCCGATGTGCACTGCGCATTTTGCCCATGAAATCCGTACTGGCAAATCTCTGCTCTGCTCCCACCTCCCAGACCCCGACATAGCTCCTTCTGTTCTGTTCAGTCCCACGCCCTGAGACATGCTCGCATTCATGCCTGCACAACCTTCGACTTCTGCTCCGGGTACGTCGGCCTCCATCCATTGCCCATGACGCTGGCCCGCCCGTCTTGCTGACCCGTTCCCACAGGAATAAATTACTGGTATGGCAGTGCCAGTCTGCCAGACGCCCTCGAAGCACATCCCCCCAACCACTCGACCCAACGCTTGATGCGCCGTGCCTCGGACGCGGTTGCACACGCTGCCGGAATCCAAATGTGAGTATATCCATCAGTCTTACTCCGTTCCCCCCAAGCCCTCCCCCACCGGCGTGTAGGCGAGCACACTGCCTGCAGCCCATGACTTTCTGCTTCGGTCCGGCCTGGCAAATCCTCTTCTGCCTCTTCTGGCTGGGTCCTCTCGACTTGTCAACGCCTTCTGCTGCCCGCACCCCCTCCAGCGGAGCAGACCACTCCGGCGTCCCGTCACGATCCACAGACGCCAAGGAGAAAGCGGACATCGCGAAGCTTTGTTCCAACGATCATCCTCTTTGATTTTGGAAAGGATCGGCGTCGGCATCTTACGCCCTCGTGTCGTTTGCAACTCGTCGGCAACTGACTAGAGACGGGAGGAGAGGGAAAAAAAAATCACCCCATCGAAACGTCTCTAATTACCGTGAGGGTAATTTGATAGACTTTGCTTGCCGGCTGCATTGTTAGGATGACACGTCCATGCCCAACTATCCTGGGATCTTCATCGGCAATCGTTTCGGGACACGACCTAGGCAGTCTGCGCGGGGTCCATCGCACCATCGACAGTGCGCATATCCACGCAAAGCTCGTGGATCAGAGGCGCAGGCGGAATGCACGCGGCGACCATAGCACAGAGGCATCTAATGTCACAACTTTCTGCAACTCGAGCGCGAATTTGCTAACAAGTCATTAGCCAGGACTCCTCTGAATGGGACGAAAGCCAAGTCCCACTCCATCTCGACAACAGTGCCCAAACCAACCTTGTAATTCGTCCACCGGCAGCGTCCGCCGCTGCAAACCACAAAGCTCCGCTGGCACCCAAGCAAGGCCTTGGGGGCGCCCTGGCAAACGCTCGAGGCCAGCACCATTCGCCAATTGCCGGCACATATGCACTGCGGACACCCCGCGGCAAGATCACCTCGATAGCATGCGAGAGCTGCCGGAAACGAAAATCAAAGGTGTGTATGCACTCAAGAGCAAGCGCGGTTGGCGTTGCAACAAGAGCTGACAAGCTTCGTGTCAACAGTGCGATGGTATGAGACCAAAGTGCAACACCTGCCAGTCCAAGAACCTCACGTGCGTGTACGACGTTGCAGAAGATGGCAAGACAACGACCCAATTGCGAGCCCACGTGCGACGCCTGGCCAAGGAGCTTGAGGATATGAAGTCAGTCGTTTCACTGCTGGCCATGGCTCCAGACCGTGCATCGGCAGCCAACTGGGCCGCCGAGATTGAGAAGAATGGCTTCGCGCATCATTCTGCCGAGGACATCAAGAAAGCGCTTTCGGGGGGCGTTGGTACAGATCCTCGTGAGTCGCTGCTGGGAACAAGCCACGAATCCTTGGGAGGGCCGACACCAGCTCTTCCAGAAGGCGATTCGTTTGGAACTCCAGGTAGTGAAGCCTTTGCTAGCGCTCCCCATCACATGGGCGCCTCACCATATGGCGAATCGTCTCGGGAAGAGAGGTACTTGTTCACCAGTGCAAGAGGAGAAGCACACGCTGACACGAGTCGAAGCCGAGAACAAAGCCATTCATCACTAGGCTTTTCACACGACACAGCCCCAGTCGATGCTGCCGTGGCCATGAACCCATCCCCACTCAGTCTTGAAGCCGCGACAAACGCACTGAGCAAGTTCAGTTTCGACTGCGCTTTCTATCGGAGAACGAAGCGAGACCTCCTCGCAAACGGATGGAGCGAGGTACAAATCTTTGGCAGATGCGAGATCGACGTCGATACTCTCTTGCTCGGGTTCATGGACCCACAAGATGCACAGCCAGTCTCGACGTGGTGTGCAAGGACTTGCAACAGGCTGCTGCCAGCGGCGTCTCTCCCGGTCAGGCTGGCGTCGGCGTGGGTGATGACAAAGTTGATGCGGGTAAGTTGCTGCGCTCTACAACATTTGGTAAAAAAAAGTGTCGTTAGCCTGACGTAGTCTTGCAGTATCTCATCTGGCCAAGTGCCGAGAACATGAACTCGAATCCGGACTGGTTGATGCCGACAGTAGGAAAACAAGAGAATTCGCCTTACGACATGCTCATCGATCTCGTTCCATGGTAGGTTTTGCACGTGCTTCTTGTCTCTTCCCACTGGTGATGTTTTGTCATGCTAACGTCTTCATACAGGCCCCAGGTACGGCAGCTGCTCTACCAGCACCCTCAGGAATACTCGGTTGGCCATTTCGTCGGCCAGATTGGTATCACTTGGCCACACGCAGACGACGCATGCCACTACTGGGACATTGAGGCCGGATATACGCGCATGACTCCGCTCTTCGAGAGCACCGTGGCCGACTTGAACAACTGGACCATTGACCCCAAGATTCTAGAAATCATGCCGCAGCTCGAAGGCCATATCCCGGTCAGGCCTGTCTCGTAGAGTCGGGATTGGCGTGCAAATTTCTTTTCGATCCAATTGTTCTTGTTGTTGTTGCATCTTGCGCGTTACGTAACGGAGTTTGGCTTCAAAGACGAATATCGCATGTCTTGACGAATCCGGGGTCTCTTTCCGATGGCCCTTTCCTCCTTTAGCAAGTGTTCGGCGTGTATATCATCGAGTTGTAGCAGTGTCCTGGAGGCGTTGGGTCATTCCCACTGGGGCTGCTATCTGTCTGCAAAATATTTAAAAGAAGTCGCACTGGGTGGGCCGTCATGTCGCATAGTAACAAGGCGTTGGGAAAGTAGATGCTTGTATCCTTATATTCTTCGTTTTCTTCTTCTCTTTTTTTTCTTTGTATCTTCTAGGCGTCGCAAGGGTTAGACGGAGGGGAGGAAAGGGAAACCTCTTTGCACATATAAAAAAAATCAAAAAGGAAAAAATCTTGCAAGCATGAGAAACGAGATTAAGAGAGTGAGACCTACCGTGTGGTGTGATCGGTGTGTGTCTGTGTCTGTGTCGCGGATATATACGCGGCTGTGTACGTGTGCGACCGGTTGCGACACACGCACATACAAATAGCCACAACAGACATCACACCCACATACACACATACATACCTACGCGGCCGTCCCCTCCGCTCTATAAACAAACGCGGGAAACCCACGGATCGATTCCGCGGACACGGCTTTCTAGCGCGTTTGAAAACTCCACATCTCACCAAGCCACCCAGGCCTACTGCGCTGCCCTGCGTTCTGTGTGTGTGTGTGTGTGCTGCGCTGTGCTGTGCAGTTAAGTGTGCTCTGTTCCAGGCCGCCGCGGCGCTGCCTTCCCCCCTCACCCCCTTCCGCGGTGGCTTGATTTTCTTATTTCCACTCATTTGCAATTTATCCCATCTTACCTTGTCCTTGCAACTTTTTTTTACGCGCGGGTTCCTTCTCCCCTTTTGGGCGAGGGAGGGACCTGTGCAGTTTGGTCCACTTTGTTTAGCTGTGTCGGTGGTTTTGCCAAGACGGCGTTTGCCCGGAAGAAGCGTTCCGGGGGGGGGGGGGGCGCGTGTTGTCCGTCGTGGTCGTGGGGGGGTTAAATGCGCGAAAGAGCGAAAGAGCGAGCGGCGGGCCGGCGATCGGGGAGGCTGATCGCATGACACACATGCGCGTTGCGCGCATGCACGGCATGTAGAGATAATACCCTTTCCGGCTCTATGGATGCGTGCGTCCTTTGCGATCCTTTTTGTATGGGGGTCGGCTTGCCAAGGGACAGCGCGATCGTGCTAGCGATTCTCGATTCTGCTTTGATCGAAAAGGTTCTTCTCGTCCTCTCTTTTTTTTCTTTGTTTTGATTATGTGTTTGTCGTTCTGGAGTTTGGGGTCCGGTCCGAATCGGATTGCATCTCCTTTGATAAATGGTTCATACGCATGCTGGAGTGTACTGTAATGTCCGTGATAGTATCCTGCCTTGGCCCTTCTTTTTCTTTCCCAGCGCGTTGTGCGATGATGAGGATGGATTGGTAAGCGGCATTTTTGTCTTCCTCTTTGCTTGGCTCTCGGGGACTTTTGAGAGGGGGTGGGCGTGTGTGAGTGGCTTGCAACTGTGGATACAAAGCATGTGTCTGTGTACATGTGGCTTGCAAGCAGCCGTCTTCTGCTAGTAGCCAACTGCCGTGGAGAAAGGTAGCTATCCTGTCTAGCTACTTTATTAGAGCTTTAAAGGGCTTCCTCGGAGCACAAAGCTGGCTTTGTACTCCCAAGCTTGGCTGACTGGCAGTTCAAGTTTCCCACTTTTTTTCCTGCGTTACCTACTGCGGCAGCTTTTATGATTTACCTGGTATTTGCCGTGACCGAGAGGGGGCGCGGGGGCACAGCCGGTCCCACTACTTGATCCATTCGATCCACTTCTCGTCATAACAGAATCCATTTAAGGCAACTTTTTCGGTTATGCATATATCCGATAGGACAGCGTCTCTTTGGTCGGGTGCTGCGGTGGAGATAGAGTAAAGTCCATCGGGAATAAGAGCCGCTTTTTGGTTTGTTTGTTTAGTGGAGAATGTGATGTTGGCGGTGGGTTTTGAGGCTGGGGCTGGCTGGGCCGAAGCGTTCTTTTATATCGCGTCCATTGTTTGACAGCTGCCATCTACCACTGCCTTATTCTGACCTAGCTTCGGGGGTATTTTTAAGAATGGGGGTTCCAGCGTTCCATTGTTGATTGAGTCTTCAGGCTGAGACTTGGTGTCTTGTCGGCCGCACAAAAGGTGGAGTGGTAATATATTCGGGTGGAAGGTAAGGCGAAGTCTTTGGGTTGGGCACGAGCGGTTACACAGCTATCTGGAAACTTCTTTGCCTAGGACTTTAAAAGAAAAAGAAAAACACTCCGTGCGCTGCTATCGAGAAAGTGGTATGGCTAGCTTCATAAGTTCTCTTCTCATCGTGCAGGTAGGATTACTGTATTATCAATCATTATGTATGCTTTTTGATAGGCTTGTCTTCATGCTTCTTTCTAGCCACTCATTGTATTTTCCAAGAACCATCAAGAGTAACAGACCAATCGTCAAGAGGTGCTTAGGGCCCGAGATTTAGCCAGAGGATTGAGGTGGTTTCGGCTGTTCCCTTTTTTGCAAGTCACTGTGCATGAAAGTGCTGGTTGCTACAATTTGGTCGAATGACAGATGTCGGGCATTCTGGCCGATTGGTTTCCTTAGGCATCGGGCTGCATAGGCACACGGTCGGTCATGCTTATGCTTATGCGCCATCCTCAAATCGCTTTCATTCTGTGACGCAGCATTGGCTGCGGGTTAAGCCTTGGCTGTGCTCCGCTGTGGAGAGCCTGAGACAAGTCGGGATGTCGTGCAGCGCGCTGCGGGTCCCTTTGCGCATGGGGGTATGCATGTTTTCGTCAGATATACCAGCCCCACGAGCGATCCCCGGCCATGGTCACATACCTCACATGCAAAGTAGATGTCTGCATAAACTTGAGAAAGAAAGCACCAGACCAACTCTCTGGTATTCTGTTATATGCAGCTATGAGAACTAGCCTTGCATCCTAACAGCGCTCTGCTTAGCCCCTCAAATCCACCCCACACAGCATCTTCCGTTTAAGTGTACATGCTTTCTTCGCCATGCAAATCGCCTTTTGAGTCCAAATTGAGAATACCTAGATACGAATTAAGGTGGCTTTTCGGATACACCTGACGCTTGCTGCCGGTCAACACTATCCATCGTCCACAAAATCCCGAACTAGAAGTTGTGAAAACGCTAAGACTTGCCGTACTACGAGATAAAGCGGCTAATTTCATGTAAATTTTCAGGCTGCATCGATTCGATGCGAAACAGAAAGTCTTCTTCATTCTGAACCTCTACAAAAACAAGAACTACCTCGGGTATCAAAAGAAATACGTTTGTCCAGACATGGTGTGTTCCAAAGGGTATCATAGAAAGTACAAAGGAAATATTCCTGCCCAAAGGCAGAGATGGCCATATACGTCACGAAACCATGCCAACCAGAATACGTGCCTTGCAGTGACGACAGAATCAAAAAATATCGTCAACCGTGCCACCATTGCGACTCGCGCCCGCATGGAGGACGTGTCCACAAGGTCCCCAACTGCGCTCAAGGGCATCCTTGTCTTCTGCATCTCTGCAGCCCATCAAGTCATCCACTCCCGTCACCCACCCAACCGACCCAGTGACTCCTCTGTTGGGCCTTAATTGATAGGTAATCTTGCTGTTCAAGCGGCCGATGTACGATCCAAAGACCGTTTCCAAATCAACCTCGCCTTCTGGATCAATCACGCGAACTACTATACCAGGTTCATTCCTAGCAGCCAATATGCGTGATTGGGCTGCAAGACGTGATCTTATTGGTGCCAAAACGCCTTGTGCTGTAGTGTTTGCCGTGGATCTGGGTAAGCTCACGACGGAGTCGACACGAGCCGCTGACACCACAGCGCAAATGGACATTTCGTCTTCTTGAGGTGAGATGTAAGCGAAATCATCGTCTGTCAAACCAGAACCAGACAAACCGATGGTATGTGGTGTGAGTGCGAGTTGAGAAATATCAGACTGGAGAAGTGCTGTAGCGAGCGGTTTGCAGAGTGACTGGATGACGCCTTGCGGATCGTGGGGTATGCGAATGCGGCGGAGCGACGGAAAGTGATTATCCCTAATACCAGCTGCGAGTATAGAAGTGCCAAGGCAGCAGCGTAGTGGGCTAGCCTCGGACCGGAGCTCCCAGTGGAGGTAGCGAAGTGAAGGCGAATGAAATTCGAGTTTAGCATCCTGCTCTCGTAACGTAGGCGCGTTTTTCTGAACCAAGGAAAACTCCTCCAGGCTGGCGAAATGGGGAGATAGGATATCTGCCAAGGTATGGACATTGCTAATTTCCAGGTTGATCAATGTAAATTTCTGGATTGAAGTCGCTTGTGGTGACGCAACGAAGCGCTGGATGCCCTTCTCTGTAATACCGGGAAGGTTTTCGAGACGCAGACTTCGTAGGTTCGAAGGCAAAGCGTTTAGGACTAGATTGGTGAATGAATGTGCAGGTAACCCGCATATCGAGAGATTGCGTAGCTGTGGGAAGCTTCGGCATGTGCCAATTATGGCTCGAAAGTTGAGAGGTGAAGCGGAATTATCTGGTCCCTGGTGTAAGACCAATGTGGATAGTTCCGGATGACTAGAATTCAAATCCAGGAAGCGTTCTGTGGGGTCGCATTCCGCGATGTAGTGGCCTTTTGTTTCTTCATCGTCTTCCTCATGGAGCTCGGTGTCAGCGCTGCCAAATATCCACGTTCGCTCCTTAAGGTTCGAGCGCGTCGATAGTGCATACGAGAGTCGGTCGAAGACATTTAAGAATGGAACATGGAAGCCAACAAGCCGCTCCAGTCGTGGACAAGCCATGACTAACGACGCTACCAAATTCAAAATCTCTTCTTGCTCAATAGTGGCGTTCTGATATAGAATCTGGAAGTCTGACAGGTGTAACTCTTTTACTTGTTGGGCTAATGTGGTGTTCTCACGAAGCGTTCTTCGAAGTAGTTTAAGTCGACTAGTCCCCTTGACCTTCAGCCTTGGAAGCGCTCCATGTTCTTCATTGGCCAACACCAGCACCTTACGGTACATTGCCGCACTCGCAGCCTTCCCCCAGGCGCGGTTAGTAAGGGAGAGGCTCTGAAGGTCTTCAAGATAACACGACGCACATGCCCGATCCTGGCCCAGATGGATCTGCTCAAGTTGCATCACGATACAATCATAGACCTCTCGAGGTAGGCTCTTGTGAAAATAGCCTGGTATTTGATATCCGTCATCTGAATAACTTCCGAAGCGTTGAAGTTGGCATGAAGCGTTGGCTGAGTAGGTGACGGGGCTATCACCACACAAGGAGTCTTCCGAAAAGCGTGGGCCAGTTCCTTTGATGACTGAGAGCCTAGGTGTGCGTACGACGACTTGTGGAATTGCTACGGATCGTATCGTGTTTGACGCTCGTCTCTTGAGGCCATTGATGATACGTGGCCGGGGTGGTTCGCACCTAGACGGATATTAGTGGACATGTTTGACGCAGAATGTGGTGACTATGGGCACAATGATTGGGCACGATGATCTGGTATAATCGCACTCTCAACATCCTCATGAAATCTGCTCCCGTCCTACGTATATCTGATTTGCGCTTTGAACCATTCAAACTCAACATTGTTTGCTCAGACTTACACATCGATCGATTCTCTTTCTTGTTTGTCTTTTCGAGATTTTGACAGGCGGAACATGATGGCGCTACCTGACTGAAAGTCGGATCACAAGGAGATAGAGGTGAAGGAGTCACTGCAATGCTTAGGGAGTTGTCAATATTTTTTGCGCTGAAAATAGAAATAAAAGAAGCAAAGGCATGAGATCCTCTCCGTAATCTGTTAGGTGGCGTGAAACATGTCAGCGCGGGGCCTACCTTGCTAATACTCATATATCGCATGCAACACACCCAAACATGGGATCAGCACGGCCGTTGCTTTGCAAGCATGATGCCGTCACTGAGTCACGAGTTGCTCTGAACCAAGGAACACACCAAGAAGACGGCCTCACATCAGGAGAAATGCTCAACGCAACCAGCAGAATGCATGTGCGCCACGAACGATTCATGCATGGTTTTTGACAGGTTCAGTTTGTCCGCCTGTCTACTAGATTAGGGGAAATTGCCACTCGTAAGGTAGGGTAGCTAATGATGTTAGCGTCACTAGAAGCGCGTTGCTATGGTTGACCGCTCCCTGCTGAGGGTGAACATGGCTGAGGATTGCCTGCTGTGCTTTTAGTGCATAGCATTAATGTTTTCCCATTAATCACTTGGTATTTGAAATGCACGCAAGAGAACCGTCGTTTCGCAGATACACCTCCTGTGCGTCTTGCTCGACGATACGCTCATGACTTTGCGAAATCTTCTGGAATGGCACAATGTGAGGCTGAAGAGCTGTAAAAGGGTCGAGCCCCTGGATTGGCGATCCCGTCTCTAATCTTTGGTTCTTCTCGCCAATCGAAGCTCGGGCTCTAGAAGCCACTAAAGCTAGCACCAAAAAAGTCCGCAAGCATCCGCTGCTGTGGAGAAGCCAAGGGTGCGTGATCTGGTGGCCCTTGTTGCGAACCGCGCCATATGGCGATGCCTTTAGTAGTAAGACTCGATGCCATTTGGAGTGCGGCTGATGATCATGCCTGCAAGCACCACGTGTGCATGTCTGTGCAACAAGAAAATCGGTATCCACTCTGTTCCCACTACGTCTTCCATACTCCTTTCCGATATCCTTCTATGATTTCTCCAGAGCATTGTGCCGTTTTACGCCGCATTCGACACCGACCTGAAACCACTACAGGTGGATATCTAACTGATAGCGTGCCGCGTACCAACGTGTGCTTGCTGTTTGACAGCTGCACAATCGTTGTCCGGCTGTTTCATTTTATCTAGGTGTACATACTTTACAAATGAACCGCCTGTAAGCTAAACCATCTACACCAAGAAAAGTCAGGAAAGCCTTCGTCATTTGGACGGTCCCGGCTAATGGTTATGATGTGAGATGCTCTGCCACAACCAGGGTTTCTCGGATGGAGGGGATAGACCTACCCCATACAGCAAGCATCGAATGCGGCACTAAAATGTCGTAAGTTTTAGCGCCTGGATCATTGAAGGTAAACCCTTCAGAGTTAACTCAGATTTTTTGCTCCCCGAACGTTCCGAAATTACGCTGAGCCCAGCAATGAAGAAAGAAGCTTGCGCGCCTTAGCACAATGCTCGAAAGGACTGCCTGCACAAATTTTTGCAAATCGCAATTACTGTCGACAACCCAGAAACATGCAAGTTAGTGGAAATCTGTGATCCCAAGTCTTGGTGAGGCAGTGACAAGCTGGCCACCAATCCGGTTACGTGATGGGACCATCGCGAGGACAATTCACAAATGCAAAGTTCTTGGATATGGCGAGTCTGGCATGCTTATGCTTAGTTAATTTCATCTGTCTCTGCGCTTTCGCACCTGTATTGTCAGATTGAGAACGAGATTCTGGAGACCATGTATGAATGTCAGCGGTAATCTCTACCTGTTGTGCATTGAGGTATAAACCATAGCATTATTGGATGGATTGCATTACCGGCCACAGGATGTTCAGACTTCAGCAAATTGACATGAGCTTCCAGGGTAGCCAGGCTCACGTTGCGGCTAAGCACCGTCGCCGAGGAGCATCCTTTTCAATGCTCAATATATACAGAAGAACGAAACCTAGTCTCAGCATTAACGCATCACTCCGCAACGCCGCCATGTGCCCGTTTGAGTATCAACCAAGCACCACTGCTGCATCAATTGTATCATGGTTGATTTCGAATGCGCCTAAGGTGCGAGAGAAAAGAGTGTCGGGTTCGGCAATGCGTGGAGCCGGAGAGAGGTGATGTCAAGGCCGGGTATTGAGCGGAGCCGGGTACCGAGAAGTGAGAACATGGCAGCCTCGAAGACGATCCACCAGATTCCCGTTTTCCTAGCGGTTTCCCACAAACCCTAGCACTCTGATGCATGGCCCGGTCCACCCCCGCCTTGTGGAGGTCAAAAGTGGAGGTCAAGAATGCAGGTCACAGGCATGGTGCAGATCTGCCGATCGCAATCAACAACTGGCGTTCGCATAATGAAGCTGTGCAAGCTAAAAGCTACTGTTTGATGAACAGACTCGGCATAGAGCAATTATGAAAAGCACATTGCATCGTAGGCACGCAATGTTGCAACCCCAGAAAAAACTGAGCATATGGGGTGTGTCTAGAGCGTGCATCTAACGTGCTGCTCGCCCTGGTTATTCTCAAGCAGTAAGCCGCCATACATCCTTTAGCACCATTCACCCCGCTTTCAACGTGCAGAAGGCATGCAGAGTCATGCAAAAAAAGTTATTGATATAACCTTTTCAATTGTAGGTGACATAATGATGTACTCATGGCTGACCATCGCATAATCGCAGTTCCGTGGTGCTTCAACAACTTGTTGAACAGTACACACTGAGAGGCTATGACCATCAAAGCATTCTGCTTGCCGGATCCCCAGATGTTTTGTACTAGAATTAAGGAGAAAATAAGGAAAGAAGCATGGTAGGGTTGGTGCATATGTAGTGGTGTCTGCCCGCAGGATGTTCTCCAGTAATTTGTGGGACTTTACAATTTTTGACCATATATTTCGATAACACATTCGTTCATCCAATGGCTATTCCTAGCACACTATCCCTGGTGTTTCTGGCCATTGGCCTCGTTATAGCAAAAGTACCTTAACCCACAACAACCTTCCATGCTCTTACACATAGTAGTGACTTACGACCCACAGTTTCTTTATGTCGGGCTTACATGCCCAACTAAGCACCTCCCCGGCCCCTGGTACACACGATTTACGCATTACCGTCTCAAACGTGCGGTCGTCACCGGCCAACGTATCTTCTACATCCACTCACTCCATGAGCGCTATGGCCCCATTGTCCGTCTCTCGCCCACCGAAGTTGGCGTTGCGGACCTAGATGCCTTCAAGGAAATCCATAAAATTGGAACAAAGTACATGAAGAGCGAATGGTACCTCAGGCTCGCCAACTTTCCCAAAGCTGGTGTCTTCACCATGCTCGATCCACGCGAGCATGGTCCGCGAAGGAAGCTGTTATCCAGATCTTTCAGCAGATCATATCTTGTGCAGTACTGGGAACCAGTTGTTAAGGAAAAGGCACTTCTCGCAGCGCAGAAGATCAAGAAGGATGCGATGAATAGTACAGCAGATGTTTACAACTGGTGGATGCTTCTCGCCTCGGATGTCAGCGCTCATCTCGCCTTTGGAGACTCGTTTGGTATGCTCGAAATGGGTCATGTATGATAGCATAAACACCTGTGACAGAAATCATTGCTAACCTAACTTTGCAGACTAATCAGTTCATGCGTGTTCTAAAGAAGCTCACCATGGGAGCTGGTATAATGGTCGAAATGCCTCTTCTCCGCCTTCTCCGCTTCGTTCCCATCACCGCGGTGCAAGAAATGTTCAACGCAAACGAATTCATTCTACAAGGCGCAGGCAAGGCGGTCGAGACGGCGCGCTCCCGTACAGGCGAGAACAACATTTTTGCCAAGGTCATCGAAGACTGTGAGAAAGAAGGCGAGGGCCACATTGACGACATGGATGTCCGAATCGAAGCCATGAATGTCATCATTGCTGGGACAGACACAACCGGTGTTACGCTGACCTATCTCACCTGGGCCGTACTTCAGCGCCCAGCGCTGCAAGCCGCTCTTGAAGCAGAGGTTGCCGGCTTGCAGGATGATTTCACAGAAAACGATCTGATCAACCTGCCATTGCTTAATGCCGTTATAGAAGAAACGTTGAGACTGTACGGCGCCGCACCGAGTAGTCTGCCGCGTGTGGTACCACAAGGCGGTACTAAGTTTGCAGGCCACTATGTCCCACAGGGTATTACGGTCGACACGCAGGCCTATACTCTGCATCGTGACCCCAAAATATGGAATGACCCTTGGACGTAAGTGACTATAAAAAAGAAAAGAGAAACCTGGAGGTGCCAACACGACATACGCTGACACTCAACCATAGCTTCGACCCTCAGCGCTGGATTGCCGACAAAGAAGGCTTTGCGGAGGCTCAATCGCCAGCCGCGAAACTCGCTTTCCACCCCTTTGGCGCAGGGGCACGCTCATGCATTGGTGTTCACCTTGCGCGCATGGAGCTTCGATATGCCTGTGCTTTCTTCTTCCGCGAATGTCGAGGCATTCGTCTGGCCGCAAGTACCACACCCGAGAGCATGGAGTTTGAGGTTAGTTATTTTTACATTACCCTGATTTTCTTCCTTTTCTTCTCCGCGAAACATGTGCGCTGACGACCCCTTTTTTTTCGACTAGAATTTCTTTTTGATCGCCCCAAAAGCGCACAGGTGTGAGATCACGTTCAACAGTACTTCATAAGTGACAGAAGTAGTGATTGTGTTCATGAATGGATGAAAAATTGTCTCTTGCTTATACGCTTTCATGTACTTTCGAAATAGGAAGTGTGGGCAACAAGAGATTGGATAAGATGAACACGTTCGGACACTTTACTGTGTGGATATTTGCCTAAAACTTAGAATTGAAGTTAATAGAAAATATATATTAGAAACTCTCACCCATTCAAAATTCTCTACATGCTATGACATTATCACACAAGAGAAGTCCGCTATGTGACATAACACAAGTTTAACAATGTCAATTAAAGTAAAACTAATGCAGAAAGCATGCAATTATTTCCATAACCATAACAACCATGTTGCACAAATAACATCCTGAATACAAACAACCATCATACAAAGCAGCACCGTGGTATCAATACTTATCGTTCAATACTTGCTCTACATTACATGCGTGCTCAGCGTATTAGTTGCAGTAGCAATTCATCGCTTACAAGAAGTAAACAGCAGCCGCACCGAGGAGCGCACCCAGACCAGCCGCACCAGTGGGCATGGAAGCAGCAGCATTGGCAGTAGCCTGTGGGGCACCGGATCGAGATGCAGTAGCAGAAGTGCTGCCACTGGTGGGAGAAGCAAGCGTAGTGCTAGCCTGAGGCTGACCAGAAGTAAATGGAGCACTGGAGACGGAGGATGCGCCACTGTAAGCGGGCGCGCCGGCACTCTGGCTATTAGGGTTGGCAGCAGTGGCATTGTTGGGGTTCAGGACCTGGTCGATGACGTGGACGACGCCGTTGGCGACGAGTACGTCGGCGATGACAACCTCAGCGTTGTTGACAAAGATGCCGTTACTGCCGACAGTGATGGTGACGTTCTGGCCGTTGACGGTCTTGAGGGAAGTGCCGTTCATGAGCTTTGTGGAGTACCCAACTGTACCGGCGACGACATGGTAGGTTAGGATCTTGGTAAGGTCATCAACGGTGAGGTTGGGGAGTGCGGAGCCAATGTTCTGGAAAGCCTCGTTGGTGGGGGCGAAGACGGTCAAGTCGGGAGTGTAGTTGACTGTGTCAACGAGGTTGGCTTGCACGAGAGCGCCGCGTACTGAAGTAAGACCAGCGGTGGTAGCGATGTCAGAGACGAGCCCGGGAATTGTCAGCACAGTGTCAATGATGTGAATGACACCGCCAGTGAAGTTGACGTTCTAGAGATGTTGTTAGTGAGGAAATAGAAGTGGACACACTCAAAATACATACAGCTGTGGTAACAGTAGAATTGCTCAGGTTTCCACTGAAGAAAACGACTTGGTTGTCCTGAGCTACAGCCTCAACGACCTGGCCGCCAGTAACATTGGTGTACGTCTTGTTAGTCAGGAGAGTGGGAACGAAAGTACCGTTCTGGGGAATAGCAGAAGCTAGGTACGTTCCATTGAGCACATGGTACTGAAGGAGGGCAGTGAGAAGGCCTGGGTTGGAAGAAAGAGCAGACAGTTGCGCTTGGCTGACTTTCTGGAAGGCAGAATTGGAAGGCGCAAGAATAGTAATATTGCTGGCAGCATTCAGTGTCTGGAGAACACTTGGAGGGACGAGACTGCTGAGGGTGGATAAATCAGAAGACGAGTTGAGAGCAGCGGCAAGGCTGGGAGTGTTCTGAGCGGCGGCAAGTCCCGCAAGAGCCGCGATGGAGAGGTGTTTGAGCATTGTGAACTGAATGTTGAGAGAGAAAAGACAATAATGGTGGTAGTAGCGGGAGTGGTGTGCTTAGCTATGACCTGAATGCCTTACAATTGAGCGGGGGAGGCCGCGCAATAAGTACCACCATGAGCATGCTACATAGCCACAAACAAAGTCTTGCCATCTCTTTTTCCTGATCTCACCGTTGTCCACTCAAGCCCATCTCGAACCGGCGGTACCGGCGAATTATCACCAAGACCCATGTCAGCCAATGGGGCCGACCAACGCAGTATAGTCGTTTACTCCAAAGCGAGGCTTACTTCCTGCACATTGCCGTGTAAGCACCAGTGATATCATAGATTTAGTTGCCAAGTCAGCATACACGCGGATTCATGACGCCTCCAAGCCCTAGACTTTGACGATTGTCGTTTTTCCAAGCGCCTAGTCTTCTTTGCATCTGTCTTACATGGAAACATGAACACATCGCTGAGACTACGTGCCAACTTCACGATTGAAGATTTGTTCCCAAATTGCTCTATTCTCTTCAATCTCTCTGAAGCTTCGTACGTTTCACGGCCGGGCAGCCATGGTACATAATAGCACCTTACCCCGAAGCTTCTTCTGGTTCTTGACTAGGCTAAGTCCATTTGAACGGCCTTGCCAGCGGAGCAATTTCATTAGCAAAGATAATTTCCTTCTGGACCGGAAGGCAAGGGTAAAAGGTTCTGGAATGGAGAGCTAGCAACGCAGGGGACGTGTGCCCATCGATCGACAATGTGTGGGGTAGACAGGGTAACTGGCTTGGCACACGACACCATCACCCAATTAGGCGCAGGCTGAAAGGGCATGCTTTAGCTACGGCTCTTGACCATACGATGCGCCCATCGAGAGTGCCGGCAGCAGATCGAGGGTCTGGGAAGGATTGCGCGTCTCACAGTGTAGTCCTTTTGCTGATCCTTACAGTCGTTCCCGTTGGCAAGGCTGGATATTGACCTTTGGGTATCTACTCCGTTCTAAGTATCCGCCGGCTTCAACTAAACAGAGTTTGAAATGAGCATGCTCCCCCGTTCCGCTGCCAGACCATGTCCTCATTCAGCGTACAGAAGCTGACTTTCTTACATGTATCGTAGCCGACTGTTCCGTGAATATGCCATGCATAACACAACCTATGCAGTGCCTAGCGCACTACATCTCCCAAGACTTGGCCGGCAACATCTCGCCGTGTCTATGTACACTCTGCGGGGTGCCTAACAACGCAAACCCAACACACTATGCAGGAGACCATTTCCAACAGCTTCCTCCAAGATCCAGTCTTGTTCATTCAAATTTGTAAGCCCACCCCTCCCGTGTTTCGCCTGGTGCTCGCGTAGCTCAGCCACCCTTGTTGCATTTGTCCCGAGCATCGAGCTTCATCTATCCTTGCTCCCGCCCGGCCAGGTACCTGATTTCCAAGTTTTTCTTTCTGGTATGAGTTGTGTAGGCGACATGATGCTAGTAACTTCCGTCGGGTAAGCTGAGGGCGCGTGCACAGCTGTGGCGTGGAACAAGCCGCATTTTGCGTTATTTTACCTAGGCATCGCGGGACGTGCTGCACACTTCCCTTGTAGACCTGTCAACGCGTTCTATAGTTGGTTTATCTCGACGCAAGGCAACCAAGATTGGTTCTTCAATAAACATGCATCAGGCTGCGATGGTGGAGGAAAATATTGTCATCTCGATTATTTGCTCGTAACTCTCATTGCTTTCCCAGTTCGGAGTGTCTTCGCTCTTTCCAAAGTCAAAGCCACTGATTCAAGGCAAATGCTAATCCACCGCTCTGTATCCCTCTCCAACGGACAGATTCCCTCATTCGTAGTATCATGCTGACAAAGCTATTATGTTGGGCACTGATGACGGACATACATGCCGCAAGCCGTCTGTGCTGGAACGAAAGTGGCAGGTAGATTGATCCATCATCGCCGCAATATCCCGAGGAGTTCGCTCTTTTCTTCTCGGGATCTTGAGATTCTTATATATACCTGGACAGCCGTTTCCAAAACAATTGTTGCTTTGTAGAGCCTTCGCAATCATAAGAGTTGTAGTCGTAAGTTATTGGCACAGGACCTGTCATTTCTTACACAAGAACCATCCACAGGCTGTTCAACCCCTAGCCCGGAGCATCTTTCCCAGCGATCCGCCCAGGATCCTAGCCTCCTTGCTCCTGCTCTTAGGGGTTGGGCTCGCATGCCTAGATGATGACTTGGACTCTGCAGGTGAAACTTCACGCCGCTTTCTTCTTGGGGCATCTTTCGACTCCGCACTACTCGTTGAGTTGAGAGTGTCGCTACGTTTCCTGAGGCGGCGGGTTGGGCTTGAGCTTTGCGCCTGAGGTCGCGATTGCGACACAGATCTGGACGCAGATGTTGGTTTCGGCGACACAGATGTAGAAACTGCTCTTCTTCTCCTCTTCTCTTCATCCTTCTGTGTAGGCTCGGTTTCTGAAGTGTGGGTGACTGCGGGACTCGGTGTTCGCACTCTCCTTTCTCTCTCCACAGTCATGCTTCTCCTCTCCATGTCTTCTAGCTCATCGAGAGACACTTTCTTCAGTTCAGGTTCCCGATGCGGCCGTCGGGGTTCGGATTGTGGTCTTGATGCTGCATATGAGTCAAGAATCTTCTCAACCTGCTTCCTATGCGCATCTGTGCCTGCCAGGCGTGCAACCTCTAGCACTAACAGAAAAGTAAGGATGTACCCGACGAAAAACCCGAGTCGACTCCAGAACTCGTAGTTGACGAGAAAAGAAAAGAGTTTGATAGTAGAAAGCAACATATTGATCATACTTCCTCGAATGGTTTTGGGCTTGGTAGATAAGGAGAAGCCGGTGACCTGGATATCCGTTGCGCGAGGTAGAGATGATACGGAAATCTCGGAAACGCCAGTATCAAAATCGACTGCAACTTGCTTTGTGCGACCAGCGCTGGAAGATGATTTAATGTTATTGTACACTGCCTCGTCCAAAGGACTTTGTTGGAATGCGGTATGCGACCTGTGGTTGTGTGAAGAGGAAGGAGAAAAGAACTTTCCAACATCTTACACCTCCATCCTCCTTCAGCGCTAGCTAGGACACATCCAGCGGCGCGGCCCCCTTCCCCTCGATAACGGACCCGGCCGAAGCAACCTATGGATGGTGCTCAGCGCTGCTGTGAACGCCGCGAACCAAAAGAAACGCGACGGACTTTGAAACCCAATCATAACGTTTCAGGTGCGCTCCGCCAAGGGGTCATGTCTGGGGTACTTGGTGTTTGAAAGTGTCGCGCCAGACCGTATGCAGCAAGGAAAGCTGACAGGAAGCAAGGGGTCAGGCGCTAACACCGTGAATTTGGAGGGATAAGAAACGTGTGGCACAAAACGGTGTGGTTTGGCGTTATCTTATTCATTTACAATGTAATGGAAGGAGCGGGTGGGGGAGGGAGTGTAGCGAATAGATTTGTTTGCATAGACAGGGAGAATATAGTCACGAACCAGTCGGTCTTGTGAGCGCCTGTGTATGCGCAATAAGAATAGATCAGCTGGACGGACAATGGTGTGATTTGAACAGAAAAAAGATCGACATCGAGGGGCGCTTCTGGGGCTGCTTTTGCTTTTGCCATATCATCTGGAGATGCTAGCCTCCCCCACCTTGAAGTTAGCAGCGCCTCTTCATTTCGCGTATCTGGGGTGATTCTGACGTTGCTGTTGCACGTGAAAGGAAACAGGAGGAGAGGTTATACCGCAATTGCATTTACCATTGCATACAAAAGAAATACGTGAGGCTGCTACGATGCCATTCGTGGTTATGCTTTGTTCTGCTATTCAAATCCGCAACACAACAAAGCGTAATGATACATAGTCATGGTGATGCTGGCAACTTCACACCAACTCCGAACCCAAATCGCTAAATGAGGAGGAAAAAGGAAAAGAAGTAAACGCCGCGCTCAACAAATGCAGCAAAATGCAACGTGAACAGGAAAACGAAACAGCAATATTTATCCCGTGTCTTTTCACAAAACAGGGGTTTCACCGCCCCGCAGGCAAGATCTCGTCGTTGAATATGCTCGCATCCCAGCTTCTCTCTTCCATGAGTCTGGTAGCTTCTTCACTAACCCAATGGGTTTCCACAGCACCCGAGCTTCGCATGCTCTGACTTCTCGCATAATCCATAATGCGCGTTTGGTCAAAGCCGAATAGGCATCCCCATAACGTCGCGGTCATCCAGGAGAAAAATGAAAAGAGCGGCGTCCACCAATCCTTGATGAAATTCCGGTAGACGAGAGTAGGAATAACGTAGGGATATTTAGGGGCGTATGGGTTCACACCGAAAGGATGGGAGTACGAGCGGGCATACCCGGGCCGACAGTATATCTCGCTGGGGTGAAGGTTAGTCAATAATCCTCCCAAAGCAATCGTATCACATGTGGACCAACATACCAGGCAATCTCTTCGCTTATCCACCAAGCGAAGAAAATAATCAAAAAGATGCTTAGACCCGTTAACCCACTCCATAGTCTTAACCAACTGTTCGATGTTTGTCGTAGAGTCTTGAGTCGTTGCTCCCAAAACAAGCTCTTCCACCACTTCCACATTGAGAAGTTATGTACGTAGTCCACAGTTGCGTAGGGGTATGTGCCTTTGACCAACTTGACCTTCTTGCTGTTCTCTCCTTCTTCAACATGCTCGACCCGGCCTTCGACACGCTTCATGCCTCGACTTGCATCACGGATGCTGGTGCGCGCTGCACGTAGGCGATCATTCATGCGGTGCAAATGAAGGAGCTCTTGCTGTCTTTGACGCTCCGCATCGTTACGAGGTACATCAGTCGGGATTTCAAGACCTTCAAGTGTGTCTTCATCTATTGCAATTTCGGTCAATGGAGTGATAAGCTCTTCAAGTGAGTTGATTGTAGAGTCACCAAAATCTGCTGATGATCTTCTACCTTGAGCTTTCGCTTCTTCGACAAGCGCTTGCAGCGCAGATCTGGGGAGCTGAGGGCGAATGATCTCCATAGCGGCGTTTTCGGGTGCATCCTTGCTGGACTTGAGTTTCTCGAGTGATTTCGTCTTGCGTGGATTCAACTTCTTGGGCGAACTTGAACGTGAACGGGATCTACTTGCGGAGACAGATCTCTGGACAGTGCGAGGACCTGGCGTGTCGACCCAAGCACCGGTTACCACGGGCGTCTTGGGGTTGAGTATCGTTCGCTCTGCAGGCATTGGTGTCGCGTTCACATCACGCGTCTCTGTTGATGGTTTCGGTAGCCGTTTGGCTTCATGTGGTGTTTTTAGTGATCCATCTCGCTCTGTACCCGCTTCTGAGATAGGCACTGTAGGCTCAGGAACGGCATCAGGTGCAGACGCGTTCTCTTTGACACTTTCTGCTTCCTCTTCTTTCGAAGATTCTGTATGCGCGGCACCCGTCTCTGATGAGACATTGACTGGCTCGGGGGGCGTAGTCTGTGGCCGCGCTGGACTGGGAGTGTTTGAAGCTCTTGCCAACCGACGCAACAGGTCTTGCGAGTCATGCCGCCGGTGAGGAACACGCTTTGGTGGCATTCTCTCAGCAGTAGCAACTACTTCACGATCTACCGTAGCTATACTCTCAGTGCTCTTGTACATGGCGGGTGGCATGTCTTCCTTGGCTATGCCCATTACTGGCTGTGATTTTCCAATCGACTGCCATGACTGTGTCCGCATACGCAACTTTTTCTGAGGCGGTGGAGACCCTTGCACAACCGAACCGGATTTCGATGCAGCATTGCTTGCACTTTCGGCTTTCTGTGTGAACGACGATCGCCTGTGCGTTGGTTCCGGTGAGCCCGATCGGTCCTTTGAGCTTTCAAGCTCACGTCGCCGTATATCATCCAGCACAGTGCTTCGTGGGATGTAGGGTGTAGATGCAATCATGGAAGCCTCGTTAAGCTCAAAGGTGAGGTCCCATTCTTCGGATTCGGCGCGTGGAGTGCCGATCATCGATGTCTTGTGCGAAAGCGGGCTGTCCTCGACCGAGCGATGCGGCAAGTTCGCGTTATTGTTGTCGTTGTAGTAGTGGCCATTTGTCGCATCGTCTGCTGGGGCCGACATCTGCCGTTGCCCCTCTTCGTAGGCGATGGTCCGCATCCAGTGCCTGTTGCTTCTGCTCTTACTCCCCCATGTTACCGGCGCGTGTATCGCCGGATCGCTTCTCGTGCTCCCACTACTGCTCGGTGGGCGGTCTAACTTGACACTTGCACTCCCTGCGACAGCCGCACTATTTCTCTCGAGATTTTCCAACGTCAAACCGACGCGCGGATGTGTGCGTGCTTTTGCAAAAGCCTGGGGCCTACCACTTGTAGCTTGGCTCAGCCGTCGCCGGTCGCGCTCGTTCCGTATCATGAGCTTGTCAAACTCGTCTTCGGCGTCATTTTCGAGTTCGCTCAATCCAGACACAACTGAAGCTGCATCGTGCGTGTCTGCCCGGTCGTAATCCATCATTCCGAGTCCATTGGTTCTAGTGGTGGCGGCGGTGGTGGTAGCCGGTGTGGGTCTCTGGAGGTGTGCGTAGCGCGAGTTCACGAGGTTGGCCGACGGCGGGGAAAGCGTTTGGAGGGGTTGGCGCGTAGTCATTGCCGTGCGGTGCGGTGGCTGCGATAGTTACGCATAATACTGGGAGCTCTGCAAAAGGCCCGAGTGATATGCGTGGCCTGTGGGATATATTTCGAGTAATGAGAGCGGTAAGCGCACTAGCTGCTGTGCGCATGTGTTGTCGCATCGCGCACGCGTCGTGGCTCTCGCTCGCTAGGAACGTGCACCCACTGATCGCTGCAGGGATCGTGATAGGTGCCCGTCAGCCACGCCATATAGGCATACATATAGGTATAACTACACAATTACATGTATGTAATTATAACTCATTGCGAAATGGGGTTTCATCTGATCACCTTAAACTATCATGGCTCCTGGTTGTCGATGGCCTCCATCCTTCTCCTTACCATGTCGGCATCAGTGTTGCCTTGCTCATCTCTCCATGCGCGAAACGCTTCCTCTCGCATCACCCTTCGCGGTGCTCGCTTGCCGGTAAACAGCTCAAACTGAGCAAAGGCTTGCTCGGGTATGAAATCCAGACCATCCATATACGTCCATAGTTTGTTTGTTGCATCCCGCACCTGCTGCTTCAATGGAGTGTTCAGCGTCTTGTACGCTGTCTCCATGACGATGCCACCCGTAGAGCTTTCCATCCATTGCTCAGGAAGAGTAAATTGTGCTGCCGGGCCACCATCGATCGGGTCAGTAGGTATGCAGGAAATAATGATAGTTGGCTGACGGAGCTTCTCTGGCCATGGCTCCTCGCGTGACTCTAGGATCTTGAAGTCTGCCAGGCCTCGAGACAGGATTGATGAGGCAGTGCCTTTCTCTGTTGAGTTTGACACAAGTCGAGAAAAGTGTGTGACAAGACTTTTGGCCCTCTCATATGTCCGATTGAAAATGACAATATTCCTCACACCCATCTGCAATAACGCGTACACGGCCGCCCTGGCCATACCACCAGCCCCGATGATAAGTCCGCACGTCGAAGGCCGTACCGCGTTGGCGGGAGAAAGTCCTCTGCGCACGCAAGACCTAATCCCAATCCATTCGGAATTATCCCCGTAAAGAGCCTGAATAGGCCCGGATTGATTACGCTCCTGGAAAATCTCCAGTTCACTGGGAAGACTTCCGTCCTTGTTACGCCTACGCACAGGTATCACCGTATTGACAGCACCAATCGCTCGAGCGTGTTGGCTCATTGAATCCACTAGCGCTATCACCTCCATCTTGAAAGGCTGGATAACAATGGAGCCACCAAAGTTTGGCTGACGTACGAGCTCCTTGAGGCTGTTGAGCGAGGGGCTCTGGACACGAATGAATTCGTGAGGCATCCCGCATGCTCTGTAGGCAAGGTTGTGCATTGCCGGCGAAACGCTGTATCCCAAGCTTTTTCCGATGATGTATATCTTCATCGGGTCAAGTGTGAAGGAGCTATACAAAGCTTGGGTAACTTCTCGAGCCGTGACCCGCGAGTCATCAGCGAGAGACACCATAGACGCTGTCGTGTCCGTGTTCTCTGCTGTTGGAGGTGGAACAACAGGCGTCAAGTGTTTATTAAAACAGACGGAGCGGCGACCCACTTTTCCCGTATTGTAGCAAATCAACGGGACTCGGGCTTCGTGCGTTGCCATGCGAGAGCTAAAACTGCGAACAGAAAGGTCGTCATCGATGGAATTGGCTGGTCGAGAGAATCGAACAGCAGAGCAACCAACACGCACAGCCATTTCATATTTCACAACCCAAAACTTGTCATCCCACGGTGTATCGGTATGGAGATGTCCAATCATTTTGGTTGTGCCTCGTGAAGCAATCACGTCTGCCAGCGTCGCGGCGTCTAGTGACAGGTCGACAGTCGAATATTCTGGCGCCAACCTCAAACCATGGCGTACATGCTCCAGGTAAAGCGTTCGATTACTGTCTGTGGCTGATGTTGGGAGTACGTGGTAGACAATGGGTACTACCGTACTTCTCCGTACCTTCGATATACAAGCGCTGACCTCATCCATGACGTCGGGCGCATTGTTTAATTGGCTTGGATTAAACACAACCTCAAAGGCATCTGACCCCACTTCCAAGCGCTGAATGTCTGTGTTTCCGGCCAATATATCTTCTAGTGGTACTTGGACAGCACAAGTGTAATCGCGAAGCTCGGTTGCTACATCCGAAAGCGGATAACCAGGTTCCAACGGTGGAATCGATGGCCCAATCGAGCCATCCGGATTCGCAGGATTGGTGACTATTGACAAGAATTTAAGAAACGTCCTCTGGGCTCTTTTCAGTGTAAGAAATGCGGGAGCTACCGGTTGATCTGCAGGAGCGTCGGCGCTAGCGACTTTGAACTCAGATATGTTATAGAACTCGTAATTAGAGCACCGCCGAAGCATGGGTGCAGTCAACG
This sequence comes from Curvularia eragrostidis, assembly GCA_020744315.1. NCBI lineage: Eukaryota > Fungi > Ascomycota > Dothideomycetes > Pleosporales > Pleosporaceae > Curvularia > Curvularia eragrostidis. The sequence continues at coordinate 75,713 of JAIRCK010000099.1, read as the reverse complement.
CTAGCATGTCTTTCAGTCTTTGGAGATCGGGTCCTCCCAGGTAGCTGTGTACACTGGAGAGGTCGCGTAGCACATGCACGACAAGGTGTGTGCGACTGAAGTCTTGTATCAAGGACTGACTATTCCTCTCCAATGAAAGTCCATTGCAGACAATTATAGCGCCTTGGTCGTGGTTATTTAGAATGGTACGTAGAAGCTCCTCTTGACGCAAATTAAAATTAGCGGCTCCAAACTGCTTGCGATACTTCGTAGTAGAGAAGCCTGTCGTGTCTTGGAACATATCTTCCACGTCGAGAACCCGTCTCCGGCATGCTATTGAGGCAATGACAGCTAAGGTAGACTTTCCAGTTCCAGGCATTCCCAGAAGCATTATTGAGGCGTCCGGCCTGAATGTCCGGCGACGGCGACGACTCGCGGGGGAGAGAGGAGCAGGAGTAGCGCAGGGGGTGGATCGAATGCTTGAAACAGTTGAGGCTGTTGCTAGTTAGCAGGCAACCGACCAGACAGGTGCGTCGTTCTTACCCGCACCGTCTGTGCTGACCTTGCGTCTTTGCGGGAGTGTCGTCGCCTCACATGTTACTGAATCTCTATAGGAACGGTAGGCGTCAGTACCTCCGCCGCTCTCCTCCTCCAAAGACCCAAAGGCGCGTTTAGTTCCAATTGCCACGGAAGCCATGACAGAGACGCCGATCAAAGCAAGAACTGGCTGGAACTGCAAAGCTGTCGAGGGTTCTGGTTTCGAACGCTGCTTTCTGCGGTGGTTCCTTAGGCCACTGTATGGCTGGGTACGAAGCACAATGCGGGTAGATTGCGGAGCCGAAAGTGATTGGAAAGACTCAAGATATGCATGGTATGTGTCAAAGCATTGATGGAAGAGGCAGCTTTTAGTCGTTTGCCATCAGCCTGGCGAGAATTTAAAAGAGTTAAGAGACGGATGAGAACAGAATTCACGCGAGTACATATCGCGATGGTGGTGGAGGGCCGATGCATAGGACATGGTGGGTGAAAGCGCAGTTGCCGGCTGAACGCGCCGGATAAGCCTTTTTCCCCTCACTTGCGCGCTCGTTACCGAGCTCGAGCAGACTTCTACTACAAGGCATACACACTATCTCACCACCCCCTGCCAACCCTCCGCAATCCATGAGACGCTCTGGATCCTCGAGTTGAGCCGTGTAGCGACCGTGGACCAATCGTACTACTACGCGTTTGCCTTGCTCGCTGCCGAGGCTTTCTCTCACGCGGACCCGTCGGGTTGCAGAACTCCCTACAACAATGCAGACACACCACTAACGATCCTTTTCTCCAAATTTAATTCTGTTCCGTGAAGTGTTTTGCGGATTCACTCGCACTGGGCTCATGCCTGCACAAGGCCAGGCAAAGCGCCAATCCGCACCTCTGCCGGAAGAGAAACCTACCAAACGCACACGTGTGTCACGAGCATGCGACCAATGCCGTGTCGCCCGTGAGAAGTGTGACGGTCATCAACCAACTTGCTCGACCTGCTCAGGCACCACCAGGATATGCTCCTACACAGCAAACCCCAAGAAAAGGGGTATTCAACCAGGCTACATCCGCACCCTAGAGCTCGCACTTGCCTGGCTTTTCCAGCATAATCCAGAGAACGAATCAGCTCTTAAGGAGAAGCTGGCACAGGAAGGCGCTTCGTCATTGCTGTTCAGTCGTGACTCAAAAGAATCGAACAAACTTCATAGACGATGGCGTAAATCAAAGTTCTACGTGGATGTTGACAAGCATCTATCTGGAGGAGAACCGTCGAGACATGAGCAAACTGACACGATCGGCCCTCTAAGTAGCGAGGAGGATTCGGACACTGGAGAACCTTCAAACGAAAAGGCCGGCCGTGGCCAGGCAAGCAATATCCAGCCACAGCGTAGTATTGAATCTCCAAGCCTTGTGCCGACTGCACCAACGCCGCGTGGACAGCCAGGGAGCATGTATGCCCCAGAAACAATGCCGCATGACAGCTGGAAACTCTTCGAAACGTACTTTGCCAACATACACTCCTGGTTTCCAATATGCGAGAAGCATGATACCCTTAAGTCTGCCTATTCCTACCCCTTGCAAAGCCACTCCATTGACCACGAGCAATCCGATTCGGGTGCGCATGCTGAATTGTGGAGCGTTTTGGCAGTAGCCTCACTCTACGATACAAGCCGAAACGACTCGCTTGATTCACTGTCAGCAAGGCCCGTGAGGCTGTACGAGACTGCAAGATCTCTGATACCCAGCGAGACTGGTTGCTTCAATATCGGACACATTAGAGCTCTTCTTAATCTGGTTGTATTCAACATGTCCAGAATGTTGATGGGATCAGCCTGGCTGCTCGCTGGCTACGCATCAAGAGCTTTGGAGAATGTGGACCAGCCCACGCTTATGACTTGTTCAAGATACAAGCATGTCTACTACGGATGTTTACTGCTGGACAGTATCCTAGCATTCCAGCTCGACCGCCGTCCGCATTTTCGAAAAAACGATTTGGAGCATCTTGGGCCCATTGACGAGGACGGTTTGGAGGAGTGGCAGCCTTGGTCTGGGTTTAATGATCCTGCATATGCAGGAAGGATGACCCCGCTGCTTTCTCTAAGCACGTTCAACAACATCATTGAACTGGTTGACATACTTGTTAGTATTGAGCAGCGATGGACTAGACGGTTTTACCAAGAAGATGCTGTTCAACGCCTTGAGAGGTGGAAATCATGCTTACCCACAAAGTTGGGCACTTCGCTTTCTGGCAACTCTTTCTCATTGCTTGCGCCACCGACTGCCCTGCTACAAGCAGCGTATTACTGTGCCTGTTTTGTATCCAATCCCTCAGACTCAGGTTTACAACAGTTACTAGATGTTCTTGAGCAGTGTCAGTCAGACATCGGCGTTCAGCGACTGCCAATACCGACTCAAAGTCTTATAGTTACTATCAGCAGACTTGCCAGTCAGCTCGGTCTGCATGATTCAACGCTGATCCGGCTACAAAAAGTGCAAACGGGTATAATTGCAGTATGGTCTCAGTCAAACAACCAAGAAACCTCGCCAGCCCTTGAGAGCAATATCGTGCCGGTCAGACATTCTTCGACAGCAATAAACCTGTCGACCCCGGAGTCACTGCAAATAGTAACTCCTGATAGCCACGCTACGGCGCACCCAACAGTTGACCCTCTCAGTGACTTCTTGACTGGGTCGTATGCGACAAATGCGTCGCAACTGGCAGTACCTAGTCCATCGCAGACCGACCCACGATACCCTGAACCTACTAGCGATCTTGAAACATTCTTCGATGAGTTGGCATCGCTTGACAGCGCAACCAGACTGGATAACCAGCCGCAGTTCATGCAAAATCTCGGCTTCGGGCCAGGAGCAAGCATGGCAGATTTGTTCAGCGAATACATACCTATGCAATCGTCCAATTTTCTGACACGCGACGAAGGAGCGCCAACAGGCCTTGACCAATACGCTTTTTACGATGCGAGCTGATGAGACAAAGTGTCAGTCAACCTTGTACGCACAAGTTATATCACTCACTGATCAGTCGCTTTTGCCCTGATTTGAGAAATTGCAAAGAGTTTGCAGGGCAAGCTTCGACCGTATTGCAATACTCTGGTATTGTCCCAGCTTAGAAGTGGATTTTGTAGTTTGATCCAGTCGTAAGGATCGTAGGGCTGGTCGCGACTCTGGGCCCCATAGTTGGATAAGATTACCACCTCAGATATGGTTATCACTCCGCTAGGAAGCTGGCGACCCGAACTCGCGTCCTGCTTCAAGAAAGAAGAAAGTGCTATTTATATGAGGCTGATCAAACCGGTATTCTATACACACGGGGATGCATCTCATGATTTGATTGGCGCATTCTTTCAAATGAAGAGGCTAGGCTCACACACCGGAGGTCTTGTTGGTTATCTTCTGACGTGTTCACCAAGAAAAGAAAGTACAGAAGAAAAAGAGGTACTCTATTGTCAAATGAACGCGTTCGCCGTATATGAGAGGAGTGTGCCACACCTGCTCGGTATTATCCATGTTGTTGAATTCAGTTGGCGAGAGAGAACGGAGGGGTGGTGCAGTAATCCATGTTGATAGCATTATTAGGATATGTCTTCACGCCCACGCCATTGCACAGGCACTGAGAAAAGTCATCTTTCCCTTATTACCATCATGCCCTGATTCAACCAAAATCCATCGGTTATAAACAGAAGCTCGTGAACAGTATGCTCATGCACCAAATTGAGGACACAGGAATTGCCTGTCGTATGATGTGTGTAATTCTATTATTCTTCGACAGGGTATCATCGCAATCTATACCACAGGACAATGCATTTACGCAACCCGCTATCACCATTTGATTTACATAGCATGAAACAGCACTTAATTAGACGCGCGCCATGCCATCCATGCCCCCTATCTCCTTGCTAAATTGCTCGAAATCTATCCCTTGATCTTCGAACATTTTCTTTACTTTTTCCGCAGCTGCAGCTTGTCTCTCAGGGGTGAAACCTCCAGGCGCATTGCTCTCATACTGAATGAGCTCGACCCATCTGAAGAACAAACTCTCTTTGCCCATGGCTGTCAGCTTGTCCTTGAAGGCTATGACCTTTTCTCTAGCCTCCGTCTCGGACCCTTCGTCGAGCTTAGAGCAGTCCCAAACGGCCCACTGTCCATTCCCACTATCAGGGTCGCCAACGTAGACGAAGACACTCTTGCGAACATGGTCGAGGGTGATGTCCTTGCGGTCGAGTAGCTGTGTCGCAGCTACCATGCCGAAGAAGTCGAGGTCAAAGTCGGCGTCCATGAGCATATAGCCTGTCTTCTCTTGCAGGCGCTTCTTGTCCACTGCCGGTAGAACGCGTGTCTTGAAAAAGGGGTTGTCACTTCCTGCCCGCTTGCTTCCTCCCTCGGCCTCGCCCAAGAGATCCTTAGCATCCCAGCCCCTGCTAACCCGGACGTATACTTCTTGATCCCTAAAGCCTACATTCCACCGCCAGCTAACGGGATTGCCGGGCTGCTCAATGAAGAAACTCCATGGCCATGGTCCCACGATCCTGAAGAGAAAAAAGTCGAACAGGAACATGAGCATGCGCTTTCCGACCTGCCATAGTAATGAGCCCCAGGAAGAAGAGGCCCAGTATATTGTTGTATCATTGGCGTTTCCGAGGACGGACATGACTATGGCCCAGTAGTGGGGACCGATTGAGTACAAACGCCATAGCAAGAGCAGCACAAAGCTGGCGTTTAGGATAAGAGGCACGTAGAAAATACGCCGTTTGAACCACGCTGGATGGGTATCCACATGCGCTATGTAGACGAGGGAGCGATCAAATGTGTAGAGGAGATTTTCGAGCTCTGGAGGCGCAGGCGTGAAGGGCGGTGGAAGGGCCTTTTTGACATTGTTGGCGGGTTTATCCGCGCGCGGCTTCGCTTTCGACGGCATGGCGAGTGTGCTACGAGCGATCTAAGGACTATCTGTGCGTCACAAATTGCATTGGTGACGACGGTGAGCGAGTGATGTTGGTTGACGAGTATGGCTAGACGGGCAAAGTTCTAAGTTTCAATCGTCATTCCGATGGGTTTCACCGTGCCGAAAATCTGGGGTAGGAGAACAGCCATTGGCAAGGTGATATGTGGAAGGCATCGTATTCGGCTCGACGGCTTTGCCTGCTCCTGGCTGCAATGCCCGCGGCCATGGAGAGATGAATTACTTGTTCCTTCCGGTCATGCAGCATCCAGGCACCGATACATGGGACATATATCAAGCGTTCACATGCGCGCTATGCTGCCCCTTCCCTTCCCGCGGCGAACAAGCAAAGTCGGCACGGACTTGAGCACAGGCCGATCTAGGCGTCATTGGTCGGCAGTCCTCCGCCGTTTTTGCCGATCTCAACTCATTATCCACTCCACGTCAACCAAGTGACAGAAGCAGATCCCCCGGCTTCTCTGAGGAGACCCGATGCCACCATCCGTTTATCGATAACGTCAGAAGAATGGCATGTGATGGTGATGTTTTGCTAGCCGCTGTGCCACGAAGGCAGTATGCTCTTGGTATCTGAGGCCAAGGCCAGTTGTGCGAATCTCATTATAGGAGAGCATAATGAACGCAATATCTTCTTCAAGAAAAAAAGCACAATGCTCAAAGAAACGGCCTCGGGGCCATGGAGTCTGAGCTCTGGATCGACGTGTCTATCTATGTCAGCACACCACGGGCGCGGAAAGCATTTGCCATTGAGCACCCAATGCCACTCAGGCTTCTGCTGGGCTACCACGGCTGAGTTGGGCTAATCATGGGGCCGCATATAGATGCATGGAACTATCTACCCCCTCTCATTCAGACTAATTACAGAGTTGTTGCTCTTGTATATGCCGGTCATGCATTTTGCTTATGTAGGACCATCGGCCCCCTTGGTCTAAGCAATACCAACCATGACCTGAGCCGTGGCACACGGATGGTCATCTTGAACCTGATATACGCCATCTTGCCCATTTTCTTTGCTGAGCTAGAGGGCTTTGTTGGATTTTCCTTGATCTATACAGCTAACGCTCCACTACGACGAACGAACGAACGAACAGTGAAGCATGTCTTCACAACACGGAGCACAAGGTGTAGTACGTGTTGACTAATATAAACATCTGGAACGCACGACTAACATGAAACAGCCTGATGCATCGAGACAAACAGGTCCCCCATATGCCCCTCTCGATGCGGGATTGGGTGGGTCACCTAACATCTTGCCTGATGTGCCCGCCGCTACCATATTCCTCGTCTTTTATCTAGTATTCGGTGTTATTCACATCAGAATCTTCAAAGGCAACAAGCACCGCGGCCATAAGTTTGTCTTCAATGGGGCAATTCTGGGTATGCTATTATGACCAGTTCATAGCGATATAGCAACACCTAACGTGCTATAGGTCTCTGCAAGATTCGAATCGTCACCATGATTTTACGCATCGTGTGGGCGAACTACCCCAAGGATGTCGGCCTTGCTATTGCAGCAAACATTTTTACTTATGTAGGAACCATCATCTTATATATGGTTGACTGGTTCTTCGCTCAACGCATTCTTCGTGCTCAGCACCCGAGTCTAGGATGGTCGACACAGTACCGCATTTTCCACCGAGGTGGACTTTTCTTTTTGATTGTCACCCTGCTAGGCCTCATCATAGGACAAGTCTGGAAATTCTTCACTCTCGAACAAGTGAAACTTGATGCCTTCCGAAGTCTGTTCCTTATCGCCCAGACATATGCCACCGTATTTTGTGTGGCACCCGCTATTTTAGTGAGCATTTCACTTCTTATTCCTCGTACTGAGGTTGAGAAATTTGGTGCTGGTCGACTTCGGAACAACATAACAATCCTTATGATCTCGGTATGCATCCTGTCTATCGGACAAGTGTTTCGTTGTGTTTTGGCCTGGATTCCGCCAACCCCAATGATCGACGTTCAACACGGAAAGGTCAAACTACCGTGGTACCTATCCAAGGCATGCTTTTACTGCTTCAACTTTCTCACCGAAATCCTTGTTATCATGATGTTCGCCATTGTTCGTGTGGACCTGCGCTTCTACATACCGAACGGCGCAAATAAGACCGGAGACTACTCAAGAAGTCGTCTTGACCTCCACCCTGAAGACGAGAAGACTCCAACTATTATTGACGTTGTGAAAAACCCCAAGGCCCATCCAAACGACTCTAGTGAGACTCTACACCAATATCCGGCTTCAGTATTCGAGGACACCCAGACATTGGCCGATTCACTAAGATACCCGCACTCTACCCTCGAGGTTGACGAGAAGACCGGTAACTGGAAGGTGAAACGTCTTTCGGTAGATTCAACGAGGAGTCGACATAGCCTAAAGGCCATGTCTAAGTCATCTCAGTCGTCGCTTCAGGGAGACTCATCTAAACTAGCTCCTCAGACTAGCTCCTCGAAGAGTGTGAACGCATCTGGGGCTCCAAGAAGAACCAGAATCTCCCGCGAGACCCAGAATCCACCTCCAGTTCCAGAACTTCCGGCCGATTGGCCACTCCCCGATGCTGTGCCACCGAAGGGCGCGAATCCTGTTATGGAGCACACGAATGCATCGTCGTACAAGACCCTGAAACGAAAGAAGACTTTCGAATTGGAGGATCATGAGTTGAATAACGTCGACATAGGGGATGCGGTGACAGGTGCGTTAGCCATGTTAGAACTGAACAGCGGAAGAAACATGGCCAAATCGCCTGTAAGACCGCCACCGCTAGCCCATTATCGCAGCAACGTGCCCCTTCCCGAGTACGGTGCCGTATCAATAATGCAAAGCACAAACGGCCGTATTTCGCCTCAGAGAGCCGCAAAATACACAGTGTATCCCACCTCTAAGCAAGCCGCCCACAACCACATACGCTCCATCAGCACCCCTCAACGCCCCTCCAACTACGAAATACCTGAGCTCCGCAGAACACACAAATCCTCACAATCGGTGTCAGTTTCGCACCGCCGGTTCGAGCTATCTGCGAGCCCCAGTCTAGAAATCATCTCACTGCTTAACCACATGAGCGGCGACCAAAGCCGCATCATCGACGCCTCGCTCCTCCGCGAACCCGCCCTCTCGAGCCCCGGCCACCCGCTCGAACGCAGCCCCACATTGACCTACGAACGCATCCAGTACCAAACGCCTAATGCTAATTCTAATATCATGACTATGAGACCCACAATATACTATCATCCTACTCCTCCTACACGCAACGAGCAATACGACGTCCTCAAAACCAATCATCTTCATCCTCCCCCTTCGTCCTCTTCGTCGACCGGTTCATTGACGGCATCCTCTTCTTGTTCACCGGGTATGGGACCAAAGGCGCACACGGCTTATGAATATAGCCCGTCAAGCGTAGATACGCAGGAGAAGGCATGGGCGCAGGAAGAGTTCCGCAAGTTTAGTGCTTCGCCGCAGCCGGCTTCGTTGATGACGCCACCTCATTAGGGCTTTTCTTGCAGGTGTGTGCATTTAGCACATGCTTTCGCTTGGTTCTATCTCTCTCTCTCCCCCTCTTTCCTTCTTTCTTTCTTTCCTTTTGAGTTCGTCCTTCGTCACTTTGTTCACGTACAAACAACGCTCCAGTCAGGGAGACGGTTTCTTATTGTCTTTCTTTCAGCTTGTTTTGGTCGAGAAAAAAAGGATGGGTGGGACACGGGTCATCAACTCTTTTTTGTTGTATATTTCCTTGTGTATATGAGATTTCAGGGGACATGCGATATTGCATATGTGTCTGGTCTTGAGATGGATATACAAAATAACGCTGGAAAGAAAGATTTCCTCGACGGTTTCCTACCAATATTTTCCTTCTGTCCTTGTATTTACATACCCCAATTTGAATATTATAGTCGATTTTACTTTATACAAATCACATGTGCAATTGACGTATTGCCTTGTCACAACTCACGCAAATGACGAGCATCACATGTCACTACACGTGCTCATAGTTTTTCACCATTGATGTTTTCGTATCATATTTGGTATACACCACATACTCACTCCTCGTACATGATTTTACTCACGACACCAACTACAACCACTACTATTCCCCCATCTTGCATGTGAATTACCTATTACAGCTACTTTGGTGTCGTTACTACGCCTTCATACTCGCGACTCGCTATGTAATCCAAGGTACGCTGGAAGTGTTTACGCGGGTTCTCAAGAGAAGAGGCATTTTCGTTGGATTGAAGATTTGAGTGAATGAGCTCAATGAGTCCGTTGAGGTATTTGGTTGTGACCTGTGAAGTCTGCTATTAATGATAGGTCTTGGATCTAAACATTTGTTGAAACTTACGGCCTCGTTTTCTTGATCAAAGTAGTACACGTATCTGTTCAGTATCTCGACAAATAGTTCGACGGACACGGCGGCATCCATGCATGCGTCGGCAACACGAAGTGCTCGTTGCAAGCATTCGAGTACGCGCTTCCCATCACGGTAGAGCTAGGTTCGTTAGCATCTGTGCTGTGCATAAAATGGCTGCAAAATACTCACGTCCTTCGGGTCCTCTTCGCCTAGCGCTCGAATCTCTGTCGCCCACCACAGATGACTTGCAAGGTACACCGCGCGGCACTGGTCCGGCTTCTTCAGTAACTTGCTACCGTGCAACGCGCACTTTGTAATTAGGGTATCGTAGTTCTCCTTTCCAAAATTCCTTGTAGTGTGCAAGCCACTTGCAATGACACATACGGCCTGGAACTGTGCTCTTGAATCGCTAATAGCTTCCTCGTAGATTGTGAACGCTTGCGCAAAAAACTCATATGCAACCTCTTCGAAGCCGCTTTGGTCTGCGACCTGACCGCAAGCAACAAAGAGGCGGAGGGAGAGGTCTGCGGAGCCTGTGACCCGAGTATACAGAGTTGATAGCGTGCTGTGCATAAACTTGTAAAGAGCCGAGGATTGCGATTGCCAGTTGTCTTCAAAGTGTTCGCGCTTCTTGTATTGTCGTGCAAGCTTGAGTGACGCTGTAATAATTGCGGGGGACGTATACTTGACGCGCTCGTTGCCTTCGGCGAAAGCCTTGCGTGCAGTTTGCAGGAGCTAAGAATGGTGTCAGTTTTTGAAATGGAGGCAACGCTGGCTGGCTGTACCTACCTTGAACTGGGTATCGTTGTCTTTGCCATGGATAAGATGCACTATCCGCGCGAGCCAGCCCTGTTCCTCTATCGTCTCCTCCGTCTCTTGTGCCCTTCTTTGGATCGGTCCACCTGGGTATCCCTGCGCCTGTTGTATGCCTTCCCTAATCAAAACCTTCAAGATCTCCAATACGCTCTCGAGATTTTCCACTGTTGCAATAGAAGTCTGATTTCGCATAAGGCTTCTTGCTACCTCGCCAGCTACAGCTCTTCGAGTCGGGTACGGCTGTGAATGTAGAAGAGGAATGAAGTTGGGTAACGCTAGAGCGGTGAAGAGCGAGATGTATGTCTTGATAGGTGAAAGAAGGAGGCTAAGAATTTGGCTCTGGGTAGCCTGAGAATGTAGGTCTGCGCTGTTCTGGTATTCGGCAACCTTTTGGTTTGCAAAAGTCAGAACCTGGTCGATGTAATCGAGCCGCTCGGGGTAGATATTCCTGCAGCAGTTAGCAAGTGTTGAGCAATATGTACTATTGGGACGTACAACGCGAGGTTTGCCAGTGACACTAGCAATCCAATGGTATCTTGTATTGGCAATCTCTGCATCTTGACCAAGGTTTGAACCTGCTCGTTGAATATTTCAAACAGCTTGACATTGTTTGGTATGCCCCGTTTCTTCTCAATTTCGCCGTCTGCCTCTGTGGCCGGCGTCTCTTCAGTAGGAGCCTCGGCAGGAGTGGACGAATCTTCTGTTGCCTCTTCCGCAGGTGGTTGCGTTTCCGAGGCTTCTGAGGAATCACCATTCTGGTGCGCTGGTGCGGGTTCCGGCTCGGCTGCTTTTTGTTCCTTTGCTATTCGCATCTGCTCCAAAAGCTGTGCGATAGATTCCTCTTCTGTCTTCTTGCGTTGTTCTGGGCTTTCCGACTCGGCTTCTCTTTGCGCATACGACGACAACCGGTCCATGAGGCCGACGACAATGGCCTTGACGTTGACGTGTGGGTTCAAACGTGCGACGGCGGAGAGGAACTGATCGAGCGTGTGGAGGTGGAACTCGTCCGGGAAGACCTGGGTAACGACTGGTATGTATTAGCCAAATGCTCGCATTCATATGCCTGGGGCTCCACGGCATACCTTCTAGCAGATATTCCTGGGCAAGCACATCTCGACACTGCACAATCTGCTCGAGGAGCGGATTCAAGATCTTCTTGTAGTTGTCCAAATCTACCAGCTGGCTCAGGCGGACCAAATTGCTTCCCACCAAAAGCTGCAGTTCTTGTCGCTCCTTGGTGCGCTGCTCGCGCTCTCTTGAGTGGCCCTGGTGCTGCAGGCGCACCCACAGCTTGTTCATCTCGACGAAGTTTGTGAGAATGAAGCTGATGGAGTCCTGCAGATTACCCTCAGGCCCGTCGCTGTCACCCGAGGGAAGGTGATCGCGGGCCTGACCGGCGAGATAGTAGCGCAGGAACAGGCCGCGGACAGGATGCTGGACTCCGCGACTCATCTCCATCATGTCCTTCATGATCTCCTTAACCGGCGCATCCTCAATGGCCATGTAGACGGTGCCGACGGTGACCATGAGATAAAGGCGGGGAATGATGTTGCCGGCATACTGTACCAGCTCGTAGAGGTCTGCCAGGTGGTTCACGGGGTGGTTCTCGCGCAGGTAGACAGCAAGGTGGCGCAGGGCATCGAAGACGGCCATGTAGAGCTCGTAGTACTGCTTTGGGCCGAGGCTGCTGGTGCGCAGCTCCGAAACGAGCGTCGAGCTGGGAAGGAGGGAGTCGTCAGCATTGCTTTGGTAACCTTGATTGCGCTGCAGGGCATGCGGGCCCCCGTCCTTCACTCATGGGCCATGCGCGTACCTGCACTTGAGCGCATCCATCAACTTGCCCGGTGTCTCGAGACAGCGCCGCATGAGCATAGTCTGCTGGCGCACCACGGCCAGAGCATCTTCGAGCAGGCGTGCTTGGTCTTCTACGGGGGGCGGCGACGCCATTGTGAATGTCGAGGAGGAGCCGGTCGTCCGGGGTTGTGGAGAGCTGGTCGTGGGTACAGGCACCGCCGCCTTGAGCGTAAACCGTTCGCCAAGCACGGCGGGCAGGGATGTCACCTTCTCCTTGGGGCTGCGTCATCATCGCTGGCTCGGCCATTGCTCTCCCGTCACTGGGCCACCCAGCCAGACATCACGGCTCAGCACTCGCAGACATTGCATTGTTCTTCATAGTCTCTAATATCTAGCCCGCTACGTGTACATGCCCGTCCCAAGCCGCGTCCATTGCTGCTACCATTACAAAACGCCTGCCCAATGCGTACTCGTCCGCCCTTCTAGCGCGTCGTCATGCGACCATTACTCATTCGTCGTTATAACACAGTCAAAGAATAGAAACAGACAGTTGAGCCAGTCGACCGCCTCGCTTGAAAAAGAAAAGAGAAGGAATCAGCCAGTATGGCGCTTAGGCCGCCGGCAACGGGGTTGCAGCAACAGCATCGAATGTCTTTATCCTGTAGTTGGTATGCCACATGCCATTGTCGTAGTATTCAATGGGGCCGTCGCCCTCTGAAACGGTGCCGGTAATGAAGATTGACTTAGGCGTCTCAATCGGTGTTGACGTGCTATTTGATGGCACGCTCATGGGCGGGGTTGGTGTTGCAACTGGCCGTGTCGAAGGTCCAGGAGTTGGTGACGCGGACATTGGTGTCGAAGAGACCGAACTTGATGACGACTTCGCTACGCTGGTCGAGCTGGAGCAAGAAGTGGTAGGTGCTGGCGCTGGAGATGGCTGAACGACTGTGGCAGTCACCTCTCTGGTGACAGTCTTTCCTGGGGTATCAACCTCAACAGTGGTCGTCGTCTTGACTACGGAGGTCGCTATCGGTGGTGTATCGGTTGTTGAGTCTCCACCAACATTGACTACGGCGTAGCTCTTAGCCCTCGCGACGATGTTACCCGACCCCACCGAATCAAAGGGTCTTCCAGCGACTAATGTCGAGAAAAGGGTAGCCAGTGCCAGGGTCTGAGTGTGGAAAAGCATCGTGTCGGTAGACTGAGGATAGTATGTTGGCACGCCCAAACTGCTAATTGTCGTAGAAACCGGTTAATCAAGGGTTCAATATTGGCTGGTACTGGAAAAGATCGTTGTGGAAACGACCAGGTCAGTGTTCGTATATGAGATCCATAACTGCCAACCCGCTGTGTTGCGTAATCTCCCGCGACTTGGAAATGTGGTGGTTGGTGATGGCTGGGGTTGGCCCGTGCGCCATACCAGAGGGCAAGCCTAGAACCACCACCACCCAGACTTAACATCACAAGCCCGTCTTATCCAAGATTGATGCCCCTCCCGATCGTCATTATGCATGGACTGGTTTGTGAAAGGAATCGGATCATATTATACATGGCTTAGCACTTCGTAGCCATCCTGTGTTCTGGATTCCTCATGATATCTTTCGAGGTTATCCCCTGTAACCCAAGGCCACGTCCTGCGAACCAGATTTTTCTGGCGCTTACGCTACCTAACTAATGTGGCGCAGTGTGGCTGGCACGTATCTGTAGACGACTGGTCTGCTTTGCGCTCCCTGACCCCCTGGCTGCACTCCTGTACACCAGCCTATCAACCTTGTCGTTCTCCATGATTGTTACCCGGTGTGATCCCAGAAAGCCTATATGTTCATTTGAGTGTCCAGCTTTCTTAACCAACACATACCAGAGAAAGCTTATGATGATTGAGGAAAAGGGCAAATACCACGACTTCAATCCCTTTGCCTACGATACGTGTTTTTACACTTCAAGCTGATTGTATTGAACAAAGTAAAAGGAGCGACATCCGCTATCTAGACAAGCTAAGTCATGTCTAACAGCTGTTATAGTAATTGACTCGCATCCAGCACACGTTGTAGTGGTGGCTAGTTTATGCTCGAGAGTCGTTGCCGTGGATACGCGTGTGGTTGAATTGCGCCTGACAAGCGTCGGGCATAAGTCCGGATCACGTGTACCCGAGGCTGAGCTACGCAGGAAAGTTACTAAGAGTTGTCAGCCACCGTTCTTTCGTCCTCAAAAGGGCTTCGAGTCAAAGGATAACCCCACTATGCTGACATGCAAGGCAAGAAAGATTTAATACTATGGCTGTGTGTACGCCACATGATGCTCTTGCGACATACATAGGTTTTTTTTAAGAGCAATACCGATATGCGATACGAACACTTTTGTTTCTCGGACACAATTGAGATGATCTAGGAAGTTCCCATATCGATATGTGCACTCACTTCTTTCCCTATGCATTGACCGCACTTGGCTTCAAATCATCCTCTGACTATTCAAAGTAAATACAAACTAGAGAGTGTTAGTAAGCGCTATGAGTGCTTGATAAAAGTAATTACATCTTACTTTAGCAGGGGCTCCAGCACTTGACTGAGTATTCTGGATCATTGTAGTAGCAACATTGCCAAGTAACCCATTGGTATCTAACATAGCCTTCTTTGCAGGATCTTTCCTTGCCTGGTTCAGCCTCACCAACACGTCTTCCGCTATGGTGAGTTGATACTGGGCACATATACCTCACGGTTGCATATCGGAGAAGACATGATTCAGCACGCCTAGAGAAAGGACAGCTGGAATAGCCTGCTACAGTAAGAGAC
The DNA here is from genome assembly GCA_020744315.1 of Curvularia eragrostidis. Classification (NCBI taxonomy): domain Eukaryota; kingdom Fungi; phylum Ascomycota; class Dothideomycetes; order Pleosporales; family Pleosporaceae; genus Curvularia; species Curvularia eragrostidis. The sequence continues at coordinate 60,492 of JAIRCK010000099.1, read as the reverse complement.
GCACATAAGAGAACATCAAGGTAGCAGGGAAGATGTGTAGTTCAGTGTTTAGTGTGATCCGTTGGAGGCAAGGTTATTTTTTTTGTGGTGAAGATCACATGTCTTCGGTTCAACGTTTCGATAATGGCCTATATGCTCAGGGAGAGTATGTATGGTCAGTCAGTCGATATGTTTACAGTTCACACAACAGGATTAAGTGTAAATACATTTTGAAATCAGTGGTCCATGTAGCTAGGATCGAATATCAAACGGCTGTTATGTGTTGGACCATGCTTTGTGCAATGGGAGATTGTGGCTCATTTTTGTCCATCACAGCAATCTCTCAAAATTGTTCAATCTTCTAGTACATCTTTAATATGATAGTTCTATTGTGAGTATAAGTTGCTAATCTCCGAACAATGCAGGGGCAAGGAGAGTGAGAAAAGTCAGAGGAGAATGGAATTGCTCGGGGAATCAACTCCAACAACTACTTGTTTGAGATCTCCTATGACGAGATCACGGCTCCTTGACATGGCTTGGCAAGTTCGGCCTCGGATTACCTTCAAATGTCTTTGCGCACTTCCATCCTTCTTCCAAAGAATTTGCCATCAACCTCGTCATTCCCCAGACATCGAACTGGACGGCGATAGCTCGAGATCCTGTCTGAATCGCCATAGGCAGGTGGTCTAGGCTGAGAACACCACTGAAAATACACCATTAGCCAAACAGCTTCCAGTCATAAAGGAGTAGTAGGGGTGTGAGGAAGAAAAAAAGTAGCTTACCCGAAGATTGGGACATCGTTCTTTGCTGCCTCAGCACTGAACTTGGCCATGAACTCAAAGAACTTTGGGTCGGGATTGCCTTTGAGGAAAGAATCGATATCCATTCCAGCATCAATCATAAAATCGCCTGGGCCAAACATGATGCCGGCAATACCCTCTACGGCAGCAATCTCTTCGATATTCTCCATTCCCTTGAGCGACTCGACTTGTGGAATGAGGCAAACGTGGTTGTTTGCAGTCGCGACGTTGTAAGGGTCGTTTGGATAAAGGGATTGGGTTAGGCCTGGAGTGAAGGTCCATGGGGAGAAGGAGCGATGTCCTTTTCCATCACCAAAGTACATTTCTTTCATAAAATCCTTGACTTCCTGTGCAGACTCAACATGTGGAATGACGATGCCTGCACATCCTGCGTCGAGCGCAGTGGTAAGACTGATCTCATCATGTTTCGGCACACGGCAAATAACCATTGATTTTCCTTCCGAATGGTGCTGTGCAGCATGAATACAGCTTGGATTGTTTGTAAATAAAAGGGTTCCCACTAATGGCTTGTAGATAAGACTTACTCGTGCAACGTCAAACGATCAAACATGCCATGCTCAACATCAATCCAGATGAAATCCGGCTTCGTACTCGCGATAAGCTTGGTCACAAACGTGCTGGGGATTCCATGAGCAATGCCCATGAGACTTTTGCTCGCATCGGCCTGAGCATCTCTGAGTGCTTTGCGAAGATTGGCGGGTTGTGTGAGAGAAGCAGCGCGGTAAGGAGCATGTGTGTGTAGCGAGGGCTGTTCGCTAAAGGGAGTAAAAGCGGCCATCTTGGGTAAGCAGAAAGATGAAGCAATTCTATGTGAGAATCTACCGGAGCTGTGGATGAAACCGATACTGCAGAAAACGTCGAGAACAAACGATGCACTGTTGACTTGGGCTGTGTACGAGGGATACTTCAGGGGCTTTATATCTGTAAAATAGGGTACCCCCACTACTATGCATGCATAGGATTCCAGGCAACACTACTGTTTGTTTCCATGCAAGCCTTGATTCGACTGTGGATATTGTTCTTGACGCACTTAGTCGGACTTAACGGGAAATTCATCCATCTCGGAGGCGCCCATGAGTGCTGTATCCAAGCCAAGCGCTTACCAACTAAAATGCAGTATGCCTATAGGGTACCTGCACCACTATAGATATGGGTGGTTGCTGACGGAGTTAAGGCCACCAGTGATGACCACTGGGAAAGACAAGACGGTGTGTATGCTGAGCCGCGTAACTTTTCAGGTATCGGAGCATACGTTGAGTAGCCCAAGCGAGGCGGAGCATGATGGATGTAGTAAGCGCTTGTTTGTACCCGGACTGAACTATCCACATTACTAACGAGCGCGGCGCTGACAGATGGAACATTTATTGGTCCGCATATTCCAGATAGGGTCTAGCGAACACTGAAGGTGTAACGTGGACGAAAGATGCTCCGCCTGACAAAGCAGACAAGGAATGTGATAGGATTAAGTCGATGCGTCTCGGTCTAGTACTTTTGGACGAATGACGGGCTGAAACTATTTACCCTGATCCACACCGTCTTGTACGTAAGCGGGCCCGCGGAACACGGCGGCAGATCGCTAGCTCTTAACTCCGAATTCCAGGCTCCGAGATATCGAACCTTTCACCAAAAAAAACTTCGCTGGATCTGAAATAGAGATCTCTTTAGACGAAAGAAGCTTAACCTCGTCTAATAAGTGTCAGGGCGAAGTGTCCGAAGGATAGCATTTCGTCCAGGACTAGAAGATGTATGGACGTGTATAATTAGGTTGCTTACATACATATGTATGTTTGGTATTGGGTTGCTCAATTGTAAACCACTCATATACAGTACATTACTGCTCAAGTTGGCCGATGCGGTGGCGCTAATGTCGAAGATGTTCCAGACCGATCTGGTAGTGGTGGCGTTTGTGAATGAAGTGTGCTTTGGGATGGGCTATTCTGCGAAACGCTTGGGGGCCTTGTCACCGTAACCTCAATGACGCACTTTTCTTCGATTTCCATCTCTTCTAGCGACATGATGCCTGTATTATTCTTTCGCTTCTTGCGGTTTGGAAGGTCCAAGATGACGGCAGCGATAATTACAAGAATGAGAAGGCCAGTTATACCGCCAATTGCAATGACGGCAAGCGCCATAGTAGGGATACCGCCAAAGGAATCGAAAGTCTTCATGATGGGTAATGGGCGGCTTGGACGAGATGCTTCATCTGATAACGAGGCGAGACTTGTCAAGAATCGTTTGACGCCCTTGTGTAAAATAATAATAGATGGTGTGGTTATCTACCAATGGATATGGATTAAGGAGAGGTAGGGTATCGGTCAGATGTGATATCTCATGATGCTACCTATCGACACCATATGTATATACGCACGTCCCTGATAGAAAAAATCCTCCTTATTTCCGCATTTTCCTTATTCTCACCGCCTCAAGTAGAGAAGCGGAAGTCGTGATGATTCTTAGGTCCACTCAGCCCGTCAGTTCCATGGTACAGCTAACGCTCGGTTGACGGCTTTTCCGCCGTGTCCATGCACTATCCCTTTTCTCCTTAACTGATAGCATAAGCTTCTCAAATTTACGGCATAAACTTGGAATTCTGTTGAGTCTGGTGGCTAAGCTACTGCGTGAGTATTCACCGTCGACTGCTATAAGCATTATCGAGGGTCTTGTCGCTGTGCATACCCATGCGTTCAGGGGCGCTAACAAGATAGGAATACCTCGTTTCCTTGATAGTATTGATTTAAATGCTTTTTTTCTCTTCTGCATGTCCAATTGGCGTTTTCGCATAGCGAACGAGATGTTTGTTTTGCTATATCTCGCTTGGCTGCATGCTGGGTCAATGCCTACTTTAGATATGATCCAACACGAGCCATGCCGGCGAATAAGGAGCTGAAAAGGAGGCCCCATTGATATTATAGATCCTTTGAAACTACAAGGCCTGAGTACTAGGGGTGTATATCAAAAGAGCATGGTCTTTTGATATCACCTTCTTTTCTTGGGGAGTTCTTTTCCTCGAATGGCCGGTGAAAGCTGTTAGCGCATCACGAGGTTATAGAAAGATGCCATCATACTCGAGGTGTGTACCAACAGATTGTCGGGCTGAAGATTCACGCTAGGCTTGATATACAAACAACTCCCATGGTTCAATATCCAATAAATGATCCGTATACTTGATTATCTCAGAATAGATTATTTGGATGAACTATTGATAGCCCTGACTCAGACATTCACATGCTTGACACGTAATCTGGGTATGGTTGACGGAGACCCACACCGTGTGCCCATGGGTTTTGGTTATTCGCGAAGGATTCTAGAATGCCAATGCATGTTGAGGCCGTGATTCTCATTCCGCATCCCCTCCTGCCGAGCGCATAGGCGCGATTGTTGATCAATAATTTGCTTTTTTCCTGCCCACTTTCTGCATACATACTGACTACAGCCAAGTCTCATTTCTCTCCCAGCACTGGCTAAGAAAAGCCTCGAGACGAAATGCGACTGGGCGCATGAGAGTTTAGACACGATACGGGATTTTTATTAAATCAAATGACAGAGTAATAGACCGATAGACGCATGTGTCTTAGTTGCTCGCTCATATGCATTCGCAGCCTTATATCAGCTTTTATTATACCGATACAGTGATTGGGCACATTAGCTTTAGTCCGTTATAGATGCTTCCGATAGGCGATCTCACGCATGAGTCAGTTCCAAGTTCTCACAGCAATCCACACCAACAAGGACCTCGGGTATTCGGGAGCCCATGGATCGCCTGGATATCTTTTTCATCCGTAGTTCAAGAAATGCTTAACTCTTCCTTTTGAAGATTGACGAGCTCATGTACTCTCTCCCAATTATCGATGGAGTCTCATATTCAAGGGACTCTTATCTACATTTGCGAGCTGGTTCCATGGTTCACAAGACCTTCGCGATGCACAGGCTTATGACAGCACATAGTACTTCTTGCAATCTCCAAGCTAAAGAGACTGTTGAAAGCTTGACTAGAATCATTGCTGAATACTACATCTGTAAATGATTGCATTTTGCTCGTATCAAGCATACATAATATTTTAAATTTTATTAACCTGTGTCGACCTCGATTAACTCATGGCAGTTCATGCTAATCTCATGATAATGCATTAGGCCAGATACTACCGCTGTACAAAAGCGTTAGAGGCACTACACTGGGGCTGCGGTCAAAAGTAAAAATAATGCCGAAAACAAAACAAACGAAAGGGCGAGCATCAAGTTGAACAGATTACAAGTGGTCAGAGCATCCCAGGGGACAGCCAAGCGGCATGACTGTCTAGGCAATCAGATTAAGCCAGTTAAGATTGGGTCAAGTGGTCGCGTCCTTGAAAAAAAAATCATGGAAAGGCAGTAAGGCTTTACAGAAAAAGGTACAGCCTTGGAGATTATGCTAAATCTTCTATTTACTAAGACCATATGTAGCCACGAATCTTATGCCAGCGGGTGATTATAGTAGCCGAGGATCACAGTAATGCGATAATTTGTCTATGTGAATTCAGAGGAGAGGAGCACATTGCCTCCTTGTTTGATTCAAATCTTGATATCGAAGCTTGTTCCACACCCACAACTACTCGTTGCTCCAGGTATGCCTGTAATCTTAAACTGACTGCCTATCAGCTCCATTGTATAGTCGACGGTGCTTCCATTCAACAGTTCCAGACTTGGCTCATCAATGACAACCTTTTCTCCCTTCTCCCCTTCGAATACAGTATCTTCCTCAGTCGGCGGGTTCTTTGACAAATCGGTCAGATCCATGAGATATTGAAAGCCATGGCATCCACCGCTCTCGATAGTCACGCGCAGCGCGAGATTCGGGTTGTTGTCGCCAGAAGAAATCTTGTAGAGGCGGTTCGATGCGCGTGGCGCTATGGATATTATCATGGGCTTGCCCGAGTCGTCGGTTCGCGGGTTCTGGATTGCACGAGCGGGTTTGGCGGTTGAGGCATCAGAGGATGTGGCAAGGGCTCGTCGTGAAAGGTTTGGCGACTGTGCGAAATATGTGTTTCGTGATGTAATATGCGCTGAAGCTCTCCGTGGTAGGGCGAATGGTGCAAGGAAGTCGAAGTATAGTGGTCGCAAAGTGGCGCGCGAGGCGGCGACATTGCTATGTGCCCTCACGAATTGTGATGCGACTTTTGGAGGCGCGGCTGCCTTTATTCCAGCAGCTCTCCTCGCTGCACGCCAGCATGATGTGCACATGGTGGATGCAGATGACATTATCGTGGTATCGAAGTTGTCTAGGACGATGTCCGAGGTAGAGGGACCGTGGATCTGAGGTCATAAGCTACTAGGAATGTCACAATTGACAGCACCAATCAGCATTGGCTGTTACCTCCGTTCTGGACCGATTAGTCAGAATACCACCCCACCTTGTGCCGCCGCCGCCACCATCTATTGTATGAGCCACCGGTTTGCTACATACAGCCCTACCCGTTCGAGCTATCTACTTATCGCGCCTGACGCTTAAATGATTCCACCGAACAGGCATTCTTATCTGTAACCTTGGCACCTCATGCGCCTTGATTTACTAAAGCCCTAACCCAATTTCTTTCTCCCCCACAACAATGCCTTACAACCATAACCCTTATCTAGCGACGCCGGAGGCCGAACTTTGCGCTGAGCAGTTTGCGCGACGAGAAGACGCCAACGATGGATTAAGTAAGCTGAGGAGCGAGTTTGTCATACCGACCAAAGGCGATCTGAAAAACCGAAAGTATGGTTTCCAGCAGAAAGACAACGCTGCCGCGCGATCAGACGACAACGAGGAATCCATATACTTCTGCGGAAACTCACTCGGACTTCAACCGCGGAGAACAAAAGAATACATCAATCGCTATCTCGACACATGGGCTTCAAAGGGCGTCTTTGGGCATTTTACCGATTACGAGGGAGGTCTTCCGCCATGGCTGCACATCGACGACGCAATCAAGAACCAAACAGCGAAGATTGTCGGGGCGCTTCCTAGCGAAGTCGTTATCATGGAAACATTGACTGCAAATCTACATCTTTTGATGGCAAGCTTTTACCGTCCGACTAAAGATAGGTGGAAGATCATCATCGAGGGCAAGGCGTTCCCTAGCGACCATGTATGCGACCCAGTCCTAACTTGCTGTCCGTCAGTAACTGACGACATGATAGTATGCTGCTCTCTCACAGATTGCACACCACAATCTTGATCCCTCTGCCTTAATCACAATTGACCCGCCGTCTGCCTCCTCACCTTACCTATCGAACGAACACATCCTATCTGTAATCTCGCACCACGCTCCAAGCACTGCCCTCGTCCTTCTACCTGGCATACAATTCTACTCCGGCCAATTCTTCGATATCGAGCTAATAACTCGACACTGCCGATCGTTGGGTATAACAGTTGGTTGGGACTTAGCGCATGCAGCAGGAAACGTACCTCTGAAGCTGCATGATTGGAATGTTGATTTTGCAGCATGGTGCAACTACAAATACATGAATGGTGGTCCAGGAGTCATTGGCGGACTCTTTGTTCATGAAAGACATGGTAAAGTGGAGCGGGTGCCTGCAAACCAAACAAACGGCAATGGCAGCATATCAGGAGACGTACAACTCTCCTACCGTCCGCGCCTAAGTGGCTGGTGGGGGAGTGACAAGAACAGCAGGTTTCAGATGGAGAACAAGTTCGTCCCTATCGCTGGTGCCAGTGGTTTTCAGCTCAGCAACCCGAGCGCGCTGGACATGACCTCGGTAATGGCGAGCCTAGATGTCTTTTCATTAACCAACATGGATGCTCTTCGACAGCGCAGTCTCAAACTCACCGCATACCTCGAGGCCCGGCTCCTCAAATATCCATACGGCGAACCACCGTACAAGATCATCACGCCTGCGAATCCCTCTGAACGGGGCGCACAGCTCAGTGTGCTTCTCAATCCAGGCTTACTAGACAAAGTCCAGCATTATATTGAAGAGCGCGGTGTAGTGGTAGACGAACGCAAGCCCGACGTGCTAAGGGTTGCGCCCGCGCCACTGTATAACTCTTTCCACGATATTCACCGCTTCATTACCATCTTCCACGAGGCGTGTCGCATGGCCTCACAGGGTGCGGGAAAGAAAAGTGCACACAATGATCGGGTTCCATTTGGCATCGCGACGGTATGAATTAAGCAGTTCTTGGAAAAGATCCGCCTGAAGGGAATCTGCTTGTCAACAACGAGCGATGTAATTTTTAATATCATACCCCAAAACGTGCACATATATCCATTCAATAAAGAAGCCAACCTGAATTTCATAACTGAAAAAATCGTAGATTTGAGAGTGCGCAATACTACGCAACTAAAGCTTGTCGCTATATCGTAACATCTGACAATACGCAATCTTCATCATCAGAGAAATACTTACGAAACGCCCACTGGTATCCAGAAATGTATTCCAACCCATTCTCTATGCCTTGAGTGCAAAAGAAAAGAGACTGTCCATCTGCACCCATTGCCTTCCGTTTCTTTCCAACCACCTCTCCACCACACCCTTGAGCGTATCGAACCTCTCTCTGTTCACTTCAGCCAATACCTTCATCTTCTCTCTCCTCTCCATATCCTCCGACTTAATACCGCCGTCCATCTTCCCCACTCGATCGACGTCAAACAGAGACTGATAGTACAGAAGTTGATTCCATACATCCCGTTCTTTGATCTCATAGCTCATCTTGCCCAAGCAATCTCGAGCAAGGCCCTTGGGACCTAAGCATCGGTGTCCGTAGACAGAGATGCTGCGTGTGCGATTCGAACATTGTGGGTCGTCGCATAGAACATAGCCTTGATAATATGAGGCGACGACCTGGCGAATTGCAGACTCCAGCTGTGCTACTACGCTGATGTTCTGTAATGTCGCGCCACAGCCTTCCGCGGGACATTGAATTCCGCTGTGCGAGATTGTTTGTAATGACGCCATAGCCGATGAAGATGAGAGACCCTGGAAGGGGAAGACGGTTGTGCAGGCTCGACAACGTAACCAAAGCGGCGAACAGGATTGGAAGCGTACTGAGTCTGGAATCTGGGACTCGAGAGGGTGGATCTCGGTGTCTTGTTGAGCACCGCCAGAGACTGTGCTGACGCGATATTTGGAGGTATCGAGTCCAAGACAAGCGGCAAGAAGAGTTATGTTTGTTCCGCTAATGGGCGCACAGAGACGCTCCACTGGTGGCAGGATCTGTTTGTGGAGGTAATAGTCGATATCTGGCTTTAGTTCGCTGTCAGGTTTCAAGACTTCATCAACCGGATAAGCATTTTTCGCCGCGTTCTCAGCAGACCCTGAAGACTCCCCAGTGATGATGAAGCTCATGACATCCTTTGCTTTGACATGTTTACCCTTGTCCATGAGGCGTAAAGCAACTTGCACCGAGGGCATGGAGTTACCGTTCGGGTATTCCTTGGGGTTCTTGCCGAGCTGCGTGTAGATGGTGTACTTCCGAGGCGGGATGGCGTACTCGCGCATTTGCTTGCTAAGTTCCCGGAGGTGATTGTGGATCTTCTCGACGACTACTTCAGGGTCTTCGCCACTGAGAAGGAAATTGAGTAATTCACTATGATGTTGTAAGTAAGGTGCTATGATGTTCACAAGTCTCAAAACTTACGTCGATGTTTCCTTGGAAAGAGCGCAGTATTCTCTGCGCCTCATGTCGAGACCCTTCACTTCCAACTTCTCGATATACTTGCCGTCAACAGGCACCATGTTGATAGCGGCGTACTTCTTCTTTGCGTGTAGTAAGATACGTCGGAATACGTTGTCAATGTCAATCTCCAACAACCTGTAACTGTCGTTGACTTCCTTTTTGAATTCATTACCAAGTTTGAGCGCATCCTGAATGTTGTCGACGTTCGTGTTGATCATAACAGAGTCCGTATCACCATAGATGACACGAAGTGCCTTTTCTTCAGCCATGTCCTTGGTCTTTCGCAAAATCTCTCGACCTTTGTATGTGGTGAGCATCGCGAGGGGCCGAGCATAGAAACGGGATTTCGTGTATCCCAAACATCCGTACATGGAGTTGGCAGTCAGCTTCAAGGCCATTTGCTTGATATCCCAAGTAGCCAACTGATCCGGGGTAGCATCTTTAGCCTTCATAAGTTTCTTGACCTCCCGACGCCGAGAGACAAGCGTGGCGATAAGGCGCGGCAAGATACCCTGTTCTTGGTCCGTGGGGACTTCAGGCACTTTGTCGTCATCTTCCGAGATGTCAGATCGCTCCACGGTTGTGAAGCAGATGTTGTACTCCTGAATGATACTGGGGTAAAGGGAGTTGAAGTCCATGACCAGGATGAACTTGTCGTATAGACCTTTTTCAGGCTCAAAGACGAGACCACCCTTGAATTTGTCTTTCTTCTTGGCGTCTGCTCCTTCTTCTCCTTCGGCCGCCTCCTCCTCCGCTTTGACTTTGCTCTTGCCCCACTGCTTGTCTGGGCAAATGTATTTGTTCCGATAAAACTCGTGGAGCAAAATGTACTCATTGCGTTCAGCGCGAGTTCCACTTAATGTTCGAGCCCAAGAATTGCCAGCGAGATTGGTAAGAACTTTGGTGAGGGGAAGCATCTGCACTTTGATCGCTATGGCAGCGATGAAGTAGGCATCAGCCTGGCAATGCTTGACATAGTTTAGGAGACCTTCCTTCGTTGTTGCCCAAGTCTTTAAGGCGGCCTCATTGTCAAGCTCCTTACGTCGCTGATTGAGGCCAAGCTGACACATCTCCTCTAGACTCCACGATTGACACTTGGGCATGAGAGACTTTCCGAGATCGTTGGCCAAATCACACAACAAGCGGCCAGAGGCCAGCTGCTTCTCAGCAAAAAAGCTGCCTCCACCCTTACCCATGCTCTTGGGCCAGTCACTCCTCTTGAGGCGCCCAACACGGTGCCATCCGGGGGTTTTCTTTTCTCGCAGGCGGTTGAGCAAGACACTGTAATCTACATCGTCCAGACGATGGCCGACAATGACATCCGGATCATGACGTTGGAACATCGCCATCAGGAGACTGAGGAGTTCTTGTTCAGTCTTTTTGAGGTACATGTTACCCTTGATCTTCTCAACTTCGCCTTGGAAGCCTATAGGGAAAGCAGGTCCATTCGGCCGCATAATGGTAAAGCTTTTGCACTGCATCTGATCGGCGGGTGTAGTGTCGGTCAACGAGAAGTTGTCGTAAATCATGGCGCTGGCCATCAGGATCTCCTGCTTATTATCCTTCGCATTGAATGTGGTTCGGAGAGAAATACTCATGAGTGTCAACGGAGGCGCATCGAGATTGTCTGAAGCACTCAAAACAGTAATGTTGTTGGGCTTTTTGACTTGAGCTTCAAGCTTACACCAAGAGGCGTTGGTAACAGCACCAAAATCAGGTGCATCGATTCTTAGCCAGCATGGCCCCATAATGTTCTTCCAGAGAACAAATTGCTCGAAAAGAGAGGTGTTGGTTCCAAAGACGTGGGAGAATGTCTCTCCTGTCAAATCAGTAGAAAGAGGCATCTTATCGTATCCGTATAGAAGTTTGAGGTAATCTGCCTCCTTGGGTATGTCGGCCAGTTCGAAAGCGTACTTTCTGGTGCATGGTTTGACCTTGTATGGATTTACACGGTGCTTGCTCATGATCGAATCCACCTCGTTTGACACATCTTCTAGGTCAACCTCCTCATCTGTGGTCACACCCCTGACGTGACGATATTCTCGGGGCAAGAAATACAACTTTCGTAAGATGTTGTCGATTTTCAAGAAGCAACTGACGTAGTTGCCAGACTTGCGGTCTTTAACTTTACCAAACAAACATAAGCTGCCGTTGATTTCGGTGTAGTCAATCCAGAACATGCGCAAGCTACCATCATCTTCTAAGGCATCCTGTGGCTGCAATTTGCCCATTCCTGCGGTCTGTGGGGCAGGACTGCTCATGACGTTCAGATTGCTTGTAACATCATTCCACGAAGAAGCATCGACGTGCGCTGCAGATGGTTTGACAGGGGATGAGCCGGCAGGAGTGGGTGGGTCTTCCTTCTTGATCTTTGCTATTGGGCGTCGGCCTGCCATGTTCACGCTGGCAACAGGGGCACCAAGTTGGCCAGTAGGCTGAGCAATCTCCATGAGGTCTTCTTCCTCTTCTTCCTCTATCTTTACTGCAGGTTGTGCTCTGCGCTCCACGGCCTTTGCGACTGGTGATGATTGCAGTGGGGGATCGCTCATAGGAACATCATCGTCGAATGTTGGAAGCATATCGTCGTCTGCGTCTGCAGTTTCTGTTGGCGGTGTGCCTGGCATGTGACTCTCAGAATCATCTGTCCGCCGTTTTGTCGCCGTTGGGCGGTTCTCCGATATAGGGGGCGATAACACACGAGTTTTCCGCCTTGCTTCGGTTTTTATGGGTCTTGTTCGGATGGTAGACGAGTGAATGGGGTTGGCATCGATTTCGCCCAGCAGATCGTCCATGAAATCTTTGTCGGCAGCGGTAGCAACGGGCTAGATATGTCAGCTCATTGCCAGGTATGGCTGAAGATACGAAGGTCTCACTTTCGCTTTTGGTGCCATTGCAGCGTTCTTCGCGCTGAAGTACTTGCTAATGCCATTGTCGATCTTCTTCCGCTTTTCTTCATCTTCTTCGCGTTTCCGCTTAGCTGCTAGATGTCAGCTGCCGAATGAATGATTGTATGCATTAGGTCATACCAGCTTTGCCTTTGGCAGGCCTCTCGTCCTCCTCCTCACTCTCTGTCCCAGCATAGTGGTATCGACCCTGATCATCGTCCCACTCTTCTCTGCCATCGTCGACATATCCCTCGCCCTGGTCGCCGACTACGAAGTCGTCTTCATCTAGCCTGCCTCGTACAATCTTCTTGTATCCTTCTTCATCGACTGTGTCGTATAATTGCTCTTCTTCAGCAACTTCATATGTAGACATACGCGTCTTTCCAGCGGCGCGATTGGCCCGCAACTCTGCCAAGAGGGCAGCGCCCGTTTTCTTAGCCGCTCGTGGCATAGTTTATTACAACGGTTAAAGTATGTGAGCAAAAAAATCGAAGAGAAGGAATTGGGTATGGGACACGCTTGTGGGCGTGTTTGGAGGGATGGCGGGATGATAGGTTAAAGCGCAGGAGCGACGCGCTAACGGTACCGTGCACGCGACGCGACTGCCCATTAATCACGCCAAGCCACTATCCCAATTTGTTCATTCTATTACTTTTCCCCACCATCAGCCATCCACAGCACACGCAGACGCATACGGATATTACAATGGCTTCGGTCTCGAAAGCTCCTCTAGTCTGGATAGACTGTGAGGTACGCTTGTAGCAACATTCTTATATTATTTTTCATTGACCTTGTTAGATGACTGGTCTCGACACCAATAATGACACAATCATGTCGTTTGCCGCATTCGTTACTGATGCAGACCTCAATATCTTAGATGACACAGGCTACGAAGCAGTCATTCATCATGATAAGGAACAGCTTGGCCGCATGGGAGAATGGTGCACAAGTCACCACGGGGAGTCAGGACTAACACAGGCCTGCATTGACTCTACTACCACTGCGGAGGAAGCTGCCGAGGGTCTGCTGAGTTACATCAAAAAACATGTACCCGAGCGGCGCACAGCTCTCCTTGCGGGAAACTCTGTACATGCCGACAAGGCGTTCCTCGTTAAACAGCCCTACAATGTCATCATCGATCATCTTCACTATCGAATTCTGGATGTCAGTAGTATCAAGGAAGCTGCGCGGAGATGGGCCCCTAAGGAGACACTGGCGAAGATTCCAAGGAAGAAGATGTTGCATGAAGCACGACAAGACATATTGGAGAGTATTGAGGAAGCAAGATACTATCGGGAAGCATTCTTCCTGAAGCCTCAGGGCGCAGCAGATGCACAGAAGAACTAAAATAGAAATATACCAAGTCCAAGACGAAATGAGCAGGGGCGCTCAAGTCACTCGCGAGGTATGACGCACGTGATTGCAAACGCACGCAAAGGTCTGCCTTTCCAATTCGAAGATTGGTCCACTGCCATTGGCCACTGGCTGTTTGCAAGGTGGACTAGCTTCTTGTTGACTTCAAGGCCCCAGCAGCTATCCTAACCACTGCCTACTACCTCGAGCACCTCCAAGTTTCCCTCACCTCATTCAACTACGCTCATTCACAATTTCCATCAGCATCATGCGTACACTTGCCTTCTTTGCGATCCTAGGTAATTGCATCTATAGCTCAACATGTTAAGGTCTACCCGCAGCATCTAGTGCAAGACTGACACACAAACTGCAGGCGCTGCTGTCCAGGCTATCCAACAGGGTCACCTTCCGGTGGCGGTTCGTGATGATGGCTGCAGCAAGACCCCCAAGCTTTGCACGGATCCGGTGGTGCTACGCGGCTCCCAGACGACCCTGACCTATCTGTGTCCTGAGACCAAGACTCCAACTGCCACTATCACTACCACCTCAACTACCACTACAATGGTGATTGGCAGCGCGGCTCCTGTCACATCTTCGGGACATACCAAGACTCCAACTGCTACTATCACCACCACCTTGACTACTACTGAAACGGTTGTTGGTGGCACTGCCACTACTCTTGTCTCTACTTCTGATGGGTATATACGCAGACCGTGTCTTTGATCAGTCTTTGCTAACCTTACAAGGGTCGTTCCCACTTCTGAGGAACTTACCACTACTACGACAGTTCGTTCAACGATGCTAGTTACAGAGACAGAGACGGTTGTGAAGACTACGGCCTGTTCCGTGTCCCCCCTAAAACCGATCGTGATTACCGCATCCTTTACAGCAGCTCCGCTTTCTGACGTAAAGCCGACATGGTCTGAGTTCAAGAACACGTCTTCAGTGAAACTCTCTAGCTCGGAGCCAGTTCCCACAAAGGAGCCTCCCCTAGTCATGGCTTTGACCTCTTTCAACTTATTTCCCCCTCACTCAGTCGCCGAGTCGTCTTCGATTGCAAGTTTCGACTCGACCACCTACTCTGTGCCCCTTACCAACAGCACTTCCTCTTACAGCGGCTATGCCTTTCCTACTATGAATGTCATAAGGGGGGCTAGGTCCACAGAGACTGTCACCACCACTGAGGCTGTCGTCACAGCAACCGGTACCGGTATGGCTGGCGAGAGTCGTGTCTCTTTGGTCACACTATTTCTGAGCATTATGGCCATTGTTCTCATCTTTTAAGCAGCACATGGTTGTTATCCCTGTGTAATTCGATGGTCAGAGCTGTCTTAAGACAAGGCCTCGGCTGGGCATGGTAGGCTTATGGCGAAACGGATCATGTCTTCATATACTCCATGATTTGTACGATAGAGACACAGTAAGCAATCCAGTGGCAATCAAAATGGACACGTAAATCCATAAAAAAAAACTCCATACGTCTGCCATATTTCTGGACTTAGGGCTTCGTGGGACTAACACTTCTTGTTCCCCTTGTCTAGAATTCGCTGACGATATAGTGATAATAAATGGATGTTAATAGTGATTGAGCAGGAATGAGATCAGAATTCGACATCCCGTTGAACAAACGAATGTTGTTTTTGCAAACCCATAAGAGCTGAGCCGTGAAGCTGGAAAGACGTGAACCACCCTGCGTGCTGTAGATGCATGGTCAGAGCTCCGCCGCAAGGATTGTGGAACCGAAGTTGCGGACTCGCGATCCAATCACGGGGCAAGCGCGCCGCAACGGCGAACGCCAAAGGCCGTCTCTTGCGCAGCCTCACAACTGCTCGCAGACGTAGTAATAGAACCACGGACGCCGCAGTCCGATTGTGATCGCCAAACAACACCCATTGCTAATCGCGGTCATTACCCTCAAGTAGCCATCGGCCTGTGCTAAGAACCCACACCCCGACGACGAAGCCCGCGATCGTCTCTACCTCTGACATACCGCCTTTTGAGAGAACAGCGCGACGTGCTGTCCCAGGGATTGCACCTCAGTCTGGTTTATCCATCTCATTGCTATACTGGAAGCCTCTGTCGCTTCACAAAGCTCCGACGGACAAACTCCAGACTGCTTGATCTGGTGTCTGGTACACGATCGACGCGGATTGGTATTGGGGCTTTGACATATCACAGGCGAACTCACGGACAAGATGGCTGTCAAGAAGTCAGGAAGAGCCCAGTTGAGGGAGGAGGGTATGGCGTCTGCATTCCTCCAAAGAACATGGTCACTAACAAAGTCTAGGTCTGGAGCGGACGGACAACAACATGGATCTCACGACATGGCCGCAAATCAGCATGATCAACCAGAAGAACTACTACACCGAGTTTTTGAAGAGAGACGAGCAGTTTCTCGCTGTGCGATACCCGAAAGACGAAGAGAGGGCACGCATAGTGCAGGAAGCCAGGGACAAGGATCGCGCACGCGCGCTGGGCGTGCCGGCAGCGGAAGGAGCGACACCATCGGCTGCAGATGAGAACATGGAAGATGCCGAGGCCTCGTTTGCATCCAAAACCGACATCTCGAAACTCATCGTAATACACCCTGGCAGCCAGAACCTGAGGATAGGGCTTGGATCAGATGCGCTGCCCAAGACTGTGCCTATGGTCATTGCGCGAAAATGGAAAGAGAGCGAGGACGAGGAAGATGGTGGAGAACCCTGCCCTAAGCGGATGAAGGTAGATGGAGCTGAAGCTGCAGATACCCTGCCCGAAAAGTGGTTTGGCGAGGACGTAAGTTAACGAGTAGCTGCTGCTCTGCTATTGCTGACTTGTGATGCAGTTTGCCGATCAGTACATGGCCATGTCATCTGAGCTCAGGACGCGAATGCGCTCCAACAAGCGACGAGTGCTTCCCAACTCCAAGGATCTAGTCACAAACTACAACAGAAAGTCACCCCCAGATATCATCTCTGAGCACAATGATATCAATCGCATCGAGTGGACAGAGATACCAGCAGACCCAAGCAAGGCTCCGGATTTCTTTACTGGGAACGAGGCACTTCGGATCCCAGAAAAGTCGAATCCACGATACAAGCTGTTCTGGCCTATACGAAATGGAACCTTCAACGAGAAAGACTACCGCGATCGCAACCAATTATATCATGACATTTCCAAAATACTCGAAGAAGCTTTCCGAAGTCAGCTGGGTATTACCAAGCTCAAGGATCTCGTTAACTACAAGTGTGTGTTTATTATTCCCGATCTCTACGAACGTCAGTACGTAACCATGATTCTCGACATCCTGATGCGAGACCTGGGCCTGGGAAAGGTGTGTCTGCAGCAAGAATCTCTTTCGGCTACATTTGGTGCGGGTTATGGTGTGGCATGCGTTGTCGACATTGGTGCCCAGAAGACGTCTATTTGCTGTGTCGACGAAGGGCTGTGTGCCGAAGAATCACGTGTCAATCTGAAGATGGGTGGAGCCGATGTGACGGAGACATTTATCAAGATGATGCTATACGGTCACTTTCCGTATTCGGACATGAACCTGAAGCGGAGATACGATTGGTTACTTGCTGAAGAGCTGAAGCAGAAGTTCTGCTCCATGGACGAGGGAGCCGTCACAGTGCAGACATGGGACTTTCATCTTCGGGCTTCGGGCCAGGATACACGGAAATACACGTTCAAGACGTACGACGAGACGATGCTCTCAGTCATGGTAAGTAACGATAGGCACAGTGGCCGACACTTGACTTGCTGACATGGCGTGCCACAGGGTTTCTTCAAACCTTCGATATTTGACAATTCCCGGAAACTCGAGAACAGGAGGAAAGTGGTGCCACGTTCCGTCGATCTTTATGATGGCTCGCCGAACGACCCCATGTCACAAGCACAAATCTCAATCATCGAGGCTGCGGCGGGCAAACCCGTTGTGGCGGCGACAAACGGAGCCCCAGAGGCCGTGAACAGCGCCGCACCCGTGTCGACGCCTCAGCGCCCACAAGCCAATGCCTTGAGCCTCCTTAGTCGGTTGAATGAAGGAGAAAATACGCCGCGATCGTCTGTGGCGGGGTCACCGGGGCCCGAAGGTACCAACACGCCGAACCCGGAGCGAGATACGCCCATGGGGGACGGCGAGGGAGCGCCTCTGCTGGTGCGAGACCCGATTGATGAAAAGACCAAAGTGGCGGAAGCGCGCGACGCGGTGCTGCCCATCCAGTCGCTCGATCAGGCCATTCTCGAGTCACTCACGCACGGAGCGCGGGGCGACGACCGCAAGCTGCGCGACTTCTTCGGCGGCATTATGCTGGTTGGGGGTGCGTCCAAGACGCCCGGGCTACGCGAGTTCCTGGAGATGCGGCTGCGTGAGTTGCGGCCGGGGTACGGAAAGGAGATTCTGGTGGGACCGCCGCCGCGCGACTTTGACCCGCAGGTTGTGGCGTGGAAGGGCGGAAGCGTGTTTGGGCGGCTGAGCAGTCATGGCAATGATGGGTGGATTAGCCGCTATGAGTATGACATGCTGGGCGCAAGGCTTTTGAACACAAAGTGTATGTTTGCTTGGTGAGGGGGAGAGACAAGAAGAATAAAAAAAACCACGGGGGTGTAGGAGCAAGAACGAGGGGTGGGCTCTGTTTCTGGGGATTTTGGCTCTAGTTTTCTTCTTTCCATTCTTTTCTTCTACTTCTGCTGCATGGCATAGAGACATGTGATTACTGGGTAGTTTCCTTACAAGGGAATCTGTCTTGGATGGATATAGATTGGGGTACAGAGAGAGAGAAAGAATAAAGACGAGATACTTGTTGTTGATGACTATGACGATGACGGTTGTCATGATGATGGTGATGATGATGATGATAACGATGACGATGATGATGATGATTACAACAACAATAAAGGTGATAGTATTAACGGTTGGTTGCTAGGAACAGGCGTCGAGATCTGTTCAAATGGGGCTGGTAGGTGCGTTTGATCACAGCGAATATAGAATTTGACTAACTTTGGATATTAAAGGCAACCTTGGCAATAACAGCAAGGTAAGCTACAAACGCTTTTTCCCGGCTGTGTGTGTGTGTGTGTGTTAGAGAAAAGGGGGGGAGAGAGAGAGCGGTACGGCTATGCGGAGGAACGGAGATAACAAACTCAGACACGTTTGTGAAGTGAAGCAACCAAGTCTTAGAGGATCTCTTTGACTGGGGTAAGACTCAACAGAGTTCCAGCGAACCGTATTGTTTTTGTGTGGAGGCAGCACTATAACAAACATCTGATAAAATATACATAGCTTCTTGTTTTGAAACAATATTCACGATGCCCCGCCTTACTTGGAGTGCTAAGAGAGAAAAAAAGGAAAAATAATATAGTATATGCAGTGCTGACAATCACAACAAACCCAGAGGCACCCATGCGGTGCAAAGTCAGATTCAATTTACTGGCTGTGGTGTGGTATTTCCAAAAAAGGAAGAAAAAGGAAAATTCCCACGTGGGATGACTTCGTTACTGTTGGACCATTTCAGGGAAAAAAAAAAGTGATTTGTAAGCACGTGGAACGACAAGAGTGGAGCTGGTTGAATGCGGGTGGCTACAGTGGATGGTGATGGGGAGGAGAAGGATGGTCATGTGTGTATGTAAGTCATCGAGATGCAAAGCAGAGTGCATGTAAATGCAGGGCGTTGTTTTGTGACAAAATCAAGATTGCAGTCCAACCTGGGGGCTCTATTCGGACGAGTGCCGGAGGGAGTAGGTGAGCAGTGGTTTCAGGGTACGTAATCTCTGTTCGGAGTTCCGGTGGTGCCGTCAGCGATGATACTGGCTAGGCATTGGCGTGAAGGACGGCGTCAACCATGATCGTGGTATACTTTCAATTTGAGGCATCATCGGCAAAGCTTGATGGTTGCTCGAATAGTGCCATCAAACGCTGATAGGCACACAAAGATTGCACTGGCCGCAGAGGAAGGGTTGGGACTACTTATTACTCCTTTAGGCCAATTTCGGCAGCTTTTTGATTACAAAACTCGGCCATGTCCACGTCCTTGGTGCTAAGTCCGTTTGGCCTGTGAGTGGTCCATTCGATGGTGACGCGATTGTAGAGATTGGACCACGAAGGATGATGGTTCTTGGCTTTGCACTCATCCGCAACTAGCGACATGAAGTGCCAGGCTTTGGTAAAGCTTGAAAAGGTAAACTGGCGGGTGATGCCTTTTCGGGAGTCGGTGAGGCGCCAGTCCGGAAAGAGTTGCATGGCTCGATGAGGAAGGTCATCGGGCTGGTTGGCAGAGAAGATTATGTCATGCGGTGCTGGAACGGGGCGCTCCTGTGCATCCGCATCCATAGTGGCAGAGGAAGAGGTAGTTGACGCTGGTCGGAGGGCGTTGGTCGCATCAGATAGAACAATGGCAGCACTTTGTGTGTGCAGCCAGGGCCGGCGGAGAGTCAGCAGCGAGGCCGTGGTGCGGCACCAGGGCGACAGATGAGCTAGTAGGCTATGGTTTGGAGATTAGACAAGTTGAGTTCTGAGGTAATCAGGGCGAAGGTTGGGGCGCCAGTCAGGCCCGTACGGTAGTACTCTAGGACGCAGCGTGACTGCAGGGGAGCAGACTCACGGGACTGCCCGGGCCAGGCGCAGAGGGGGAGCCATGCAGGCGTCGACAAGCGCAGGGTGTTTGTAATGTACAGTACAGTAGAGTAGAGCATGTACGTCGACGGGCTTGCGGGTGGTGGCAGGGCGCAATGGCTGCTGCATTCAGGCCATGCGGGAGCGTCGGATGTGGGTGCTCGCAGTGGCCGTCGCGAGTAGTCAGAAGCAGGGCCGGCTAGTCCCAAAGCGGCGGCCGGTAGCGGTTGCTGGGCGGCTACCAGCTGGGCGGAGAATTGGTCAGCAGCGCATCCAGCACAGCACAGCACAGCATACTGCCAACCGCACCGGCTATCGAACGGGCTGCTGCTGTCGCGCCAAGCATGGGTACGAGCACGCGAGGGCGCTCAGACGACAGAGCATATGTATGTCAATAATCACTCTAGCAGCAGCTCGTACTATGTGCCGGCTGAGCAGGCAAGCGTACGCCTAACGCCTACTGCCTGCCTACTGACTACTGCCTCTGCCCTCGCCTGCGCCTGTGCCCGCCCCGGCTATCCGCCCGCCTACTTAAACGCCCAACGCCCGCCCACCTTAGTCAAAGCTGCGTAATCCACTTCCCGACCAACTGCATCATCACGTCCCAGGTGAGCTGCCCCGTCATCGCCCACACCACCGCCCGCGCCCACAAGCATGCTGTCGCGACATGGCCCGGTCGCCTGCGCCCGCCGCGCCCTCAATGCCTTTCCTGCTGACCTGTGCGCCCCCAGCTGTCTTCTTTCTCCCTCAACCGCCGCCCCAGCGCCTGCGCGACGTCACGGCCATCCTGCTCCACCACCGCTGCCACCGCGCCCGGCACCCCAGCGCCTCTTGTGCCCAGCCTAGTGTGCAGTAGCCGCATCCGCTCCACGCCTGTCCGGCCACCGCCACACGACACTCACTGCTGTGCTTTCCCTCAGTCGCACGCTGAATGCGCCCATCGCTGCATCCTCCCTCGATCCCCACCGACACGCCCTCTATCATGCAGACATCGGCCGCTCAGGTAAGCCGTGCTGACGGTCTCAGGCCCTCGCCCTGCTGACTCCCCACCCAGGAGCAGTCGAAGCCGACCATCGAGATGAGTTAGTGCCTCCCCGCACCCCGGCTCTCGTACTGATGACTAACCCGCTATCATTACCAAAGGCTTAAGAGAACACTTGCTCGCTGCTGGCGCTGGCCAGCCCAGCGTCCAGCCTCTGCCACAGCATCCAACCCACGCCCAGCATCCTCACCCTTCTAGCCAGCCGCACGCCATTGACCCTGCCATTGGTGGCCCCACTTCCTACGACATGAGCGCTGGCGGTCCCGACGACGGCAACACGAGCGAGGGCCGCTCCAAGGGTCGGAGAGAGCTGTCCACGTCGAAGCGCGCCGCCCAGAACCGCGCTGCTCAGGTATGTCCAAGTCCGCAAGCCCACCTTGCGTTGCGCCCATGCTGACTTTGACCAGCGCGCATTCCGCCAGCGCAAGGAAGAGTACATTAAGCAGCTCAAGGACCAGGTCAAGGAGTTTGAGCAGCTGTGTGAGCTCTACAAGACGCTGCAAACCGAGAACTACCAATTGCGCGACTACATCATCAACCTCCAGTCCCGATTACTCGAGACCCAAGGCGAGATACCCCCTGCACCCGCCGGCGTAGACCTCAACCGACCGCACGCCGAGCAAGCCAACCTGCATCCGCAGCCACAACCGCAACAACAGCCTCCACAGCAGCCCGAGCAGCAGCAGCAACAGCAACCACAGCCAGTCCAGAACAACACGCACAACAGCAACGGAGGCTTGTCGGAACGCCAGATTGGCGAGCTACAAATGGCTGCTCAAGCAGCCGCCGCCGCCCAACACAGCACAGCCGGCACCAAGCACGCCAACGTCGATAGTGCATATGACTACACAGAGAAGCGCCAAAAGGTCGACGAATCTCCTCAAGGTCAGCACCATCCGCCATCCTCTTCCCCCTCCTTGTACCCCAACTCAATTGCTTATTGAGAGCGCAGTCACTCCGATCCACGGCTTACCAGCATAGTAGGCTCAGCCGCATCTGCCGATTACGATGCATTCGTCAATGAGCTCCACCACCCGGACAAGCAGACTGCATAGACAGTACAAGAACGGACGCCCGGTCCCCTTGATCATAGTCGCAGTCTGCCCTCATCTCGTTACCTCGTCTTCTTTTTCCTTGTCTTTTTATGATATAATGCATAGGTCACGAAGCTTGTCTACGCTCGGACCAGCGGTGTAACACGATCGGCGTATGGAGTCTGGTGTAGTACCGTACTTCTTACCGTTTCTTTCTCCTTTACTATTCACTGTCATACTAGAGCACTCTGTGCTGCCGCAGTAGACCTTGCCATGTTTTTTATCTGCCCGTGTCCATTGTGACTTGAAGGGGAAATACCAGATGCTTTTTTTTGTGGGCAGCCATTACGCTGTTCCTTCTTCGTACCACCGTCTTCCCCTGATATGCCTTTAATGGCGAAAACGATCCACCAAGGCAATGTTCTACATTGTCCGCCACATGGCACCGGTCAACCCAAGATTTATGATGGCTACATCTTGTTCTTTTGAGATGGTACCAGACACTGCTTAGGTATTGGGCTATGTCTTTGCCGAGTGATTGGTGCGCCAGTGTCTGTACTCCAAGACGATGACTAAGCAGACGGTGAAAGATTATGTCAGAGGATCTCTTCTTGTTGCTATTTTGGCTTAGTCAAAGGACATATTTGGCAAGGCAGACTGATTGTATTACTGTACTGTTGGTGGCAATGTTTGGATAGGCCAATGAAGAATACTCAAGCTGCCATCAGCCTCTGGAGGGAGGCCGGTCATTACAAGGATCTAAGGATCTATGCCATGTTTCTCGAAAATGTGAGGAAAAGTTGCAATCTTAGCCTGCGTAATATACAGACTCAAGTATGTAACCCACGCAGTCCACGAGAGAACAGATTCAAATCACATTCGGGCAAGAGAAGAGGAGTGACATATTCGTATTTATATATATACATCCGAAGCAAAAAAAAAAATCAAAGTCTCTCGTCTTCCACCTCTCTCATCCACATCCTACAAGCAGGTTCCAGGAATCGAAGCCGTAGCATTCTTGACATAGCCCTGCAAGAAGCCACCACCAGCGCACTGCAAGCCCTTGACAAACGCCTTGGCCGAGACATCGGCACCCTGCGCATTGTTATGCGTATGGTCACCCGACACAAACAGGGCATCTGTGGCCGCCTTGCCCAGCTGCTTGTACCGATCCGCCAGGTACGCGCCGTGGTTGACAAACATGGCACTGCTTCCCAGCGCCTTTGCCACATCGCGCGCATAGCCGACGAACCTGCCGCCATCGGTATACTGGAACGAGCCCGTTTCCCAGGGATTGTTAGGCGTCTGGCTGCTCATGATGACTTTTGCGCCCTTGGCAATGAAGCTCTTGCCCGCCTGTGTCAGGTACCAGTTGTATGTGTGCACCGTGACTTTTGTCCCGTTGTAGGTTGACTGGCAGACCTCGTCGCCTGTGCCGGGGCAGACGGAGCGCCCGTTGTCTGTACTTAGTGATCCGCCGTCGTTGTGCCCGAATTCTATCACGACAATGTCGTTGGGCTTGAGGAGCTTGGCGATTTCGTCGAAGCGGCCTTCGACGGTGTAGGAGCGCGAGCTTCGGCCGCCTATGGCTTTGTTGACGGCGGGGATGGAGAGCGAGTATTGGATGAATGCGCCCCAGCCTGTTTGGGTTTTAAAGATGTTATGTTAGGGACGGTTTTTTTTTTTTTTTTTTACTTTGCGGCTATTTGACCAGTCTCTTTTTGGGGTGTCTAATAAGACAAGAGAGGGGGGATCCGCTATATTTGCGTACCGGTAATCACATTGTTTCCATTTGCCATTGTAGAGTCTCCAGCAAAGTAAACTGTCGGCGCGCGCTTCTCGATATTGCTGCTAGGTGCGCCGACGGCTGTGGCAGCCAACGCGAGCACGGAAACGACAGTAGAAGCGTACATTGTCACGGACTTGAACGTTTTGCAGGAGAGAGAAACACGGATCCAAGGGGAAAGCGAAGGGCCTTGGGATTAAAGCAAAAGGTAGACAAAAAGCCTTGAAGTTACTTTCACAATAGCAGAATGCCAATACCTATATAGTACATGCCACCTCCACACGTTTCACTCGGCCACACTCAATTAAACTTCCAGCGCTCGTGTCCAAAAACGGAGGCGCAAGGCCACGATTTTTCCGTGTGTAAATAACCGACGTTTCCGTATATTACCAACCGCTCAGTTGAACCCTGGAGGTAAGCAAACCAACTAACCAGTGATTTGCCTGAAACGCACCATAAGCATGGTAAAACCGTTTACATAGCATTTACTTGCAACCCCCATTTTCCACCGGTCAAATACAGGCCCCCGCGGGAAAACAGGGGTCTTGCTTGTGTGGCCCTTTTGTGGCGCGCGCGCCATGTTCCTGGAGAATTTCCCGGTAGCCAGGTGTAAGCAAATATGCGCGCAATGGGGAGAGAGGGACCAAAGTTGTCCCGAGGATATCGAGACTATTGGGTGGATTATTCGATTGCGCAATGCCCGCCTACCTCCCCTCCCCCTCCTCTTCCCTTCTCCCGGGGCCATTGGGCGATCAGCGGAAGGTGTATTGGTCTTGGCACTTCGTGATTTGCTGCTTGTGTTGGGCGTTTTGCTGTTGTGCTGTTCTAGAGGAAACTAAATCGGGTTGGTGGCGTTGGATGGCGGCCGGTAGGATTGCGGAGAGATTGCATTACCGTTCCGTCCCCCCCGCGCGTGCTAGTGTGAAGCGGGTCATCTCCACCCGAGGAGAGACGTCAGGCAAACTGAGACCTTGTATATATTTGCTTTTTCTTATTGACGTTTCCCCGTGTTTGGAAACAAACAGGGTTTTTACGTGCTGTGGGTCGACAGATTACGAGATTGTGAGGCTGAGGGTCTCTGGTGATGTCGTTTGTTGTGTATGCTCGCTGAAATTAACACAGATGTCACTGTTATAAATGTTGTGGATGAGGAATAAGAATTATCTGTAGTATAACATGCCATCATATAGTGAGCAAATGATTCATTATTAGTGAGCTTTGTCAGGGCCGCTTCGTATTGGTCCGATGTACAGGGGTTGCTGCCCTGTTTACATGCTTGTGCAAACTTGCTAGGTTTCTTTACGAGGCGGCGTCGCAAGAGATGACAGTCAGCGCGAAGAGCATAGAATCTCATTCGAATCCAGCCATTCTGTTTTATTCAAGAAAGACAGATGGATCTACTATCCGTTCGTGGCACATGAACCAGAAGCAATGGCTATTAAACAGAATTTTAGAAAACGCCTTGCTGATTGTAGTTAATAAGACATCGTTCTCAGCCTCAACCATGCTTGAACGCTAGCAACTCCCAACCTGCTTTGAACCAGCGCATCTGCTCAAGTAGCCAGAAACACTAGCATGACCGTCTCCAATCCTTTGAATGAGCCCCTGTTACGGGAATTGCAGGTGCTACGAGATATCGCCAGCCAAGAGAAGCACCGAACATACCCTAAACAAGCCTTTCCTAGCGGATTATTTTATGTAGTAATACTCCTGTCAAAAGCTTTCAGTACCTCCATAGGCTACAAGACGTTTTCCACACCCTTCTATAGAAATCACTCAAAAGTCATTTAACGATTCCAGGATACATCGTACAGACCAACGTCTCAGAGAAACTCAGCGTGTCCTGAAGACATATCATCACAATGTTATGTTTTCCTTGTATCCAAATACAACAACGAACATAATCATGTATTTCAATAGTTATCAAAAAAACTCTCCATGTATTATCATATGTCCTAACCGGAATGAGAAGTCAACCGCCCCCTGCCACAGAACGGTGTCAGGGTTCGATACTTATTCAACACCCCCAGAGCCACTAATTACAACCCATGTAAAACCCCCTTTCACCCCTTATTATTCCCCTTTCTGAGCATTCTGACATGGTGACCAACATCCTCCAAGAAAGAAAAAAAAACTCCTCATTAAACCATCTGAGAGAACAATGAGCCGAACTTTTATTACTATTTCTCGAAAAGAAGAAGAAGAAGAAGAAGAAGAAGAAGAAGAAGAAGAAGAAGAAGAAGAAAAAAGAAGAGAGATAAAGAAAATGATTTCAGATTTCATGCATCTATGTTTTTTTCCGCCCATGATAGATGAGGAGACTTACAACGCTGCCTTCCCCCATCCCCCCTCGGCTTCGGGTCCCAGCTTTGTAGAATATGCAACACATATAACACCCACGCCCAAGAGCCAGAGAGAAAGAGAGATTCAACTAGAGAGCGCAATAAGAAGGATGATGAAGAAAAAGAAGAGGAAGAAAAGCTAGCTAATAATGATGTGTGTGTGATGGGGGCGATGCAAGAAAGCGCGCTGCCATGCATGCCAAATTGTCTACTAAACCAAAAAAACACGCCCAAAAAGTCTGATGACGAAAAAAAGCTTCTCTAACATTGCGAGAAGGAATAAAAAAGGACACACCGCTAGAGGGGGATGGGGGTCTCGCGCCGAGCTCTCCATATGCAATTCGTCGTCAAGCTGTGGAAAAATAAAGTGCTATATGGGAGCGCATGTCGAAACCTGCCGACAAAAGGTCCATGAGAGAAAAAAAAACTTTGCCATGTCTGTTGAAATTGTTACATGTATGAAAGCTTGCTGGAGAAAGAGCCAAGCTCTTTTTGGCCTTGAAAGCCTTTTTCCAAATGCAAACTTAGCCAGGTCGCCTAAAAACCTCCACGTTCAAAGTGGGCGTCTCCACCTGTCTGTTCGACGGCACGCCTTCATTCTTCCTCCTATCGAAGAAGTTCTGGCACTCATGGCTGATAAAGGTCCATTCTGCGAGAGCGCGTCCAGCATAGGTGCTTGAGGTCGCGGCAGCGCCCGTTGGTTGCGCACTGGTGACAGGATCGATGTTGATACCCTTCTGTTGTAGGAGCATCTGTGCCGGGGCTGGGAGTCGTGGAGGCTGGAGTCGCATGTGCTGGTATGTGCCAAAGCGCTTGTCGACCCATTCAAGAGAGAAGCGGAAATGATACGATCGATGGGTGGCTGGTGCCGGTGTCGGTGCCGGCGCTGGCTTTTCGGGAGTCGAAGCAGCAGGAGAAGCCTCGTTTGATGAACCAGTACCGTTAGTACTGGACGCCTTGCTGGCGTTTTCCTTGTCTTTAGCGGCAGGTCCAGGACTCTTCGATTTGGCACTCTGTTTGGAGCTTCCTCCCATCAGGCTACGCAGAATGTTCCATCTGCCTTTGCCTGAGTCCTCATCGGGGAAATCGTGCGAGTCTGTTGGCGGAGAAGGTTGAGGTCGGAGGTCGGCTTCCGCAATTAGAGGAGCTGGAAGAGGAAGCTTTCGTTGGTTGGTGTTTTGGACTACACCGTCAAATGAGAGAAAAGGGCCGCTGTTGGTTACAATAGGATTATCATTACGTATGATGAGAAAGCGTCGGCCTGGTGCAGGGTTGCAAGCCTGCGTCGACGGGTACATGGTTTGATTACGTTCAGCCTCTTCTTGAAGCCAAAGATAATGAGACCAGATGGACCGGAGACGGTCGCTCAAAGCGCGTTTGATTGCTCTGAGAGTTTGTCAGTATACTACAATGAATGAGCGTTCGGCTTGCACTCACACTTCTGTCTCAGTCTCGATGCCGTCGAAACGAGCCACTCGCCAGCAGATCAATCGCATAAAGTAGGCGCGTACCATAGGACACCAGTGATTGAATCGACTTTCGAAGAATTCGGGATCCAACAGGAAGTCAAGGCACAGCCTTTGCTTGCGTTGCTCGTCAACGGCCAGAGTAGCCCAACTACTGTAGAGAAAAGCATAAAGCTTAATCTCCGTAGCAGTGTTGTGGCTAGCAGCCATTGCTCTGAAGACCGACAGCCAAAAATTCCAGTCCATGACTGTGTGACTACCATCCTGCTGCTCATAGCGAACCAGTATGATGAGCGCTTCTTCGAGAAAGTCGCAAAGAGTATGGCAAGCATTGTTATCGTAAATGGAAATTTTACGTGCTTGTGCCTGTAGCAAACGAGCGAAACTGTCGGCAAACATTCTTCTGGCAATATGAAGTTGGATATTTCGCTCGGAAAGAAAGTCGCGTATTAACATTATGAGTCGGTTTTCCTGCATCATACGCGTAGCATTTGCTGGTGGAAAGGCAAGATTGGAGGCCGAAGCATCAGGTTCCAGGACATCATCAAAGGTAATGGGTGCCGCTACTGCGGTTGTATCTTCCTGCGGCTGCTGCGGCAGAGAGTTCCTGTTGATAGTGGCATCCATGTTAACCAAAAGCTGAGCATGTACCGCGATGAGTCCAGGTACGCAAATGCGTTCCGCGGTGGTAGGCTCGGCGGGTAAGAACTCGCTGACAATGACATGGAAATGCTTGACAAAAACATAGAAAAGGTCGCTCTCAGCGCCAGACCAGCGCTTTGTCCACATTCCGTACCAGTCAATGTTGGCCATGGCAAGCGGCGGCAGGGCCGGCTTGTGCAGTTGGCGCATGAGTCGGTTGAGGGAGAGCAGCTTCAGCGAGTGAAGCGTAGGCGGGAAAGAGGCTACAATGCGTTCGGATACAGTGTCCAATCGATCCAGCTTTGATACGCCTGACTCTTCCATTACTCGCCTCATCATTTCGAGCGACGGACTCCACAGACGCACTAGAACATCGGCGACTCCGGGGCAGAAGCAGAAAGCATATGCACACGTCTTTCCACAGAAGGTGACCAGGCTTGCTGCAGCATTGCGCAGAGACATCTTCTCCACGACAAAAGCCATTTGTGCCTGCAGGTTCTGTGTAAATATGTTGCGCACGTTGTGATGAACAGATTCTGCGAGAAAGTCAGAGGAGCTAGAGGCGGCAGAACTCATCGTAGATGCCGACAATGGCTCGTCACGGTCTGCGAGAGGACAGAAGGGAGATGGAGAGAGTCTCCACTCAGGCCTCTCCATTATTGCAGCAATGCCTTCTAGGATGACGGGGCGATCGGTGCCAGAAATGGATTGATTGTTTCGTCCTGCCACGAGTTCGAGAAGGCCAGTCCACCAACCATTGAGGATGTTCACGCGGCGATCGAGGTCTTCGGGCCGGAGCTTCTGGTTCGAAGGGTGCTGGGCATGCTGTCGGAGGAAAGGAAGAAGAGAGGTTCGGACCACGTTTGCTTTGAGCGAACTGGATTTGGATTGGAATCTGTCTTTTGTTAGCTTGGAAGGTGTTGTTTTCAAGGCAAAAAAAAAAGGCCGTACTTGCGCAGATCCCCGTCGAGGGTTCTGAATGCATTCCATAGCTCGTCCTTCTTGCGGGGTTCTGTTTTAATGCTCTTCAGCTTTTCTGCGGAAATCGTGGGCGGCAGTGGAGGAACGACATGGGTCGGGCTGACTGGTGATTGGTGTTGGGGATAGCTGGGCAACTGCTCCGTCGAGAATGACTTGGGCACCGAGGGCACCGGGGGCACGTTTGAAGCAGCGGGAGTGGTGGTGAAAAGGCCGCTTATGCGCCTGTTTTTCTTGCTCAAGGCAGCCGGCTGGATTTCCTCGTGCACTGTATCTCTGGCTTCGGACTCTTCCGGAATGCTTGCAGAGGCCGTCTGTGTCTTTTGCTTGGGCGAATCAGCGGCTGCCTGGGCCTTCTTCTTGAGTTTCTTCTCCTTTTCTGGGGGTGTCGAGTCTCGCGGCTGCTGCTGACCAATGGCCCAGGACTTTCTCCGCAGAGTCAAAGAACGCGAAGGCGAAGCCGTGGGAGAATCCGACTTTTTGACGTCTTCGGTCCGGCCGCGTTCTGGCTTTGGCTCAGCGGACGGGTCCCGGCTCCTGGAGGAAAATGGAAGGAATCTTGAGGAGCGACGGGATAGGGCAGCCGGTCTCAGCTGGGGCATCTGCACGTCAGGCAACTCTGGAGCTTCTTCTGAAGAGGGACTAGACCCGTCAGAGTGGCTCTCGGAGGTCCTCTCCTCGCTCCTGGCACGATCGGCATCATCTTCGGAGGTACCTCTTCGCTCGACGACGGGTGGAGCCTGGTCCAAATCCTTGACCTGGGGAAAGTATGTGTAGGAAGCGGCCTTGGGCAACTGGGCACGCTCGGGCTCTTGGGGAAGTTTGAGGGCGGCGTCGGAAGTGGCCCTGTTCCTGCCGCGGAAGGCATTTGTGAGGGAGTAGTGGCTGCGAGGAGCCTGCGCAACGGCGATAGGCATGGCGACACAAGGAGAGGCAGGACAAGGGGGTGGCTAGACAGCCCTTGGTAGACAGGACTCGGTATGGGTGCTGGAGAGGCTAAGGGCTCATGACGGAAGACTCGGACGAGGAGCGGGCGTGGTTGCTGGCGGGCGGGCAGGCGGGCGGGCGGTTGAGCAGGCTGTGTGGGCAAGGTCAGTCGCAACGGTGTTTGCGAGAACGACGTCACAATCGAGGCTGAGACGGGCGTGTGGTCGGCTTGGGGATGGGGGGAGCGAGGGAGAGGGCGGCCTTGGTGGGTGTGTTCAGTAGCGACGGGCAGGGCAGATGTTCAGGCGTGAAGACTGTGGTCCAAGCTGGCGGAGCTGGTGCTGCCACTGCTGCCAGTGGCCTACTCGGGGCAGGTTGAGCTATTACTTTGACGCTGCTGCGCGCGGGTGGGCTGGCGCTAGCAGGGATGCTGGGCAGATCGCGTCGGAGCGAGCAGTGCGAGGCTGCTATATTAAAAACGGGTGCATTTGTCGTGTCAGCTGCCATTCGTCTACTGACGCCGTTTGCAGCAGCACGTCCTCTGGAGCGTTGCCATACGCTGCCTGTCCTGACCTGACGCCATTCGCCGTGACAGCCGCCCCTCGCCCCCGACGCCCTTCCCGCAAGGCCGCGTCGCCGCACCGTACCGCGTGCTCCTAGCATGTCCATCTGCTATTCTATGTACATTACAATATAGCCATGGGCAGCGCGTTGGCCGTGCCGGGGCGCTCCCATCCCCCTTACAGCGCAGTGGGGCCCGCCGAACCACCTTGTTTTTTCGCGACGTGAACAGTGAACACTGCAATCTCTGCCTTGGCTTGACCGCAATCTCCTTGGCCGCTACCCTGACACACTGACACGCCCCCACCCACTTATCGCCCTGTTTCAGTCCATCGACGACGTTGCGTCAGCCCTGGCCTCGCTTGCCCGTGTCCGTCGAGCAACCGCGTCGTTGCCGGCGTGCTATACGCGCCGCCCATCCCAGCACAAGCCCCCCTCGAAAAACTTCTTACATGGTGCACTAAGCATGCACTGCACTTCTACGGTACTGTACACGCGGCGGAGACATCGACTCCCTCAGCCCCACGCCTCTTGCCCCGACCCTCCGATATCCCGACTAGCAGCCACCGCGGTCGGAAAACAGAACCTGCCACACAGACAGCGCCCAGTGCAGCACCTGGCTTATCGCATGCGCCCCGGCTTGCTATCGCTCATTTAGAACATGCCATGCCATGCACATGTAATGCAGTAGATCACGTCGGCCTGCGTCGAGTCAGTTCCCATGGTTGGCCTGCATCGAATCGACTACGCATCTACGTGTCGTAGATGCATCTTGACCAAAACATTGAGCTTTCACTACACCAGCTAGTCTATTGCCTACCGTGCACCCTGCGGGCCGTATCAGACCTACAACATACTCCGACATCCAAAAGCAATTTTCCGCTGTTGGCACCTCCGGTCCCGCTGCCGAAACACTGTCCCCGTCAGGCTCTCCGCGTCCTGCATGCCGCCTATCCAACAAACTTGCTTCTCTTGGGCGAGCTTTCGTCATGGCCCCAAGAGCGTGAAAAAAGTACACATCTCCTTTAACACCTAAAAGGGGGGCTCAGCTTTGTCTGTGCTGACATGGCCGCGGGATATTTTACATCATGAGCTTGTAGATCCATGCCTGCCATCGACAGCGGAAAACGGTGGCTGGTCAGTTCGTCCACACTCGGATGCACGTACATGTACAACCAATGTCCTCTAGCCCCTTCCTCGTGCAACATGTATGTATACCCGAGCATGCCACTCTACCCTAAATCAGCTCGGCCATGTCCAATCATTCTACGTTAGCCCATCACATCAGCATCCCCATGTTCAGCTGGAAAGTGTGTCACGTGATATACATGTTCCCAGACATACGTCCAGTGGCTCGGCGTTTGTTGCCCAGTGATATTGACACAGTCGCTAGTATTTCAATACATTTGGTCCATCACCCAGCAATCTGCACCTAGTGGGTGGCGCCGGCAGTGGTAATGCTCTCGTCCTCCTCCTCGAACCAGTCTTCCTGGGGCAGCACCTCACCATCCTCTCCCGAAGCGCCCTCAACCTCAACAGCCTGTGTCTCGTATGCCTTGAGCTCGCTCGCAATGTCCGTCTCCTCGGGAGATGCGGGGGCCTTGGGGACCGAGAACTTCTTGACGTGGCCCTCGGCGTCAGAGGCCTTCACTTGCGGGACCTTGTAGTTCTTGAGCTCGCGGAGGTACATGTCCTGCACCAGGTCGGCTACGGCACCAATTGGGTCAGTACTGTCGCATTTTCGAGCCATGAGGATGAATCACCTGATCGGACGGCAGTGGGGGTGATGAAGGTGCGGCGAGCGACGTAGGCAGGTTGCTGCCGGGCGACGCGGACGAGCGCCTGGCGCTGCGGCTGGTCAGTACGTATCCGGCTTCCACCAGCAAAGAGAGCGTACCGAGGCCCTGATGGATTGCGCAATCATTGTGTTGATGTGTCGGGGGTGGGGAGCTGGCAATTGGAAGCTACAAGGTGAAGGTCGATGTTGGGGAAAAACCGTGGACCGCAGCTTGAGCAGCCGCCCAACACGGCTTAGCGCGGGCCTGCCTGCCAAGAGCCGCAACCGGCTGCCTGCCGTCTCAAACCATAAGGTTTCCCTTTGCCGCTCCGCAACCTTCGCTCTTCACAGTCTCTGCCAACCACACTCGTTTCCCTGCGTCCTTGCCCAAAAGCAGTCCTCAAGTGTCGGTCTCGCGAGCGCCATAGCTAGAACACAGAATACAAGCCTTGAACTACTCGCCCTTGCTGAAAAAAAAACACATCATGTCTTACGCTCCCGATGGTCGCCTCCTGTCGCCTGGCGAGGTCTATGAGGCGGCGCCAGTGCAGGTCAAAGACGACGAGTGGCAAGAGGATCTGAATGTTGCTTTAATCTGCCCCGACTGCAAAGAAAACCCGCCCAACCTGGTAGAGGAGTTCAGTGCCGGCGATACCATCTGTGGCTCTTGTGGTCGCGTCCTTGCAGACAGGATCATCGATACCCGCTCGGAATGGAGAACCTTCTCCAACGACGGCAAGTGGTGCCCTTTACTTGTAACAGCGAGGTGCATGCTGACTTTGTATCTTGCTTTCAGACCAAGGTAACGATGACCCGTCGCGTATTGGAGACGCCGCCAACCCGCTTCTGCACGGCTCTCAACTCCAAACGGAAATCGGTTTCGGCGACGGCGGCATGCGAGTGCGCGATCTTTCGCGCGCACACAACAAGAGCAACCATGACAAGGTCAACAAGGCGCTTCAAGCCGCCTACGGGCAGATTACGGCGCTCTGCGACAGCCAGAACATCAGCAGACCGACGGCAGAGACTGCAAAGATGCTTTACAAGATGACGGACGACGCCAAGTTGTTCAAGGGCAAATCGCAGGACGCCATCATTGCTGGGTGTATCTTCATAGCATGTCGAAAGCACGACCAGCAACGAAGCTTCCGTGAAATCTTCAAGATGACAAACGTCTCTAAAAAGGAAGTCGGACGCACCTTCAAAGTACTTGAGGCCTTCATTCAAAAGTCACAGAACAATGGTCCATCGGTTGCCGGTAACGGAGCAGTCATTGACACTGTTAACCTCCTCAACCAAAAGGGCGGTACCACGGCTACAAGTGCCGCCAGCCTCATGCCCCGTGCCTGTGCCAAGTTGGCTTTGGGCACTCAGATTCAGATGGTGGCCGAAGAGTGCGCCGACCAAGTCGCCCACTACGGTGTGGCAGCGGGACGGTCCCCTCTGTCCATTGCTGGTGCCTGTCTCTACTTGGTTTCACACCTTATGGGCCAACCCAAGTCGCCAAAGGAGATTGGCTTGGCCGTCGAAGTCAGCGACGGCACCATTCGCACAGCCTACAAGCTCATGCACATGGAGCAGGACAAGATCATCAAGGAGGAGTGGATCGCAAAGGGCGGTGACCGTTCCAGGATTCCAGCAGCTTGATTTTGGTTTCAATATAGCGATGGTGTTCCGGCCTCTTTCTTTAACGTTTCGGGCTTTTGCTTTTCTGCTCTTCTCTTTTCTTTTTGCTTACAAACTGTCTAAACTTGGGGCTCTCCCTCTCTCAAAACTTACAAAGAAGCGGGGAAGTTTGATTTGTGTTTTAGAACGTCATTTTCATTTCCTTTTTTTTCTTCTCTTTTTTTCGTTTCCGTAACTCTAATTTTCGTAACTTGGAACCTTTACAGACAAAGGGAGGGGGTTGGGGCGGGGGCCGCCAGACTGGCAACGGCATGGAAAAGAACAGGATGAGATATGATACCCGATAGATTGGCAGCAGGCAGCAG
Organism: Curvularia eragrostidis; assembly: GCA_020744315.1. Lineage (NCBI taxonomy): Eukaryota > Fungi > Ascomycota > Dothideomycetes > Pleosporales > Pleosporaceae > Curvularia > Curvularia eragrostidis. The sequence goes on along the minus strand of JAIRCK010000099.1, from coordinate 25,660 downwards.
GCAGCACACACAGGCAGCAAAGGGACAAAAATTGCAATTGGCGTTTGCGCGCGGGTACAAAAGCTCATTTGAGATGAAACACATATATGAAAACCAGTGATCTTTGAAGGGCATGGTATGCTGTGATTGTTTTGCAATTTACGAAGTGAACCTTTTGCTTAACCTTCCTAGAAATTGCCCATATGCACTTGAATTCTCCCGTTGCCGTTCTAAAGTTGAAATGTCTTCACTGGGTTGCATTCCTTTTTGAAGATGTGTCTATATCATGCCCGTAGTCTAATACCTCAACTGATAACATATATATCATATCCACTCACAGTATATGCTTAGTTAATCGTACTTGCCCAATCCTGCTCTCCTCCATCGTGTGCCCAACAAACGCCAAAACCCTGTCTTTAAAAAAACGAAAACAATATGGTATCACTCCAACAACAGCATCTCCCTTCTATCCCCTTCGCAAACCGTCCTTCAAGGTTTTCAAACAAAATTGCATGATTCTTCCTCCCTGGGTCCGACATGGCCCAAGATTGCAAATCCAATTTTACTCAAACCTCCTTGAGCATGCGGCCTCTCATCCACTCGCCAAACCCGCCTTCGGCTACACTCTTGCTGAACGCAACCCAAAAGGCCTGCTTCTCACTCACAGGCCGCGCACACCGCTCCACCAGCGCCTTGACTTGTATATCTCGCAGGCCCTTGATAGCCATGACCTGCTCTGCCCACTCGAGATCGACACCGCCACAGTCTCCTGTGCCGCCGAGCCATTCGTTCTTCATACGCAGCATCGTGTCGAAGTCGGAAGGGTTCATGGGTGTAATCGAATCCCAGGCCTGGTCGGGCTTACCGGCAATCATTTGGAGTTTGAGGGTGCTCAGGTGCATGCCTGGGCTGTTTTCTTTGGTTAGATTGCTGTTGTTGGTGGCATCGGCCAGATAGGCACACATTTCTGCCCATTCTGCGCGGTCGAATTCCTTGGCGTACGGCAGTGCCTTTTTGGTCAGACTGATGTGTCGGACCGACGCTCGACTCCGTGGTGTCAGATCTGAGAGAAATGGCACAATGGCTTCCACGCTCATGTGGAAGCTGAATGTGTATGTGGAGTAGAGCACTTTGCTTGCCTCGGCATGTATTTGCGAACTTACGCGCATCAGCGAGGGAACCGTATAGCGTAGATGTGCGGTGTAGGGCGAGAGAAGGACGCGGTACGTCGTCGGTGCCGTAGTGGTAAGAAATGGGCCTTGTTTCGGTCAGCAGAGTTGTCTTTTACCCAAATTTGTGCTGTAAGGCATTCCAGCTCAATCTCTTGTGTCTCGCACTCCCACACCACATTCAAGCACTTGGAAAATCGGCTTACCTGTCCTGACATGGTAAGTACTCCTCTTCCTCCATGTCGTCAGACCCTGGCCTCCCAACCAGGGATCGATTGTGCGCACGCTAAGAGTGAATGGGTCATCGTTCGTGTCCTTTGAGTAGTAGGTGTGAAAATCTGGTATCAAGTTCGCAACCGACGTTGTGCGTCCAGAACTCGGGGTCGTGGAGGGCAGCAGTAGGTATTCGTAGATCATAAGACGGATCTCGAAGGGCAAACGAAGAAGTGATGAGGTTTGAAGACCCTCAGACAACAAGGGCGCCGAGCTCATGGTAAAAAAGATGTTTGAGTCTAGATGTTTGGCGCGATTTATACGATTGAAGCGAGTTAAATACCGCGACGCGTGTCGAACTACGTCTACCAGGATAGAGGTGTCTTTTGAGAAACACAATTATTGGTGTTTTTGGAACTTTTGAGCCCGTACTTCGGTCAGCGTAATGCTTCTCTGATTGTGACGTGGCTTGGGTGGTGTTAAGCTTTTGCAAACAACCAGTAGAGCAAAAGATACAACTGCAAATTCTCAGTAGATGATAGGAAAAAAATGAAATATAGAAAAAATAGGAAGCAAGGTGGGCTGGCCGCCTAGTTGTTTTTAGTCCGTCCAACCATCAAGGTGTTGCGCGGTATCCTCTTTATCAACAGCGGCATTCGACTGCTGAAAAACAAACTCGGGCAATACCATGTTAACTAGGGTGCCCGGCCAAGGTTGCCTTACCTTGTGTGGTAAAGGCTGTTCGAGAACCTAAGCTTGATATAGTATGGCCGGGAATCTGAAGATGCAGTAGCTTGCCGATGGACGGTAGAAGGGGAAAACATGCCGGAAACGTTATCGATAAAGTGAAAGCGGTGAGAAAAAGAGTAAGCCGTGATGCGATATTGCTGCTGTCAATTGCGTGTCAGACCGAGATTGATTCAACGCTCGGTAATCTGACAAGTTGCGTTCCGCGGCTTGGTCTTGGTTTCTCATTGCCCTGGCCAGTACCAGCATTGCGGACCTTTCGGAAAAGATTCGGTAAGGGTTATGAAAGACTTTGCTTTTATGACGCTATCCAGGCTCGCGCCGAATAAGGAGGCGACTATCGGATAAGGTGGTGATAGTGTGCAAATCATATCGGGTGCATGCCAGAATAAGCGCGATTGTTTGCATGCCCTATATCGGCCCTTTCGATTAAAATTCGGGATACATGCCCTAGCCAGCTTCTATTTCGTCGTGGGGTAGTCAAAGCCATCACAGAATGGTCAAAGCACCAGGAGGGAATATGCAGATGGGTATGTACACAGGGGTGTTGTGAGGCGCATACGGCTGTTCTGCCGCATTGGATTGATGGTCTGTTCAGTAAGATTGGATAAAATCATCGGCCTCTCGACCCAAATAGGTACGTACCTGCATTTCTGGACCCTGTGCCAAGCCCCAAACGTCATTGCTACAGGAAGAGGCAAGGCGCATCTGGATCTGTTCATCGACGTTATCGCAAACGAGCGGGTCTGAATCTTCGTAACGGCTTGCACAATTACGCAATTTCCCCACAGCAAAAACAGCAACAACAATACAGGGATTGTGCCATGTTCAATGATATCATTGCTCGGCTGTAGCAGCTTCATGCAGACTCCGTTGAGCTATCCTAATCTCAAGTGCTGCTCTTTGTTCCCCCAAACCTTGAGCTATACCCTAATACAATTTTCTCTCAAAGTGCCAGAGAAGAAAACTCGAGTACAAGCAAAACCAGACAAACAAACATCTTTTTGAGTTTATCCCTCCCTTGCGGATATAAACGCCCCGAGCACGTAAAAGTTAACCAAGTGACCCGTGAAAAGAGAGGATGCAAGAGGAGAGGAACAAGAAACGAGATTGTCATAATACAAAATCTGAGGCCTTATCAAGCGTATCAATGAAACATGCTTTTCCGTGCCATCAGCCAACGCAAAACAAACGGGAGAAAAGAGAAATTGGTCGTTTGCCATACTCATTCGTCGTCATGATAGGACTTGACCACGTCCCCTTAACCACGCGTCCACTTTTCCCAATTATGATTATGTGAGAGACGGCATCTAGTGCTGCCCGTAATTTCCGCCCCAACCTCCGCGGTTGTAGCTGTTGCCGTACCCTCCGAATCCACCGTAGTTGCCGTAGCCGCTCTGCTGGTGGCTTCCAGAGGTTTGATGGCCAAGGCCACCGAGGCCACCGTAGCCGCTGTTACCAAGGTGGCTAGGGTAGCCGCCATATTGCTGAGCGTGTTGAGGTCCGCCTTGTCCAGGAGTGCTCTGGTTAGCTGAGCCAGGGCGACCAGGCTGGGCTCCAAGAGCAGAAGGGCTTGGCCCTCCACTCTTGTAGTCACTGGAAGGCTTAAGAGCATCATCACCAATGCCCTGACCACTCTGCTGGCCATACGAGTTTTGATGGAAGTTTCCTGGTCGAGTAAAAGTATCGGGGATAGCGCCGAATCCAGCGGCTCCAGCAGTTGCGCTAGGGTTCTGGGATGCGGCCGAAGCTGAACGACCAAAGTCACCAAAACCTCCAGCTCCACCACTGCCACGGTCGTGAAGAGAGGATGCGCCGAAGCCTCCAGCATTGGCTGGAGAAGATGAATGCTGGTCAAAGGAGGCCTGAGGGGACATGCCGTAATGGTGGGGCTGTCCATACATGCCCTTTCCGAACGATCCATAGCCGGCTGCTCCTTGGCCGTAACCTCCAAACTGGTTCATGTAGTTGGCGTAGTACGGACTGCCATAGTAGGGATGGTTGTACGGATAACCAGCGCCGTGGCCATGCTGCGCGTGCTGGCCTTGCGCACCATGTCCCTGGCCAGCCATCGCTGCTGGGTTAGGCGTGTTGTGTCCGCTGTTCTGGGCGTCGCCGTATCGGCTCTGAGACTGTTGTGCCTGTCAGTACATCGTAGGAAATGGTGATGGAGTTTTAGCTCAGCTGCTGTCCTTACTCGGTCCGCGCCCTCTGTCATCTCCGCCCAGAGCATCTCATTTATAGAAGATGCATCAAGTTGGTCGGCATAACGATCGGCCACGAGTTTGGCAAGCTCTCTCTGAGTTGAAGAGAATTCACTTACCTGTGGGAGCTGACTCTGGCCATAGGCAGAGTCGGTAGGTCCAGAACCGAAGGCACTGCCAGTACGCTGCTGCGCGGAACCAGCTTCTTGTTGAGTTTGGGCAATCGGCTGACCGTAACTGCCATAGTAGTTCTGATATTGAGCACGCTGCTCAGCTGTCAGATACGAAGGGTAGTTGTCTGGGGCAGACGTGAAAGCACCAGGCTGAGAAGGTGCTTGGCTCTGCTGAGCAGCGTAGTCGTAGCCAGGAGTCTGCGAATGGTTTGATTGCGGGATCTGTTGGCCGAATGGGTCGTATGGCTTCTGGGGAGGGGCAGAGGCTTCCGACTGGGCACCTGGCTGGCCATATCTGGCAAACTGGTTGTAGGGTTGGTTGGATTGGGATCCTTGGTTCTGCATAGCTTGTGATGCAAGTGGGTTCGAGGGCGATTGTGGCATAGTAGGCTGGTTTTGGGGAGCAGGAGGGAGTCCTGGGGCCTGCTTGGGCGTAGGGGCAGATTCCTGTGGCTGCGTCTCCGCTTGTGGTGGTGCCTGGCGTGGAGCTGGAGGGAGAGAGGCTCTGGGCTGTGCAACAGGCGAGTGTTGCGGGGGTTGAGTCCTGGTCTCCGCCTCTTCCCTGTCCTCGTCGACGTCTGGGTCGGGTCCGTCGCCCAAGCCCATGCTACCAAACTGGACGGCCGCCCTATCCACAGCGTGGTTTCCAGGCATAACAACTGCCTCCTGTTGCTCCACCAACCTCCTCTGGAAGCTGGCACTTCGGTGCGGGGTACCTGAAGTTGCCTTCATTGCGGTCGTCTGGTATCCTCCGACGGCGGGGCGACCAATGGGTGCTTGGGTTGGACCATTCAAGGGGGTAGCAACAGCACTTCCAATATCCTTTGAGCTTGCGACAGTGCTAAAAGCGGTCTCAGTAGGGGGTGGGTGTGATTCGTCAGGAAGATGCTCGACATTCTCCTGTGTCAATTGGTCTGCAGATGGTGGCAGGGTGATGTCGGGGGTGGCTACTTCTATGGCCTTGTCTGGCGTCTTCTTAGGCGTTTCTTCAGTAGTGGGTGGTGGCGGCGTCGTCTTGGTGTCCTTGTCTGCAACTGGGGGTGTGGGCTGTTCTTCGGTCTGCACAGGTGGATCCTGTGGAACTTCGTTCGCAGGCGTTGCTTCAGGTGCTTGCGGAGGCGCTTCAGGCGCTGCGGCGGGGGTAGGTTTCGGAGCTGCCTTGGGCACTGCAGGTGCGGGTTTGGGCGCCGCAAACATGCTTGCCCAAGTCTTCTTTGCGACTGTAATGCCAGCCTCGACAACAGGCTTGATAACTTCTGGAGTACCTTCAGGCGCCTGCGCGGTCGTCTCATCGTGTTTGGCCTCGCCAGGCTCTTCTCCAATGGCAGGCGTATCCCATGCAGAGGACTCGTTCGTCGGGACTGATCCAGCAGCCGTGCGAGGTCCAGCCGCAGCCCCGCCACGGCCGCCTCGAATGCCACCACGACCACGATCGGTGCCCCGTCCACCACGGCCTCCGCGACCACTCTCGACACCGCGGCGGGCACCATCAGACCGACCACGTAGACTGGAAGTACCATCGGTAGGGACGACGCCTTCTTTCGCCTTGGAGCGGGACCTGTCCTTTGCCTTCTTAGGGACTTCTGAGAATTGAGAGACGGCGCCTATACAGTATCAGTAAACGAAGGAGCCTGAGCTATGCAGGCTGCTGCTATCTGCGAGCGCACTACACGGGCGTAGGAAGGCAGCACTCACCCTCGCTGATCTTCTCAATGGTGGTCTGCAGGTCTCCATCAGATTCTTCGATTGCGAGCACTAGGTCGGCGTCGGTCCACTCAGGGAATAATTCCTTCAGTGTGGGTAACTGTGACTGGTAGCGCTTCTTTAGCTCTCCGAGCTCGCCGTGGTCTGCTGATGTGTCCATTGAAGATGCGCTGTCGCCGTTTGTTTTCCTTGGGCCTCGAGAGCCGTATGATGCCCTGCCGCCGCGGGCAGAGCTCCTGCCTCGCGCAGGCCGAGATGTTACTTCGGACATTGGTCTATGTGATGTGTGTGCAAGCCGCGGGGGACTTAATTGTGTGTGGATGTATGGGCGGGTTCGGTGGACGTGCGTGGTGATGATGTAGAAGGAGGTAAAGTTGGGGAAAGCTAGAAGGGCAAGCGACCACGTCGGCTTGGCACTACAGACTCCAATGGCGCCGGACGCGGCAATGTCGCGTTGACTGGGGTTCGAGTGGGCTGTGTTGTATGCAGAGGTGAGGGGAGTGCTGAGAAGCGATTGATCTACGAATAGCTTGGGCGTATTGCTCCAGCCTGCCGTGCTGCGCGCGTCTAGGCCGTCACGTGCTCTCCAGGGCGGCGGCTTCCCGCAGTGTCCATGGGTGCTGGGCTGGTGCTTGGCCCACCTCTCGTCATCGCCTCCCTTCACCTCGCACTCAGTCACCACGACTGACTGCGCCGCCATGCAGTCCGCCACTGGCAAACGTGTGCTGAGCACTCTCGCCTCCAAGATCCACCCGCAGCTGCCGCTTTCACCACGAGAAAGCCAACAGCTGCTGTCTCTGCTTACCCAGTCCTTCCGTGCCCATCTCGACCGGGAACACCCTTTCAACACCTCGGAAAGCAGCCAGAAAGCGCCTTCACGACAGCTTTTGATTAGCAGTGGGAAGCGTAGCGCCTCCCCGCACCGTGCGGCAACGTCGTCTTATGCTTCGGCTACTCAGCATCTCGACTCCATCCTGAACAATCCATTGTTTGCAGTAAAGCCCCGCCGGAGAGGGTCCGAGTCGGCAGCAGTCGATGTCTTGAGAGATCCTGTTGGATGGTTTATCAACGAAATAGCATCTGGCTCTGCCACTCTGCAAAAGGCGGCCATATGTCTCGAGGTGCTCGAGAAGACGACAAATGAAAGTCCAGCGTGGCTAAAAGATGGAGTAACTCCAGCAAACGTGCTGTCAGAATGGCTACGAACTAGCGGTCTGGACACGTCGAGGCAGTTTTTGGAGACGTGCATGACAAAGTCAGGCAATGGCAGTAGATTTCTCGACAGATTGGTGGCTTTGCAGCTGGCCGAGGGTGAAACCTCTGCACCATGGCGCTGGTTTATCCGATCAAACGAGCAGCGTATGAAGGAAACCGGTCTAGACGTATCAAGAGTGACCAAATTCAGACAACAGCTTCTAGAGAAGATGGTATCGGTTGAAGCAAGCACAAGCTTGAACAGCGGCCTGGCCACCTTCATGCAAGCTTTCCGCCTCACAGAGAACGCAGGCTATGAGTCAGCCTATGTCGTATTGAGGACCGCTGGCGGTCGCCTTGTCAACCGCATCATCTCCAACCGCGACCAGACCATTGATGCCGAGCTGTACCAGTCCTTCTCGTTGTCATCACAACGCTGGCTCGGAGGCTGGAGCCGAGCTGTCGAGGCTATGCTGTGGTTGCATCATCCTGTAGAAGTCAGCCCAGCTCCCGGGCTGCGGTTCATTCAGGACCCTGCTGGGGCCGTTACTTTTGCACAATCATCACGAAGCCGACGGCAATTCCTCGTCCAGTTATGCCTGGGAGTTGCAAGACAGCTTTTGGAACAAGAGAAGTTTGCAGAAGCACAGGCAGTCATGGAATTCACGAAGAAGCACTTTGCAGACATTGTACTACCTAAGCCAGCAGTTTTGGAACAGCAGGCATCAGAACCATGGAATGTGCGCAGGGAGCGGGAGAATTTGGAGTTGCTGGATCGCTTAATCCCTACCTGAGGGTACTGGGGAAAAAACAAGCAAAAAGAGAAAAAAAAACAAATCGTTTAGAGTTAGCATCTGCAAGCTGTGATCAGCTCACAAGTCTTTCCGTTTGTGGAAGTTTGGCAGATGTCATATTCGCAGGCCCAAAGGGCAGGCCGGGCGTGCAGGGTCATAGTGCACCGAAATTTGACCGTGCGGGGAAGCACTTGGTTCACGCACAACTTCATCACCGCGTCGTCATATTACGACAGTGATAGCAGGAACACGATGCATGTGCAAGGGTGCAAGGGTGGGCTGGAGACGAAGCTTGAAATGGTTAATTCGATATTCCATGATCTATTCTACATTAGTCTATAGGAGACTTTTTTTTTGGATGGTATCGCTAAAATAAACACAAAGGGTGGAAAGAAAGCCATGTCATCATGATCGTCGTCGTCATCTTATTTTTTACCCCACTTTCTTTCTAAGCCTTGAGCTCACCACCGTCGGTCTCCTCTGGCCAGACGTCGTAGCCAAAGGTGTCCTTCATGTTGACAAAGCGTGTGTGCCTGCCGTTGGCAACCTCCTCGACGGCGTCAAAGTCGGCCTTGCTGAGCTCGGGGATGAGCCAGTTGCTCTCGATGCGCTTGGGGGTGGAGCTCTTGGGCAGGACGACGTAACCGCGCTGGAGGCCCCAGGCCAGCAGGACCTGGGCGAGGTCGTAGCCGCTGCGCTGGGCAACCTCGTTGAGCTTGGCGTTGGTGCGAACCTTTTCGCCGGTGCTGGGGACCTGGTTCTGGGAGCCGAGGGGCGAATAGGCAGCGACCAAGATGTCGTGGTCCTGGCAGAACTTGATGAGCTCGGTGTTGGGCAGGAAGGGGTGGACTTCGATCTGGTTGATCATGGGCTTGACCTTGGCGAAGCTGAGGAGCTTCTTGAGGCCGTCAATGGTCCAGTTGGAGACGCCAATGGACCTGGCCTTGCCCGAGTTGTAGATTTCCTCCATGGCGCGCCATGTTGGCTCGGGGTTCTCGGTCAGGTCCTTCTTAATGATGTATTTGCCGTCGGCGCCGATCTTGGGCATGTGGTTGTCGTCGCTCTCGGCGGCAATGGGCCAGTGGACGAGGAAGGCGTCGATGTAGTCCATGCCCAGCTTGGTCAGGCTGCTGTTGAAGCTCCATTTGACCTCGTCGGGCTCGTGGAGGTGGTTCCAGACTTTTGTGCAGATGAAGAGATCCTTGCGGGTGACGCTGGGGTTCTCCTTGAGGAAGTCGCGCACCGCGGCGCCCACCTCCTCCTCGTTCTGGTAGAACCAGGCGCAGTCGAGGTGTCGGTAGCCCGTCTTGAGTGCGGTGGTGACGGCGGCGTATGTCTCGCCCGACGCACCCTCGCTGGCAAAGGTGCCGAAGCCCACGGCGGGGATGGTGACGCCGTTGTAGAGCTTGAAGGTCTTTTGGTTGGCGAGAGGGGCCATGTTTGCGTGTGTGCGGAGTGGAAACAAGATGGGGAGGTGGATTGTGGTGTTTTGGTACAGAGGCCAAAAGTATAGGGTTGGGGAGTGTTTTGTAAACAGCAGCAACGCGCCGCGGGAGTGCAAAGCTACATATATCCAGCTCTGAATTGTGCGTGCTGCCCTCGCCGTCTATCCTGTCATCATGGCTCGGCACGCTGGTGCCAGCTGGCACCACCCACGGCCACGGCGACGACCGACCTCACCCGCCTCTGCCCGATCGCGGTGGTATTTCGCAGCATCGGTCCCATTGCGAAAACTCGTCATGGTAGTGCATCCAACAGTTTCACATTGGCCTCGAGGTGTTGTCAATTGCTGGCCGCCATGACGTCGCCGGTGGATCTCCAGGGTCCACAGCACGGGCCGTGCAGGGCGTGGTTCAGCGGCGTGCGAGGCTTCGAGGGGCAGTTTTGCCGACGTTGTCGACAGTGTAGAATCGAGTGGGCCGGTGTAATGCGGTCGGCTGGTGCGGCTCTGCCTCTTCAGCCACTCGCTTGCCCTGTCTCCGCCCTAATTCGGCGAGGCGCGCTACTTTGCCCCCACCCATCCTTCGTCACTGCGACATGACACTCCCTGTACCATCCTGCCCTCCTGCGCACGTTTCGACTCCAATTCCCACATGTCGATACTCTCTACATGCGCGCCATGCCCCATTCGCGGGCGGTGAGCCTGTGCGTCCTTTTCCGGCCGCGCGCTGCTTCCGGTTACCTGAGGCTCTGCGCTAAGCTCTCATGGCATAGCCGAGACGTATACAGCCATGTTTCCAGGTGTTGTGGCGACTCACATCTCGCGAGCCCTATCAGTCCCCAGTTTTCGGCGACATTCCGGCGGTGACGGTATCCAGTTCTCATTCTCTGGTCTGGCAAACTCGTCCTCTAGCGCTGCGCTGCACGGGCATCGCGGTATCCTGATGATGTCGTACTGTGGGTACAGAGATACTTGTTGAACGTATTGCATGCCACTCCTTGGCTCATGTGTCGGCCTAACCCGGGATAGCGAAAGGCTGCCTCGAAACTTTGTACACCATACTGGCAAATGACGGCGCCATCAGGCGTCTACCAGTCTTCCTGTCCATGTCTGACATGACGATATATAGCCCCTCCCCCAGGACCCTGATGTCGCCTTCTCACTATCACATCTCTCCACATCCTCACTCACTATCACATCTAGCTTCTGTGAAGCTTGATACTACCTTTGCATTTGATATACCCATTTTACACTGACTTTGTATACCCCAACCATCAACATGTCTCCCTCAGCTTTCGACGACAAGGAGCTGGCTGGCTCTGACCTCACTCAGACCAAGTCCAACACCAACGGCACCCGCTCTGCTTCCAACTTCGCTGTTGGAAGCAGCGAGCTCCCAATTCCTGGCGATGCTCACGAGGACGGTACCGCCAACGCTATTGAGGTCCCAGCAACCCGCAGCGCCATTGCTGATACCACAAACTACATGCACAACCTCTCCCTTTCCCCTTCCATGAAGGAGAGGAGAGGATCCCGCAACTCCTTCGGTACTTCGCTGCCTATCCCCCGCTCCAAGAGGCAGTCGAGGTTGTCCTCCGTACACTACCCTGATGGCCATGGTGCCGCTAAGCGCCCGGGCATGCCCGCAATCCAGCCATCTCGCGATATCATTGCTGCCCAGCTTCAGGACCTGGCTGGCGAGAAGGTCAAGGCTGCCAAGGACATGGCTTTCGTCTTCGACATTGACGGTGTCCTTGTCCACGGTGACCGTCTCATCCCCGAGGGTCAGCGAGTCCTTGAGATCTTGAACGGAGACAACGAGCTCGGCATCAAGATCCCACACATCTTCCTTACCAACGGTTCCGGTAAGCCCGAGCAGGCTCGTGTCGACCAACTGTCCAAGATCCTCCACAACCCCATCTCCACCGAGCAGTTCATCCAGTCGCACACTCCCATGCGTGCTTTGGCCGAGTACTACAAGACTGTCCTCGTCGTTGGTGGTGAGGGCTACAAGTGCCGTGAGGTCGCTGAGCAGTACGGTTTCGAGGACATTGTAGTCCCCAACGACATCGTTGCTTGGGACCCCACCATTGCTCCTTACCGCGTCTTCACCGAGGAGGAGCGCAAGACTTCCCGCCCTCGCGACTTCACTAAGACCAACATCGAGGCTATCATGGTCTTCTCTGACAGCCGTGACTACGCTACCGACATCCAAATCATCATGGATCTCCTCCAGTCTGAGAACGGTCGTCTGGGAACCAGGGCTAAGGACCCCGTCTCCCAGCGCATCCCCATCTACTTCTCCCAGGGTGACATGCTCTGCCCCACCGAGCACCCCTTCCCCCGTATGTCCCAGGGTGCCTTCCGTATCGGCCTCGAGGCCATGTACAAGTCGCTCACCGGTGTTGAGCTTGAGCGTGTTGTCTACGGTAAGCCTGAGTTGGCTACTTACAAGTACGCCGACGAGGTCATTGCCAGCTGGATGGAGACAATCCACAACGAGGAGAAGCTGCCTGCTCACATCTACATGATTGGTGACAACCCAGCCTCCGACATCATCGGTGGTAACATGTACGGCTGGAACACTTGCTTGGTCCGCACTGGTGTCTTCCAGGGCGGTGACAACGACGAGAACAACCCAGCCTCCTTTGGTGTCTTCAAGAACGTCCTTGAGGCCGTCCAGACCGCCATCAAGAAGGAGCTTGGCGAGGACTTCAAGTTCAAGTTTGACGAGAAGATCAACCCTGTTATGCAGGAGGGTGGTGTCTCTGCTATCGCCTAGAGGCCTTACCTTTTCTCGACTTGGCACGACGTTGACACGATGAGAAAGTTTCTTTTATTGCATTTTCAAGGCGTTTGGGTCGATATATCCTTGCATAGCGTATTGCTTGCATTATAGATTAACGAGCTTAGAAATTTCCTTACGTATACATGAGAAAGTCTCAAGGACTCTTGTTTCCTAGCTAAAGTAGTCTTGATGGAATCCAAGAAAAGTCTTTTTATTCATATTGTATCTTGTTGCTGACCACGTGATATGCGTCTCGATCAATCTTCGTCGTGACCGAAGCCAACAAGTGACATCTTCAACCTAAGCTCATGAACTTCTCCATCAGCTTCCCACAATGCTCTGCAATCATACCTACCTTCCAATCTAACCCAAATGTCCCACAGCAGATAACGCGCAAGCACCCTGCTCTGATACAAGGCAAACCTGGCATCCTGTGGACGGATCCCATCATTCTGACCTTGCTCACCACCCTTTTCTTTCCGCCCAGAAAGCGCAATCCCGCGGGATGAAGTACTCGGCATATGCATGCAGCTGTCTTGATGTGCAAGGTGGGGCGAGTCAGCACATTGCCACTCAGCTGATGTGGAGCAAGCTGGCGCGAAGATATTCCACTTGACGACACCATCAACAACAGATGTCAGTCCCGCTACTGGCGTAGCGTACTCGTCATACCACTCTCCCAGGGCATTAAATCTCGAGCGTACGTACAAGCTCCACTGCAGCGAGAAGCCTAAATCGCGATACGAGCCTGCCTAGTGTGACGTTAATTATTAATTTCCAAGAAGAGAGAAAACAAAACCCCCCTAGCCATTCATGTGAATCGCATTTTCATATTGACGTGAAAAAAAGGAAATGTTGGACTCACAATAATCTCATTCCCCGCCCTACGCACAATCAATACGTTCCCACCTTTCCTCCCTTCCACCTCCCTCTTGTACACAAACTCGCGCACGCCCGGGTCGAGGAAAGCACCCATGCATTCTGCACTTGTGTGACTTAATACCGTCGCAATGGCGTCGCAGAGCCGCGGGCTCGCAGCGCGTACCACGGCGTCTCGAGTGCCAAAGTATCGAGCGAGGTCGATGACGTGCATGCGTCTTGGCGACGAGGAAGCATTGTCGTTGTTATTACTACTACTACCATTTGTGTTCATACTAGTAAAGAACCGTGAGCCAGAGAGAAAACAGCCGCGCATAACTTGGTCGCACACGTCGCCTGAGGCACAGGTGTAGTATGGATTCTGCAGCATGGCAATGAGCTTGTCTTGCGCTTGTTGCTTGTTTCGTGCTGCTGCTGCGTCTGCGTCTGAAGTGCCGCGTTTGAGGGGCAGCAGGGAGGTTAGAGTCGAGGTGAGACGAGATAACGCGCTGTGATCTTTCTGTGAAACGACGTTGCTGGTGTATTGCGTGGGGTCGCGGAAGGACATCATGAAGGTGTGCGCGGTGCGCGAGGCGTCCATTTCAGCCCATTCTTCGTCGGGAGGGTCCCAGAGGGGGGCGGAGGCGAATGACGAGGGGTTTGGTCGAGTCGCCAGCTTGAGTGCTGGGGGAGCGTTGAGTAGTGTTTGGTGTAGGGAATGGTCGGGTAGCGTGTAGATGAACCTAATACTAGGCAAATGGATAGGCCGTGAGAAACTGTAGGCCTGGTGAAACTGCTATCAGTGTAGGGTACTGAGAGTGACTTCGTCAATGAGGGTGCGTACTTGAAGATGCGTGCTGTTACTTGTACTCTCCAAGTGAAACTAGGTCATGTTTGAGGGTTTGTTTGCGGTTTGGGTTGCCCGTCCACTGCTCGTTTGTAAGACAAACGACCCAGTACAGGCATATTTGAGGATCTTAAGACAGACCATTTTGTAATTCTTCGATATTCACTCTTTTGGTTTTTATGAATCGATGAGTGAATGACTGTAAAATAGCTATTTCGCGCTCTTCGGTGTCAACATGCTCTTATTAGAACCTCGCGACCATCTACAAAGATACCGGACATGCCCTCATAGCCTTTGTGCTTAGCAAATTGACGTTTGCTCTACTTCTAGGTTAATGAAAAGGCCCGATAATATCTCAGGGAGCACGACTGATGTCCCTATAGCCTACTTCGATGATAATGTGGTTATCTGCTCCGAAGTCTGTTTTGCCCAAGTTTTTTGCCGAGGCTTCGAGTGTGCTGCAGTTATTAATGATTAAAAAGCAATATCTTGTACATACGACCATAGGGCGTCTAATATTGCGTACCCCGTCCGATCTACGATACACAAGCGGCGCACCGGCGGATTAGTAGTTAGGTGGGTGACCACTAGCGAATCCCCGCTGTCGTATGTTTTTGGATTTTTATTTTCCAGATTTTGCCTGGGTCACGTGCGAACTTGGTGTACTCTAATACGGACTAGAGCTAGCCGGAGCAGCTGGCAAAGTTGATGTTGAAAGAGTCACAGAACTAAATGTACAGACATGTCTCGCCCTCAGAGATTTTTTTTTGAGTGTGTTTCCCAAGTTCTTTACGGCACGTAGTCCCATGTTGTCCTGACTATAGATATGTTACGGTAATCTTCAGGTGTAAGGGAAAAGTAGTATGAAATGCAGGAGCCGGTATCTATATCAAAAGCTCCCAAGCAGACTGAGTCATGACTAGTAGCGAAATCTTAAACATTTGGAGTGACCAAAGCACCATGGTAGTGCACGGATCCTTGCCTTTAGCTTCGTCCAGACTCTACGGTATAGAAGATCAACCTAGTATCGATTCACTAATTTTAGGTATTTGCTAAGCGGATGAAAAGGCGAGAAGACAGTTTGGGGACGAAGGAAGCCTGCTTGCTAATGAATCTCATCTGCTGGGGAAGCAGTGCTTTCGGCATGTGGGCGGTGAATAATATGGCATCACCTAGGCAGTATCAGCTTCCAAACACATCTCGACTCTCTTCCTGAACCTTTAAAATAGCCACAACGCGTCACGACTAGTCCGGGGGACATTGGGAGTTGGTAGTTTTGGATTCATTCAGGGAGAGCCCAGACTCTTTGATATCAGTCGTGATCGCATCTCCCGTATATCTGCCACATCCTCCGCGGCGCTGCAAGAACACTACGCCATCATTTTGTCCATCCTCGTGAAGTCCGTATAGATGCCCATAGCTTTCGCAAAGAACTCCGGTAACCGAATGAAATGCCGCTTCCCTTTCCCCCCAGAGTTTGAGCGCTTATCGCAGACGCCTGGCCTCACGTTCGGACTCGAGCAGGCAGAGAATGTCGTTCTCGCGGACTGTGCATGGGTCAGCTACTACACCATGGCGGCAAGCGGGCAGGTGAGCGTACCTGGGCCCTTGACGTTACGGATGATGGAACGGGTCTGGTCGTCCATGAACTCGACACGGCACTGGGTGACACCACCACGGGAGCCTGTAGGGACCGTCGTCAGCCTGCAATTCTCTCACGTTGCGCCGTGCACATCTCCCATGCGCCCTCTTTGCGGCAAATTTCGCAAATTTCGCGTACCGGTTCGGCCAAGGACACGGGTGACCTTGACGAGCTTGACGGGAGCCTTAGCTGAATCCATTATGTGCGGTTGTGTATTTTGACGGGAGTCGGTCGGTCGGTATGCGGAAGAGCTGGGTTGGGCGTCGAGACGGAGTTGTCGCTGGCGGGAGGGTCAGAGTGATCGTGGGAGGGCAAAATCTAAGCGAAGGCTAGAGTTGCAGGGATTGGCGTGCACGAGCCACGCGACCGCTACCAGATGGCCTGCCCTTGACACCTCATCACTCGCAAAGCATAGTACCCTTCCTTGATGGAATAATATTCGGCGCCCGCAGTTCATCTGAGAACGCTTTCGAGGTTTTTATAATGAATCTCGCAATTGCGCTCTCACAGCTACGCCAAGGTTGATAGGAATGGATACTCGAGGTTTCTCACTGCATTCCAAGGCACTCTTTGCTATGGATTATGGCCCCTCTATAAACAAATGATATTGGATTGACCACTACGGGACTTGAGGTTTCCAAAAGACCGCTAAAAACAAAAGACGTTCTAGACAGGCAAGTCTGCATCCAAGCCGTCGGCTAGTCAATCAAGGTATAGGATTTTGATACCATATGATTCCGCTAGTTCAATCAGTTATAACTCATGGCTATCTTCCGCTATTCTATCTCTAGAACCTGCTAGTACTCTCCTTCCAGTAGGCATCGAGCCACTCGTATGGCTCTTCCGGGACATACTGGTTCAGGATCTCACCCTCAAACTCGGTGATGTGGTCGCGTGTCAGATTGTACAGCGCGTATTTCTCATCAGGACCAGTTCCAACAGTGTATGGGACTGTCTGGACGTTGTTTCCAATCTCCTTGTCGACGTATCGCTCAACATCTGCCACCTGCGAGTCCTTGATACGGTATTCATCGCCGTAATTGGGGTTGATCTGTACCCTTGTAAGCCGGATCATGAGTTTAAAGCAAGGTTCTTCCGACTTACTATGCCCATTCTTGTACCTTTCACGGCAATGACATTCTGAATGGTGACATTGCGCTTTGCCTGGTTCAGGCAGTTCCCACACGATTGGTAAAAGGTACCAAAGTTCTCAGCGTAGAAGCCGGTGATGTTTACCTTTCCCCCCAGCGAGTTGTCCTGGAAGATTTTGTCGGTTGCGTTGCGTGCGCCTCCGCCAATGACACGAAGCTGTGTGTTTAGGCCTTTTGATGTTAAAGCGTCTTCACAAACGTCTTCCCACCAGACTGTTACGACACACGTCAGCAAGTTGTTCAAGCTCAGGGCTATGCGCAGCATCTTACCATTCTCAACCCAAGCGTCGCCAAGAGCGTGGATGCCTTCACTCTGGTGTTTTCCAATAACCACATTCCTGATTGTAGCCCCGGGAAGCAAGTTGAATACAGCGTCAGCATCGGTTCCTTCAGCCTGCTCACTGCAGCTACCCTCCACGCGCTCGTATCGCTTCATTTGCCCATCGAATACTTGTCCTGGAAGAATGTACATGGTCTCTGTGAGCACGACAGTCTCCGTGGGAACAGGGAATTTTGTGACTGGAAACGGGAAGCGGGGCAGAGGCCGCGCTCCAAGATCACCCTGGGTTGAGTCTGTACTGCCTTGGGGTCCATCGCCATTTTGGCGGGGGATGACTGTTGCTGCAGAGAGCGCAGGTAGAAGAGGAAGAGCGACCGCGACAACAAACTTCATATTTGGTGATTTTGACTGAGGTGGGATGTCAATTAAACTCTCAAAATTGCTTAGTCGACTTCAGCTAGAGTTTACAGCAGTGTAAAAAAATGAGGTCTTCATTGTCCATGCAGCACATCCAGCTTTTATACCTCTCTTTCTTTCTCATTACGCCAATACGCCCAGCAAGCGGTCTATTCAAACACCCCCATCACGCATGCTTTCCATACGCGATCCCGTATCCGAATTTGACCCAAGCCCTTTCTGGTATACTATGTCGCTGCAAGCAACGCCATAACTCCTCCTCCCCCACAACGTACCCCAACGCCACAGCCTCCCAAGCCAGCGGAAGATCTTGCATTCATATTGTTTCCGTGAATGATGGTGCTGAATTGGGTCTTGTAAGGTGCTTGGCACAGGTTGAAGCGAGTGTACCCCAAGAGATGAGGCCCGTTGCCAAGTCGATGACACGCAGGATATCGCCCGGTGGTGTTTTTCTCCACGAATCACCTGGGTACTTGGCAGCTTGTTTTACCTCAGTCTTGAATTGTCCATTGCACCCCTCGTATGCCAAACCAGTCATTTCCTGGGCAAGAGGTTCTTGTTTTCTGAAAATATTACGTTGGGGTAATCCTAGGTTGGGGGTTATGGGACCGCTGTTGCGATTCGCACACTTCAAATGAAAGATCGAAAACAGAGAAGTATTTATTGTGAGATGAAAAGTAAATGAAACTAAGGGTCCGACATATGAAGACCTATGACAATGGGCTTGAATCAGATCGCCTCCTAGAACACAGGGCAAAGACTTGGCTTTCACCAGTATGTAGCAACAGCCTCTAGCGCATTTCATTCCCACTGCTCACTCATGTCCTTCAAGGCCTCTTCCAAGCTGTACCATCCCGATCCCTTGACCCGCTTCAATAACTCTTCAGCCCTCTGGTTCGGGACCTTCATCTTGTCTTCACCCAGTCCCTCGATGTTCTCTGGGAACTTCTTCTGAGGATACATCTTGCGCCAAATATCCATCATCTTGTTGAAACTCCACGGCTCCGCAAACGCAAACAGGCGTTCGGAATCCACATCGCTGTAAATCAATGCTGCAATGTGCAGCAATGCGCAGTCGACGGCATGAACATACCATTGCGGGCCGGCAAATACTTTGAACATGTCGATGTTCTTTCCTGTCCAGGCCATGTACGCCCACTCGACGGTGGATGGGAGGCCTTGGTGTTCAGGCAGGAGAAGAGCACTGAAGTTCACATTGGGTAGCTTTTCCATCGTGGTTAATACTTACAACTTGAAGTGTACCCACAAATTTCCTGGAAATGCAAAACTTACAACAGAGTTGTAGACGAAGCCTGGTTTGTTCTCTTGTACCCATTTGACCACCTCCTTTTCGGACTGAGTCTTCATGGCAGCATAAATACGCAGGCCTCCTTTGTCCACGTCTCCTTTATTCACGTCTTCTTTTAAAAGCTTGAGCGCTTCCTCGTTGTAGGTGCTCTCGTCAATTGAGAACTCCACGTCAGGATGGGGAAAGGTTGCGGCGATGGAAGAGGAAGTGAAGACGAAGCGTTTGCATGAAGAGGTTTTTGCGCAGGCTTTGAGGGCGTTGAGAGCGCCGTTGACGCCGATGGAAATGGCCAGATCAAGGTTCGAGTGCTCGCTGATGGGTGCTGCCACGTGGATGAACCCATCGACACCTGGTATACAAGCTAGGTTAGCTATTTTCTTTTGTTCGCCTAGGTTTTGTATGCGTCCGGCATACCTTGCATGAATTCGTCGTAGCATCCCTCGACGGTCATGTCAGGCACATTGACCAGTTCAAACTTGGCATTCTTGTACTTTTCACTGAAGTAATCGAGCAAGTACTTGTGCTTCTCAGAATTCCTTACTGCGCCCCGAACATTATATCCTCTCTCCAGCAGCTGATCGGTGATGTGGCTTCCAATCAACCCATTGGCTCCCGTCACAAAGACCGTCGCTCCCGCTTCTAGTGCAAGAGTAGGCATTGTGGGCTGGGAATTTACCAAATTTTGTAAAAGGAGGCGGGGTAACTGACGTAAGCAAGAAAGGGGTAATATGCTAAAGTGAGCTACAACTTCCTGAGCAAGCTTGGTAGATGCTGTTCAAACGATGGGGAAGTTGCCAGACGATATTTTAGGTTTCGGATGCTAGAGAGGCCACAGGAATGATTAAATACACATGGGGAGAGAACACAAACATCAAGGGCTAACTGTGTTCGGAAAAGCGTCTTCACCCGCATGCAGCAGGATGTTTTGCTGACGGATAAGATTCACTGACACTGCTTGCTTTTATCCTATCAGGGAACATTGCTGCATACTTCCTCCCTGCTTCAACCTGGAAGTTAGCATGTTAGCTTGGGAGTTCTTGTGACTCAGCATCTTCGTTACGTATCAACCTTATTATAAATCACGTCCAAACGATGTCATCACTGAGTGATGTGAGCATATTGCCGGATAGTTCGCAATGAGAGAAATTCCGAGACGCTAAAAATAGACATCTTTTTGACAACGACGTTGTTTGCTTTCATACAGGCTAATGCATGTGGTGAAGGATGTGGAACACGTAGCCGAAAACTTCAAATATTGACTTGGTCCAACGAGAATCCTTCCAACATGATACGAGCATGTCCAAAAAAGTCATATTTTTGTACAAATCATCCTGGAGAGCAACGATAGAACACTTATTGGCGAAACCACGTCGTTTGTGCTGCTGTAGAATGAAAGGGAACTGTGTTTGCGAAAGAGCTTCATGTTCTATCAGGATGCCTCCCACATTTAAGGCGTTTTAGTGAAACATATACCCCACGTGGATAAATCTGTTTACTCAAGTACAGTGATTGAATCGACGATTGAAGAAGGCCCTTGTTTTCTTAAGTCAAACTCGCAAGCTAAGCAATTCTTATGTTCTGTGTTTGGTAGCTAAGAGCCGAAAGTTCTAATTTTTTGTATATCCACTAGAGTCGTTTATCTGTATACAATATGGTGGTGTCTAGGTATTCAACACGATTTCATAACAAACACTGCAATGGCCGTGCTCGCATTTACAACTTTCCTCTACTCTTGGCCATTTCTTCCTGCAGTAACATTCCAACAGGACCACCGCGGCTTCCATCACCAGCCCATTGTTCCTCAGGGACACGCTCAGCGGGCCAGTCCCAGTAGCCCTTGAAATCTTCGGGTGTTCGGCCTTGGATACACTCTACAATACTATCACCAATGACTGGCAAAAACTTGAAGCCATGGCCTGAGCCGCCACTGGCCACAAATAGTCCACTATACTTTGGGTGGTAGGAGATCAGGAAGTCGCCATCTCTGGTATCTGTGTACCAGCAAATCTTGGATTTGGTGAATGGTCGTGAAGGGGATGCAAGTGAGGGGTGTATCGCCTTAAGGAAATCTCGACATTGACGTTGGCCCTCCACTGGGACTGCTTGAGTCGGATCGTCGACACCAGTATATGGCAAGGACACTGTAATTGTCTCGTTTGGATCATCCGACTCTGGATGTGGGATGGTCGTAGGATTGATGTAGCCATGACCGTGGCGCGCCACCTTGAGCAGCCCCTTGGAAGGCGGAATCATAAAAAGACCATGTGAAAGGTTTAAGATAGTCGGTTTAGTAGACATTTTCGCTTCCTCCTCTTGAGATATTGGCATGTAGCACAGGGCCTGCCCAGTCGCTTTGCAGATGCCTCGTAGGTCTATGAGCGACGCTGTCCATGCACCCGCTGCCAGTATTGTGAGGTCGGCCTTCAGCTCGCTTGAATCGTTGAGCCGGACACCAGACACCGTGTTGGTCTTATGGTTGATCAACAGATTCTTCACCTGGCTCGTAACGAAATTGACTCGGTTGAGACTTTCAACCTTTTCCCGCAGCCAGATCATGGCACCCTCAGCGTCCGCCCAGCCAGAACTCCAGTTGACATAGCCAGTCGAGCCGGTACCCCACCGATCGTTGCCTTCAAGACCACATGCCTTTTGGATACCTTCAACCGAGTTGAGGACCTCAACCTTGTCTGTCCCTATTGCTTGGACGTTTGCTAGCGACTTGGAAACGTAAGTCTGCTCTGGCCCCCAAGCAGTTATACATAGTCCGACCTCGTGGTAGTGTTCAGGCGCGAAATCGGTTCGCCAACGGTTTTGCGCAATAGTTGCGAGGCGGGTGTAGCGGTCGGCAGCGTAATCGGGACGGATGATGCGCGAGGTATCAATCTATTCATGTTTGTTTGAGCTTGCTGCCTTGGCGGGAACTATATTTTGCGGCGACCGAGAAAAGGTTGCTTCGTAGAGTTTATGGAGATTTCACTGAGTCGCTCTACTTACACTCGATCCATCGGGCGTGGGGAAGGGTTGTCGGTCCACTACCGTGATTGAGGTGTCTTTATACTGTGGGTTTTGACATAGAGAATAGGCAGTAGAAAGGCCAAATGCACCGCTTCCAACAATTAGAATAGAGGAAGGTATCTCAGAAGAGGTGGAGGGCGCCATTTCACTCAGTTTCAGAAGAGATTGCTTGCAAGAATAAAACAAGGCAACCAAGGGAAAAGGGCAAGAAGAAACCGAGCATACAGGCTTGAAGGTTCCGAGCAACTGCCGCCAGTGGGCCGATATCGTCGATTGACAGATGCGGATATGATCGGGTTTGTATGGGTCAGACCCTGGTGACTTGCAGGGCGCTTTGACCTTACCGACAGATCGGATCAAAAGATTTGAGGCTCCAAAGCAAACACCTGCTAGCTTCGCCCATTGAAAACCAACAACGTTTGCTGCGCACTCCGCTGCTATCTGGCCGCACGCCATGGCAAAGCTCCCCAAGCCTCCGAAATCGCTTCCCACAAGATCTTCAATACCGACGAAGCCCGCCGCACCGCTGAGGCGAATACCGCGAGCGCAACCGACCGCTGAGCATCTGCTGCGAGTACCCGAGAACCAGACACCCGAACAAGCAGCCAAGCGAGTATGGGCGGCTCGCCCAAGGCTATCCGATCTGCAACGGCTGTCAGATGAGGAGTTGAGGTCGGCACAGCACCAAGCTAAGCTGCGGAGATGGAGGCAATGGCCCATGTTCGGCATTGGCATGATAGCATTCGGAATGGGCACCTATGCAACTATGCTCTGGACGTCACTGACTCATGACGCCGACCTGAAGGACTTGCCAGCGGATCTTTCTGACCGGTTTGACAAGGAGGCAGAGGGATACGACGAGAAAGTGGATACATCGGAAATGCTCCTCTTCTTGACTCGGAAGCGCAAGAAGCTCACTGCCATGGCAAAGGGACACGTGTTGGAAGTTGCAGTGGGTACGGGCAGGAACATTCCATACTACAAGACGAAGCAATGCGCAACTGTCACGCTGCTCGACTCAAGTGGGCCTATGCTTGAGGTCGCCCGACGAAAATGGAATGACACGCACAAGGAGTACTTTAGCCGTGTCTTCTTTAAGCATCAGTCAGCGATAGACCCGATAACGCCCCCGTATGGCGCGCAGGATGGATATGACACGGTGTTGCAGACAATGGGGCTGTGTTCCACGCCGGAGCCCGTCAAGCTACTACAGAACCTTGAGGCATGCACCAACGCGGACGGACAGATACTGCTGCTTGAGCACGGAAAGTCGTATTACGAGTGGCTCAACAAGATGCTTGACAAGACGGCTCCGGCACACGCCGATGAGCATGGCTGCTGGTGGAACAAGGACATTGGCAAGATTGTCGAAGAGAGCGGGCTAGAGGTTGTGGAGATGAAGCGCTACAACTTTGGCACGACGTGGTGGCTCCGATTGAGGCCGAGAAAGGGCATACGGCAGAAGCAGAGCGAGACAATTGCGGGTGAGCAGGCGCCGGGTGGGCAAGCTGGGGGCGCTGTTGTACAGAAGCCATGGTGGTGGTTGTGGAGTTGAACAAGTGACCGTCTCGTCACAGCGACCCCGCGGTATGGAGCGAGTGGGGACATGGCACTATCAGATACAAGGCACGCTCGGTCTGGGCTGCGTGGAGGCGCTGGGCCAGGCGGGCCAGGCAGACCAGGCGAGACAGGCCAGATTAGTTTGTTTTGTTCAAGGTGACGCAAAGGTTGGGCGTCGCTCTGGTGAAGGCGAGGGGCACTACCGGATGCGGTAATCCCAAGACGGCGACAGGCCTTCGTCATTTGGGGGGACCCAAGAGAAGGTGAAGCGAGATCTGCGGTCGGGATCATGGGCAATGCACAACAGGATCGCGTCACTCTTCTCCGAGCGCACGGCGGCTCGCCCAAACTTTGACATGTCTTTCCATCAGGCCACGCCATGTGCTTTGTTTGAGTGCCGGGTGCGGGGGGCTAGGACGGCGGGCAGCGGGCAACGAGGTCAACGACGGCGGGCAGGCTGCTGTTATCTGACTCGGCGGGCAGGCTGGAGGGCAAAGAAGCAAACAAACATGCGTCCTCACCGTCTTTCACAACTTGCCAACTGCCTCATCCAGCCCGCGCTTCGTCTGGGGAAGATGGGTAGCGCATCCGCCCACCAGTGTGCCCGCAGCCCAAGTGCGGCGCCAGACCTTCCAGTTCCCCACAAATGGTGACGCTGTGCTGCACGCGCAAAAGGCTCTTGGCAGCATGCAGCTAGCCCCATCAGGTAAGCTTGCCTGCACCACCCACGTCGCATCATCCGAAGCCATGGCAACTCGCGTGCTCGGCATCGTGGTTTTGGGGGGGGCACTGTGCGGAAACACATGCTCGCGCGAAGCCCGCCGTCCAGCGGCCCAGCGTGCCAACAACGAGCGCGGGCGACGTGCTCGGCGTGCCGGCGCTCGTACGAGGGGTGGTGGCTCTTGTCTCGCCACGGCTAGGCGCACCGTGGCGGGCAGCGGTTCTGTGTTCGCATTGGGGCGTTGCCGAGGACTGGCCGCAAGCCCACCAGCGAAAAGTTCCGTCAGAGAAAAAATCGCAAAAAGTGTGCTCACCGCCCTGGGGCATCCCGGCAGCAGCGTTGAGGCTAATGCGCTTTTCCAGCTAGGCGAAACCTCTGGACAGGGATGCGGGGCCCGCAGCAACTGGATGATATGCACGCAGAATCAGATCATGGCAAAGTATCCAACCACTCGCGACGTGGCCGTTGCAATGCCTGGAGCAGCGCAGCAGTCGAGGCGGTCAGCAGGCGGGACAGCTGTGACGACCCGCCCGTGTGCAGTCGAGCACGAGAGCAGAGAGGACAGAGAGGACAGAGAGGGGTGTCGTCGTTGGCGGAAAATCCGCCTCAGGGCAGACGACCACTGCCCCCCGTCGCGGAGGTTTATCGGCTACGACGCAGTCCTACCAGCGCGGCTTAGCACGATCCACTCATCTCGTGCCCGGCGCGAGATGTTAACAGATCCAGGCTTGACACAACAAGAGGGGCAAAAGTCGCCCGTGACGGCGGCGGGATTGGCTGTGCGAGGCGTTGGAGCAGGCATCCAGCCGGTGAAGCCACGCCGTGAGGGCGACCGGCGACGATTTGCTTTTTAGAGCACGCTGCCGCGTGGTACATGCGGGCGGCCACGGCATCTTGATAGGAGCGTAACGCTCTAGCCCCTGGCCAACAAAGCAAAAACGGGCTCTAAAAGTAGTATGCTGTCATAACCAGCCTGAACATCCCTGGGTACATTCACCCTACCTCTGTGCACGGGCTCCTGCCGGAGCCTAGTCGCTCCTTCTTCACCCAGTTGCTCCACCACGCCTCCGACCTTTCCCTCGCAACCATCCCCTCCCTCCCACCACCCCTCGAACTCCCTCAGGGACCATTGTCCATTGTGCTGCCCGCGTCTCTCCTCCCTTTACTGTTCTTTGCTTGCTGTGCTCTGCTGTTGCTGCGACACTTGGCTGTGTTGCAACATCTGCTGCCGTCCAGAGGCAAACCGTTCGCCGTCGCCGCCTTACGTATTCACTGCCTTCAGGAGGCAACTTGCGTAGCTGCCACTACTTACGGCTGCCACTCGGCATTCATCACACACTCCCTCCTCCACCAACAACCATCCTCATTCACAACAACCAGGCGCCTTGTCTCGACGCCATCCCTGCAGTGCAGAAAGAAGTGTCGCACCCAGCCTTGCATATTCGACGGCAGCG
>JAIRCK010000098.1:0-103279 GCA_020744315.1 Curvularia eragrostidis | reverse complement strand
GAATATATTATATCTATAATTTATATATATATATATACTAAGACCACTAAATATCTAAATATTTTAGCGCGAAATATCAAGCTATATTTGAATATTTTTTATATATTAGCTTTAACTATTTTTCGTATCTCCTATATGCTTACTAAGTAGCACGTAGCACGCTAATATTAAACTCCAAGATCTTGGCTTTAAAACGCACTAAAAATTATTAGTATAGCTATATTTCTAGCTAAGTTAATTAAGTTTAAAATTAGTAACTTTTTTTAGTACGTTTTTTTTATGTCACCCCACTATAAATTCAAACAAATAGACTTGTTCAGCCACCTAGTTACTGCCCTTAGCTGCACTTATACTTCTGATGATGTACCCTATGTAGAATTAGCTACTCTTATATCTCGACATTTGAAGAAATGCCCATCAAGCCCTTAAGAATTGTCGAAACCAAAACTCTACTAGCGTAATGGTGTAATCATCGAGATTGGGCAAACTCCCATACCTAGGGTGTCGATGTCCCTTGGGGATGACGTTGATAGCTGATTCGATAGTGATAAATCAATTCGATAAATCAACAATTAGGCTCGAGGCTGTCACGTGAGTCGTACAGGGAAACACAAGAATCGTAATATCCAGAAAATCCCTTGTTGTGTAAAATAAAAGTTCCTAGTAGTAACAGCTGTCTAAGGCTTCCACAGAAAACTCACTGCGGGTGGCCTCTTATGCACAATCGGATTATCCAGTTTACAATTAACATAGCTATGAAACTCCGAATGATTATCACTACTATACTTGAGGGTATAAGCTCAAAAGATTCCAATCTTTACTACAGTTTCTCTCAAGCAGAAAACCCCTCGTACATAGGGTAGGTGGGTCAGCTGCAAGGTATACTCTTTTTCAGCAGATGATATTTGATTCCATTATCACTGGTACTTATATATAGAAATTTTGTAACAGGGACATTGGCCCAGTAGGTGAATGGAGCCTGCGAGGGGATGAACAATACATCAACCTCGATCATGCCCACGGGGCGGTATTCTTCCACGTCGTGACTTAGAGGGGTTTTCTGGTTATTAGATGCCTTATCGTGCAATTATCGAGGCCTTGAAAGTGGTATGTATATATATGAACAAAATCTTGCAAGTAGAACATATTCGCAAGGCACTGCCAACAAATCTAGGTTTTGAGACGTAGTCGAACATGTAATTGTTTACATCCAGCCCTTTCAGCCAGCCATGTGAATGTTTTGGCTGCACCTGACACTAATCTGATTGGCAGATGCTCTCATAATCCATTCCTGAATTCACGCCCTCCTCCAATGATGTAATCCTGACGGCAGATTGCTTGCCACGGATCAAACCAGGGATGCAATCTAGATTATAGAAGCAAAACAGCGCTACTACTGCAAACATGAGTATTGCGTCGAATACATAGATTGGCCATTCATGTTGTCATCAGATACCCGTCTGCACCAGCAGCATACTTCACGATTTGGAGGAGACTTCGAATCATGACTAGCCCACTGATGGAGTAAAAAGGGTGCATCGTTTTCTTCCAGTGATTTCAGATTGGCGTCGTCACGCTCTTCTCGAATCGCGTGTGCAACTCAAAGGCAGTGACGCAGAACAAGCCAAAGATGACGATCTGAACGACAAGAGCACCGGTGACAACCCATTGACCCAGAACCAAGAAATTGACCGAGGTTTTCATGAATCCCATACCAATTGCAGTTATATTACCTCCGCCACCTTGAATATAGAAGGCGATGATGTCACCGGTACCGGAGGTTTTCGTCATGCGTAAGGGTCGAATCGGGCTGTATACTTCCCAGTGGAGTGTGGTGATCATACGACCGTGTACCCTATAGATAGATGCGGCTAAAAGAACAGGGGAAGTTGGATGAATATTTGCTGGATTATGTAGGACACAAATTTACCTATCTGATCGTAAGACGCAATTCGAGCGGTATAACCGATCAAATCCATTAAACATAAATAAGTCAATACATGTATCATTAGACTTACTGAGTCTACCAAGAACAATACGGAGATAAAACTAGAGATGGGGTTTGTGCATCCGTCGCCCATGAGCTACTTCAACAGCCAGAAAAGAACAGCAAAATTTCTGCAGTTGCAGGGGGTGGCAAGTATTTCCAAACGTTGTATCAGCTCTTTAGCGGTTTGAGTATGGCCATGGCCAGCAGGGAAGTAGTAGTTGAAAAGGTTGTCGCCAGCAATCCGGAGAGGGCAGGGCAGGTATTTAGCAGAATTGTAATCAAACAGACTCATACACATAGTTACTATATTAATCAATCAAGTGCGAACATGGGTTTATTAGCTGCACTGTCCTAAGCTATACACACTTCGAATGCGTGGTTACGTCATTCTCTAAGTATACGAATACGTCGCTCTTTGAGTATACAAATACGACATTCCCTAAGTATACGAATACGCTATCGAGCGCCTCCCGCGCATGGACTAGGTATGAAACCCTTTCCCGAACCCACCATATAGTTATCGGCTATCTGCTTAGATCGTGGGCACTACTTTTGCTATAATAATTAGGCGCGTTTAGTTTTCCAGGCATGATTCCAGAAAATCCATCTCATTTTTCACCGCTTAGTACAGGGAGGACGACCGGACTCTCGTCTCGAGCATTGGATCGTAATGGAAAGAAAAGAATATGAGGACGACTTGGGGACGCTTGCATCTTGTGGCTCCAGCTACAACAGCGAGCGCAATGTCCCCCCGCAGTACGAATTAGAGTATCCGCTCGGCTTGACGCATTTCTCGGGCGCTACAGACGTCCTTAGTAGGTTCGAGATGTACAAGACTGTGATTATCTGTCACTGACAACCGCGCAGGCGATGGACGTATAAACATCGATCTTGATTCGCTTCTCGTGCGGTCTCTCGTCAAACGAGGGTTCAAGGAGGAATCTGAGATACCTGACGGGCGCCCTAGCCGCCGGCTTATGGTCTACCGAACCTGGAGAATTCGGCTGAACATAGTGATACAAGTTGTCGGCAGTCGTGGGGATGTACAACCCTTCATAGCGCTCGGCAAGGAGTTGCAGAGATACGGCCATCGGGTGCGACTGGCAACTCACAATGTCTTTGACTCTTTTGTCCGGGAATCTGGCCTCGACTTTTATCCCATTGGTGGTGATCCTAAAGAATTAATGGCATATATGGTGAGAAATCCAGGCTTTATCCCAAGCATGAAGAGTTTGCGTGAGGGCGACATTCAGCGGAAGCGCACTATGATCTTGGACCTGCTCCACGGATGCTGGAAGGCTTGTATTGAAAACGACCCTCATACAGAGCATCCTTTCGTTGCCGACGCCATCATTGCTAACCCACCGAGTTTCGCCCACGTACACTGTGCTCAAGCACTCTCAATCCCGCTGCACCTTATGTTTACCATGCCATGGAGCAGTACCAGCGCCTTCCCACATCCGCTGGCCAACTTCAAAGCTACCGAGATATCCCCAGCAATAATCAACTCCGCCAGTTATGGTATCGTTGAATGGTTGACTTGGCAAGGGTGAGCGATATATTGTCACCCTCATTGGATCTATTGGCTAATTTCTTGGTAAATAGACTTGGTGATATCATCAATGACTGGAGAAGTACACGGGATCTAGAGCCCATACCTGCCACAGTCGGGCCTGTACTTGTGGAAAGCCTGAAAGTACCTTTCACTTACTGCTGGTCTCCGGCCTTGGTTCCAAAGCCCTCTGACTGGGCCGAGCACATTGGTGTGTGGTTATATTAGGCACTTTTGGTCGAAGTCTCTAATTCCCTGATATAGACGTCTGTGGCTTTTTCTTCCGCGATCCGCCATGCTATGATCCCCCTCCAGATATTGATAGATTCATCGAAGCTGGCGATCGACCAGTCTACATCGGTTTTGGCAGCATTGTCATTGAGGATTCTGAGAGAATGACAGCGATGATCATGGAAGCTATACGATCGTGTGGTGTTCGCGCGATCATCTCGAGGGGATGGAGTAATCTTGGTGAAGGACTTTCTTCCCAGACTGATAAAGTTCTTTTTATTGACGACTGCCCGCATGAGTGGTTGTTTCAGCACGTCGCAGCTGTTGTACACCACGGCGGAGCTGGCACGACGGCGTGCGGGTTGCGAAACGCATGCCCAACTACGGTTATCCCCTTCTTCGGCGAGTAAGATGTTCCCTTGCATTATCCATCGAGCATTCCCTATTGATACGAGGTTTTAGTCAGCCATTCTGGGGTGATATGGTCGCGGCGGCAGGCGCAGGACCCCCTCCTATCCCCCATAAACTACTCAACTCCAGCAACCTTGCTCAAGCAATATCGTTTTGCCTGACACCTAAAGCCATGACTGCAGCACATGAGATCTCGTTACAGATGTCTGCAGAGAACGGCGTGCAGGCAGCTGCTCAGTCATTCCATGCAAACCTTCCGCTTGGGATGATTCAGTGTGACATTCTACCGCACTTGCCCGCAGCATGGCAGTACAAGAGACTACCGATCAAGCTTTCCAAAGTGGCTGCTCAAGTGCTCATAGACAATGCAATCTTGGACGCTTCGGATATCAAACCGTAAGCATGATAAAATAACTCGGTGGTGGTAACACACTAACACCCGAGCCTTAGTCACCACACTCAACCGATCTTTGTCAAAAACCCCCGCTGGGATCCGGTCACAAGCACTTCTTCAGCTTATATCTCTTGGGTTCATGATCTCATGTCTTCTTCTACGGGCATCATCCGTTCGCCGATATCCGAGCTTCGACGCTCGAACGCAGAAGGTGCCTCTGGCGGACAAACCGCGGGTCGTATGGCCACAGCATCGGCCAAGAAATTTGGTCGTTTCAATATGACTATCTTTAAAGGACTAGGAGTTGACATACCCTATGCTTGTGCAGAGGGTTTTCGCGCTGTTCCTAAACTCTATGGTGAAGAAATCAAAGATCACGGTGATGTCAAAGACTGGAGCAGTGGGTTTGAAGTGGCGGGAATGAACTTTGCGCATGGCATGGTGGACGGGGTAACGGGTCTTTGGACCAAGCCTTATCAAGAAGGGAAGAAGGACGGTGCGCTAGGTGTTGCCAAGGGTGTAGGGAAAGGCCTGCTAGGCTTCGGGTCCAACTTAGCATCAGCAAGTCTGGGACTGGTGGCGTATCCGGGGCAAGGCATATGCAACAGCATTCGCTATGCCGCGAAATCACATACTCGCAGACACGTAAAGGCATTGAAGATGAAGGAGGGTGAGCACTTAGTCAGATCTATATCTGAAGCGGATGTTCTGACTGTGCTCAACGGTTTCAAGCGACGACAAGAAGAGAGAATTCGGCCGGCGTAATGCATGGCCTCTCCATTACCTACCTACCGAGATATTGTATGTCGCACTGAAGCAATCGTCAACTTTGCTGCGCTTAGCTACCATTCAAATCGGATTTGTCTCCGTTCAGCACAGCAGGAGGTTGTTACAGAGACCTTACGCTGTTTGTTATGGTCTTTGGCTTCTACATCAGCGTTGGAAATATGTTCTTCAAGCTTCACCCACATATTGAAGCTACATACATAACAGTATCTTCAGGTTCAGACATGTTACAGCACAATCTGGTCTTACCTGGCGTATAGCTTCCGCACTTCTTTCGCGACCTTTGTCCCACCAATGCGAATGTGCGAGTCTGGAATAGCAGTCAGCGCTACCAAAAGTAGAACGGAAGTCGAGAAAACTTGCTTCATAACCCAGCGGAACCCTGGCTCGACTCGCGCGTATTCCATTCAATTACGACAGCTGCCGCTGTTAGTTAGTCCTGAAACGGCAAACATCATGTCCTGGATCTCGACACTACCCACATCCCCTTGGTACCCGACTTAAACTATGGGCCTAGGCTTGGAAGCATCCTCAAATTTTGACGCAGTTCCCATGATCTGGTCCCATGGCTGACCTACACTCCAAGATCCAGTTTGAATTTTGAGTGCGTCCCTCACAACATAGACTCGAAAAGGGATATATACTATAGATGGAGTACTAGCATCCGGATTTAGTATGCTATTAGGAGTCTTGGTGTCATCTGTGACGCAATTACTCTTAGTACCAAGAGCTTTGACATCTAAGGCCTGGGTGGAGCCGAGTTCGTAGTACTTTGTGTGTCCTCTTGTGTAAATGTTCAAGCTAACATACACTGATTCTGAGCTTCGAAGAATATCAGGGTGCTTGAGAACGGGAATATTTGGCTGTTAATGAATGTCGACTCTTCGGGCGTGTTCAGCATGCCGAAGCCCCAAGATTCAATCACGACTTCGTTCCCTCCAACCAAAAGGTCCTTTTTTGTCGCTTCTTCATGAACGGCTGTCCTGGTATTGAAAAAAAACTGACATTCTGGAAAAGAAGAGACTAGAATTCTCGCTGAAAGGCGTGGTTGTAATACCGGTTGGCTTGTTGGCAATTATAGCATGAACCAGGACAAGAGACCTGACACCTTGGCCCGAACTTTCAGGTCCTCCAGCCTAAACGTCAGTTGTTTGAGTGTGAGAACATCTTTGAATGAAACAAGTTGGCATTTGCGCCTCCTACAATCACAAACATCCCAATGAGTTAGCAGCCTCTTCTCAGCCCGTGCAATCCGTTTTCCACCTGTCTCGCCTCCGCATCGACAGGCGAGCTCCCCTCTCC
Source organism: Curvularia eragrostidis (assembly GCA_020744315.1). Lineage (NCBI taxonomy): Eukaryota > Fungi > Ascomycota > Dothideomycetes > Pleosporales > Pleosporaceae > Curvularia > Curvularia eragrostidis. The sequence continues at coordinate 96,613 of JAIRCK010000098.1, read as the reverse complement.
GTCAATTTGAGCCTACGTTGCAAAGACTATTCCTACTCCCAACCGCCAATCAGCATCATGGCGCAGCTCAGCAGTCTATCAACGCGATTTCGCCGCGTGATGGAAGGCCTCACGCACGAATGGGGTTTCGTCGTTGTGCGCACTGCTTACGCCGACGACAATGATGAAGCACAGTGGGCAGTGGCCTTGGAGAAACTGCGAGCCTACGCCGCTCCAGGTGACGACAATGCTGAGATGGATCCTGATACCTTTGCGCTGCCTGTTGTGGCCGATCGCACCGCTCTGCGCGGCGCCAACTATGATTCCGTGCGTAAGGCGTTCAATGGATGGGTGGATGACTTTACCCGCCGCGGCAGGTTGTCGGATGAGGACAACAGCGACCAAGACGCAGAGTGGTCATCTGACGTCCGCCAGGACACCTGCATTGTCATCGACGAGGCTGCACTGGCATCGCTGCTTAAAGCGCCAGCATTCGAAACTGGCAAGATTCTAAACATCGACCTAGAACCATGGGTCGTTGTGGTTGACGCCAAAGACCCAGCAAGCGTGCCTTGCGGTGGGGGTGGGCAGTACCTGGGCGTCACGGGAGCGCGCGCACGCGTCCTGAGTCAGTTGTTCGAGGACCTTGGCTCTCGACCTCTAGTTAGACTGAGTCCTATTCGTATGTACGACGGCCAAATTCCGCTCTATGATGGCACCTCCAAAGGCAAACTTGTCGATCCTCCTGGTGGGATTGAAGGACGACACAAATTTCCCACAGGTACGCCGAGAGGAGTAGATGGCGCACGAGCCATTCTCGAGAAAATCGAGCGCGCAGTGGGTAGATCAAGTGTTTCGGGAGTTTGAATGTTATTACGAGGGAAATTTCGCGTTGGAAAAGAGAGATACAGTATTGACATGCTGATCAACCAATGAAAGAAAATGTCGTGTTATAGTAGTCATGAGAATCGCTCACTTCTCCTTGGCCAGCATGATATGATAGGAAAAGGATTGAAGTCTTCTATAGCAGTCTCATGTTCGAGGTGTATCACATGGCCTAGTATCCAATGACCTAGGTCGAGATACATCTTTGAACTCCTCAAATAGGTACCTTTCTTCACTTAATGTTACCAGCAATTGAACTTCGACTAACTATCTTCTATTTGCTTGATGTTAGGTCGTACCCTGATTTCTTACGCTCAGTGCTCTAACAGGCGAATTTATCTATATTATTTTCACTTAGCGTATTTTTGCTTTTGTAGATTTCCGCATCCTAGATATGCTATTTGGCAGCTGAAGGGTGCTATCACACATAGCTAGTAGTATGTAAGAAATAGGTAGACTAGGGGGAGATGGGTGGCATACTATCTAAGGAAGACGTATTACAAGTAGATTACTAGAGAGGTTAAGTATATATATTATCACGCTAATATAGAGGAGAGAGAGGAGCTGCTGCAAGATTAGGTAGAGCAAGGAGGCCGATTGTAGTCACGTCAGATCATTAGAGCCCATCCAGCAGTGGTCCAGAATCTCATCCAGCAAGCAAGCATAAGGTATCTAGGAACCTTGTAGTATTCCCACTCAAGAACCCTATACTTTACGATATATAGGTCCGTCTATACCATCCCATATATTATACAGTGAATTTGGTCTTATTTTCCTCTGCGTACTTCTGAGCAATTCCCCTTACTTCTTCATCGCCGATTTCTTCAAAGATGTCGACACCCCACCGCGATTGTAGATTGAACCTTTTATGTCTCTCCAATGCCATAAGCTGATCAAATATGTCCCGCGGCAACGCCTTTACTTGCATGTTAGTTTTGATGCGGCTCGGTGTGACACTCTTAGGGAGCACCACAGTGCCGCGTTGAATGCCCCAGCTAGCGAGAAGTTGGCCACGGTCCATACCCACACTGTGGCTCAACACACCAACTAATTTGTCGTCTACAGTTCGTGGTTCACCTGTCTGATTGTTTCCAAGGGGAGAGTACGCTTCGATAAGGATTCCCCTTTCCTTGCAAAAGTCGAAAAGAGCGGTTTGTTGAAGATAGGGATGAGCCTCGATCTGATTGACAGCTGGTACAACAGTAGTCTTGGATATCAGACCTTTCAGGCGATTAATGGTAAAGTTAGAGACGCCAATGGCACGTACTTTGCCAGTACTGAGTAGTTTCTCCATGGCCTTGTAGGTGATAACAGGGTCAATATCTACGAGGTCGAAGGTTCCGTCCTCGCGCAAGGGGAACCACTTGCCCTGCTGGCCATTGAATGCACTGAGAGTTGTGAGTATATGCCAGGGTATGAGACTAGGAAACTGAACATACACGGGCCAGTGCATAAGAAACAAGTCAAGGTATTCAACACCAAGATCCCGGAGTGACTGATCAAGGGCGCCTTCAACATCTTGTGGGGCGTGCTTGGTGTTCCATAATTTTCCAGTGAGAAAGATTTCTGAGCGCGGGACGCCACTCCGGCGAATGCCGTCTCCAACTTCTGCTTCGTTGCGATAAATGGCCGCGCAGTCGATGTGGCGATAGCCTGCCCCGAGTGCTGTTTCTACAGCCCGCTCCACCTCACCAGGCTTGGCTTGCCATGTACCAAAACCAACTGAGGGTATCTGGGTACCTGTATTAAGGGTGAAATGTGTGGGAAGAGCCATGGCTACTGCAGGATAACATCAATTCGATGATGTGGCCAGAACGAGACAGCGCTGTGAAATTGAAAGGATAAGACAAAGTATATCAACATGAGAGAGTGGGATGCCGTCCATATGATATATAGGCCCATGTTGAACTTTTCTAGATGACTTGTATAATTCACATCAGGCACATCATAAGAGCCGGAACGGAGCAGCCACCGTTTGCTGGTCGCCGATACCCCGCGGGTTGAATTCCTCCGCTTCCGACAAGCTAATTATCCGAAACGGATATCCTCCTCATTGGCCCATCCTCTTTATCTACTTGCAACAATGTCCTCACATGGCACCGCGCAGCTGGCACCAGCGACAAGAGATTGTATGTTGACACCCAGACCAGAGTGGTTTTCACATGAGAAGCGTGAACGGCTGACCCAGAGTAGCGCAGATCGGCAGCGTAGTACCACAAAAGCGAAGCGCTGAGGTTGCCCTTGGCAGGCAACGTGCAGTCAAAGTTACACGAGCTTGCGATATCTGCAAAGCAAGGAAATCAAAATGTTCGGGCGGACAGCCATGCGACAGCTGCGTTCGACGTGGCCTGCACTGCCAGTACGAGGCCGCGTATACAAGGGGAAAGAAGGCCGTGCCTCGCACCTCCAGCCCAGCTGCACTCGTCAACGTTCAGGAATCGAGCACCTCTCCAGCTGCATCACTCATGATTGGTCCATTAAATACCGTTTCTCAGAACGCGAATGATGTAGACCCGCCATCACGGGCTTCACCGGGCCTGGAGTTGGCTGGGCAATTCTCTGATACCACGTCGGGTCTGTCATTCCTTCATCGAGCTTGGCGACGCATTTCGAACAAGGAAAGCACCCAAGTCGCGAGCGGACAGCTGGCATCAGCAGACGACAGTCAACTGCTGATGAGCGCTGGCGACAAGCCTTTCCACGAGATCGGCCAGATGCAGATGCCATCGCCAGAACGCAGCCGTGCACTTCTGGATTTGTACTTTGACATATGCATTGCGACATACCGGCTACTACACAGGCCAACAGTTGAGAATTGGCTAAAACGTGTGAATGAAAATGCTTGCCTTAATGTGGCCTTGTCCGAAGGTACGTAATCGCACGATCCGCTAACTTCTTATGCCCTGTTAATGTTCAATCAAGGTATTGGCCGAGCAAAAACAGCAGTAGTACTTTCGGTATTCGCAGTCGCAACTTTTCATGAAGAAAAAGCAAACGAATTCATAGTATCGTCGGCCGAAAACGGCATGAATTCAGAGCCTCAAAGTGAGCTCTTTTTTGCCGAGACTGCTCGCTTGACTGCAAGCGAAACGGGCGTTCCGCAGCTCGAGTCAGCCCAATGTAGGCTCATCCAGGTCTTGTATCTACTTATGTCTTGTCGCTTCAATCAAGCGTGGTACATCTTTGGTCAAGCTCTTCAGATTATCTCAGCCTTGGGCTTACATCGAAGAGATGACCGCAAGAGGCCTGGTTCTGCCCCTAAGCGTGATTACATTGACCAGCAGTGTAGGAAAAGGACGTTTTGGGTAGCATACATCCTGGACAAGTATCTAGGCGTTATCTTCGGACGTCCCAGACATTATCACGACGACGACATTGACCAGGATTTTCCAGACGCCGTCAATGACGAGAACATGACCAAGAATGGGCCACAGAGCCCCAGTTCAGATGACTGCCACATCGAGTCTTTGATATGCCATGCGCGTCTTGCCCAGATTGCTGAAAGAATCTCGCGCGAAGTGTACTCCATCAAGCCAGTACGCCAAACCCCCTGAAATCATTCCAATATCGTGCTCATCCAGTTTGACTCAGATACCTGACCATATCCGCCTCACTGCTTCTCATCACCTCGGTACCGCCTTGCGTGAGTGGAAGTCTTCTCTGCCTCCGCTTCTAGGATCCGTCAATCCTAGTAGCTTGATCCCCACTTTTCGCCGACAAGCGACTGCTCTAAGGCTCTCTTATTGCCATGCGGTCATGCTGGCTCATCGACCTTTTCTTCTCAAGAACACCCTACGCAGCGACGAGGCCATGCGATCCCTTGCAAAAGACAGCCTGACCGAGTGCATCGCAGCTGCCCGCTCCGTTCTGGACGCTGTGGACCGCATGGCGCGGGACGACCGCACGTTTCACGCATTTTGGTGGACACATTATATTTGCTTTTGCGCCCTTGTCGTAGTATACGTATCCACTATACAGGACACATGCAGAGATTCAATATCAGCAAGCGATCGACAAGCTATATTGGACCAAGCAGAAAATTGCCTGCAACACTTAGCACGTGCTACAGCTTCGAATTCACCGTCACGGAGATACAGCATCATTCTCCAAGAATTGCGTGCTGAAGCTAAACGAAAGACTGCCGTCCTAACGCAAGACCATGTCTCAACATCATCAGCGACAGCAGTTTCCGGAAACCTAACAACTTTGCATTCAGAGTTTATCAATGACACTGATTCATCCCACCCGACTCTGCACACGTGGCAACCGCTTTTTGGCAGCCCAATGGACATGACAACACCAGGATTGCAAGACTTTCTGGACCACTGGCAGACGACCGACTGGCTTTATCTTGACTCTTCGGCGTTTGGTAATTTCCCTGGAGTGGATGAGGAAAGTAATTTTGGATAAGCTGTTATAGGAAGGATGACAACCATCACATCCATATGTAACTATTCGTTGCTTGTGTTCCCTTGCCGCTCTTTACTCGTACCTACAACTATAGTGTATATCTAAAGAGTGGCGATTTATCTCCCATGTCCAAGAGTTCCTCATCCGTATACCGTGCGCGAATCTCGTCCTCGCCGAGTTTTGCCTTCTTCGAGTTGCCCCACTTGTATGATAGTTCAAGCAGAAACGCGACAATGAAACCGCTAGCGCCAAAAGCGAGTGACAATCCAAATCCCGTATAGTACTTTGGTTTCTCGCTGTCGAGATACATATAGCTGCCAATAACGCCACCGATATTACCAACACATATATTAAAAGCAACACCGATAGCTCTTCGAGAAGATGGAGCGAGGTTATTTGCTGCCCACGAGCTTCCTGCGGGTTGGACTGGGTATATACCCATGCATGTGAGGATAATTGCAAAAAAGGCTGGTCCGAGGTTACCACCGAGATCGCCATGGAAAGAGATAACGATTGAGTAACCAATGAAGATGAGCGCTAGGGGAATCGCAACGAACGGTAAACGCCAGAAGAAGCGGTCTGAGAGTTTGGCGAAGAAGATGGAGCTGAACGCTCCAGCCACGTAAGGCGGCACTGTCATCAGTTGTGCATTCGTGTTGTTGAATCCCATGCCCTTTGTGATAGTGGGCAATGTGAACTTCGTACCTTTCAACAAGTTAGCGTACACAAGATGGGTGCAGACATGATTGCATACCGTATGAGCAAGCAGAAATACAAAGCAGAATGTATGCCTGCATGTAAAGACGCCAGTTACACAGCACCATCTTCAGGTCATTCCACTTGAAGCTCTCTTTCTCTTCCTCGCCATATCTTCCGCCATCCTTGATGAATCGTTGAAGCTCGAGGAAGCGGATTTCGTCGGGGTTCAGCCACCTTCCACTCAATGCAGGGGAATCGATCAGGAAGAAGAAGCATGACACGCCGAGGCCGACCGTGACAATTCCCTCAAGCAAGAATATCCATCTCCAGCTGTTTTCACAGTTAGCAGTCTATTATCAAACGCGAGGTCAGATGCCCATTTGTTACCTAGGGCATGCAACAATTCAGGACTTACCCTTCGTATCCGCCTATGCCATCCATCTGAGCAATGGCTGCCGCGAGAAGACCGCTAAACGCTCCAGACAATGCTGATGCACAATAGAAGTACGAAATCCTCGTAGCAAGATCTTTTGGCATATACCAGTAGGAACAAAGGTATACAGCACCTGGAAAAAAGCCGGCTCTACAGCTGATTAAGAGATACTCGCAGTATGCCATTACTCCAGACTTACTCGAATACACCGAGAAGGATCCTTGTCACCAGTAGTCCGGCGAAGTTCTTGACCACACCCATCATTGTCATGATGATGCCCCAGCAAACTATAAGAAGCCCGAGGTAGTATGATGGGCGTTTGAACTTCTTAAGCAACATATTCGACGGAACCTCGAGCAGAATGTAAGGTACGAAGAAAACGGACAGGACAACGTTCCATTCGACACCGTTCAATCCAAGGTCGGTTACCATTCCTTCTATCTTCGCATTCTATTCAAAGTCAGCTACAACATTTGGAAAGATATAACGCTATACACACGCCAATGTTTGCTCGGTCTATGTGGGAGATCAAATAGAGGACTGCCAACATGGGTACAAGACGAATGTCAACCTGACTGAATCAGCTTAATGCACAATCGGGTGTGATGGCGGTCATTTTACCTTGCGAATTACAGTTTTCCTCTGTTCTTCCGAGTAACTGGTGTAGAACTCAGCATCTTCAGGTGTAAGTCCTAAGACTTGGAAGTTGTCGATCTTGACTATTTGAGGCGTCTTGGAAGTATTGGTGGAATTTGCTGTATCATCGACGCATTGCACCTCGTTCTTATCAGTAGATAGCATGGTGTTGCAGGCGCGGAAAAGATCCTAGTGCGATATATGGCGCTGATACGAAGACTGTCTCATGAAGGATAATGCCTCCTTCAGAAGCAGTCATGTTCCATGGCTTTATACACTGTTCTTGGCTGGATTAATTCAGCGAAAGAATGCCCAATTTGCGGAGAAACGTGCAATCCCGGTCACCCCGTTTCCTGGAGAAAGCGAAGTGCGGGGAAGGGTTGTTCATGCCAATCTCAATCCAGACATAGTACGCTAATGATTTGCGCTAAGATCTTCCGACGGCATCGGAACCTTTTCCGTACGAATCAAACATGAATCCGACTTTGGCGGATATATGCCACTGTATCCGAACGCTATTGATTCGTATGCTCTGTTGACCACGGTACTGAAAGCACCTGTTCTACTACATTTAACACACGTTGCAATCATTTCTTTTGTTTTCACTACTGTTCTGGAATTCTATCACAGCCATGGCACCTGCAAAGATTGCTCTTGCTCCTTCAACACCGCCGATGGGGCCGCAGAGCACACGCTTGGACGTTCACAAAACTATTCCACCGTTGGAGGAGTCTACGATACAGACTGTAGACGCTCTTATCCGACACCGTGCGCGCCAACAGCCAGACATCACAATCGTCTCATATCCAAAATCCGAAGTTGATTTCGTCGATTACTCCATGCAACAATTGGACGTTTTCGCCTTCAGGGTTGCTCGACATTACCAGGCATTGATTCCAACAAGAAAAAGCTCCACAGAGAAACCTACAACAGTAGCGCTACTCGGACCAAGCAACTTTGACTATCTTGTCACAATGCTAGCGTTGACCAAACTTGGCCATACGGTGCTATTCCTTTCAACCAGGATTTCTCAAGCTGCTGTGAACTCGTTGATAGAGACGACAGGTGCTGAATACCTGTTAGCAGACTCGCGACATGCGCACACAGCTTCTAAAGCCCAAACAAGCATACCACACTTGAAAGTTAGTGAGATCGCCAGGTCAGACGTTTACAACTTTCCCATTGAAGTTTATGCGGATACCCGCCTGGACTATCAACTTGATCATTCAATCGAATCCATGAACAACATTTATATCATTCATTCTAGTGGTACGTAACATGGCGAGATTGGTGTTGCTTTTGTTGACAGCAAATTAGGCTCTACCGGACTACCTAAACCCATCTACCAGCCTCAGAAGAGCGCAATTGCAAACTACGCCGTAAGCATGAACATGAAGGCTTTCATCACGCTACCACTATATCACAACCACGGCATCTGCAATTTCTTTCGCGCTATCTACAGCGGCAAATCTATTCATATCTATAATGCCGACCTTCCACTTACGCAACCCTATCTCGCAGCTATCTTGAAGCAGCATGAGTTTGAGATCTTTTACGGCGTCCCTTACGCTCTCAAACTTCTGGCAGAAACAGAAGAGGGTATTCACCTTTTGAAGCAACTGAAGATCGTAATGTACGGAGGAAGTGCTTGTCCAGATGCTCTAGGCAATTTGTTAGTAGAGAATGGTGTTCACCTCGTGAGCCACTACGGAGCGTAGGTAGTACCGAGACCAATATTCGTCACATAGGCTGACAAGACAAAGAACAGAAGTGGGTCAGCTGATGACATCTTTCCGACCCGCAGGGGATACGGCATGGAATTACGTTCGCGAAACACCAAAGCTATCTCCATTTCTCCGATGGCGCCCTTGTGGAAATAATCTGTACGAATGTACGGTCTTACCAGGCTGGCCAGCAAAGGTCGCTTCAAACCTTCCAGATGGAAGCTACGCTACGAAAGATCTTTTCGAGCCGCATCCAAACATTCAAAAAGCCTGGAAATACATTGCTCGACTCGATGATACGATTACATTGTTGAACGGAGAAAAGTTCAATCCAGTCATGATGGAAGGAACCATTCGCTCGCATCGCGCCGTCACCGAAAACGTCATTTTTGGTTCCAACCGGCCCTATCTAGGCATGTTGATCGTGCCTAAGATCGAGGGAATGTCGCAGTCAGAGGTTGTTGACGAGATATGGCCCGTTGTTGAAGCAGCAAACAAAGTAACGGAAGCATATGCGAGAATATCCAAGGACATGATTCGAGTCCTACCATATGGCTGCTCGTTTCCCCGTACGGACAAGGGTAGTATCATTCGACAAGCCTTTTACAAGGAATTTTCGAGCGACATCGAGAATGCGTACGACACAGCAGCAACAAGACATGAAAGTCTCAAGACGTACACCATCTCAGAACTTGAGGACCACATTCGCTCAATTCTACACAAGCACGTCCCATTAGTAAAAGATGTGGATCGCAGGACCGACCTTTTCTCTTTGGGAGTCGATTCCCTGCAGTCTCTCCAAATTCGAATGGAGATCTTGAAGACTGTCGATCTCGGTGGCAAAAAGCTTGGCCAGAACGTCGTTTTCGAATATCCGTCCATCGCATCACTCAGCGCTCATCTTCATCGCCTCCGTACTGGCGAAGGAGAGCAGCAGTCAACTCCGACTGAGCGGATGGAAAACCTTGTCTCCCGATACATTTCATTTGAAAAAGTCGAAAAACGGCGCTGTATTGCACTCACTGGTGCTACAGGCTCTCTTGGTGCTCATGTCCTAGCACAATTAGCTGAGCGTCCCGACGTCGAGACAGTGCATTGCCTGGTGCGTGCTAAGACCAATAGCGATGCTATGCAACGTGTTCGGAGATCTCTCTTGGATCGAAAAGTATACCATGAGCTTTCTCTATCAGCGCGCAGGAAGATTAGCGCACTGGTAACCGACCTTTCCGACCCTCGCCTGGGTCTCGATGATGCAACATATGCCGGAGTCGCTTCGACTCTTACTGGTCTTATCCACTGCGCTTGGAGTGTCAATTTCAACAAAAGTCTGGTTTCTTTCGAAAAGGACTGTATCGCCGGCGTGCGCCATCTCATCGACCTGTGCCTTGCTACACCTTCACCGTCACCTGCTACCTTTAATTTCTGCTCATCAGTGAGTACAGTCGCCCGCTGTCCTGATTTGCATACGCCCGAACGACTAGCAGAGTATAGTTGGGCTCAAGGAATGGGATATGCGCAGAGTAAATGTGTTGCAGAACATATTTGTATGGCTGCTGCAGAGAAGACCGGTATCAAAGCTCGGGTACTGCGTGTTGGCCAGATCGTAGCTGACACCGTGCATGGATTATGGAATTCTACCGAAGCCATTCCTCTCATGATGCAATCCGCGCTTACTATTGGTGCACTACCCAAACTGCAAGAGTCGCCAAGTTGGACACCCGTCGATGTGGTTGCCAAAGCAGTGACGGAAATCTCCCTCAGCGATGCGCATTCTGTGGTTGCAAATGTTACAAACGCAAAGACTTTTTCTTGGACTAACCAACTTCTTCCCGCTTTACATGACGCAGGCCTTGACTTTGAGGAAGTTGAGCCTAAGGACTGGGTGCAGAAGCTTCGTGTGTCTGATCCAGATGCAACAGCGAATCCTTCCATCAAGCTCGTTGATTTCTTTGCGTCAAAGTATGAAAAGGACAGCTTCGATCCTTCGAAAACGTACGAGACGGAAGTTGCACGATTATACTCCCCTTCATTGAACAATGCTCCTGCGCTCAACACCGACTTTGTTAAAACGTTTATCCGGCAATTTCAAGCTACAGCATGGAGCCCAGCAAGCTCGAACGTCCCATCAAAGAAGCAGCTGGTTGTATTCATTGGACCTTGTGGGAGCGGCAAATCAACTATAGCAAAACACATGAGCCGACACGTCAAAGCTCCGTTCATCGAGGGTGACGATCTGCATACAGCAGACGCTGTGACTACTATGGCTGCAAGGACATCGCTCGATGATCGGACACGTATACCGTGGCTTGATCGCATCAAGCAACGGGCTCTAGATACCATCACCACGCTAGGCTATGATCGTGTCTTCATCTCTTGCTCAGCGCTGAAGAAATGCTACCGCGACCAACTCCGAAACTTCTCTGATGACGACATCAATGTCATATTCTTAAACCTCCAAGTCGAGCAAGAGGAACTTGAACGGCGAATCAAAGAAAGAAAAGATCACTATATGGAGCATGGTATGATAGAAGACCAGCTTGCTCTTTGGGAAAGGCCTCAGAAGAAGGAGACGGATGTAATTCCTGTTGATGCTGGTCAACCTATAGATGCAGTTCTGGAAGAGGTAATATGGCTTCTACTCGAGTATAAGCGCATGTAGATAGGATAAGGTGATAAATACCATTCATCAATCGCCTGAATTGGATCTAAATCTCGACAAAGACTGCGACACTATCCAACCTAAAACTACGTACTGTGTCGCTGTCTGTGGTTGCGTCAAGTGAATTTAAATGGACTATACTAACAAATGCCAGTCGCTCAACAGTAATTTCGAACGCCGGCTTCTGCAGGCCTGAGTATAACAACGCTAGCTGCCGTGACACAGATAAATAATGCTGCAATGGAGAAATGTGGGAATGTGGGAACGACGAGTATAAAGCTTTGTCTCTCAATCTCCCATGCACGCAGCTTACCCACTCCATAGAACAGATTGTCAGCCTGTTACATATTGTTAAGGGGGTTATGCAGGTCTCCCATCCGAGTATAGCATAGATAACAAATACGGAAACCTCCCTGGCAATCTCAAACGCGGTGGCAAATAGGGCAATTGCTGTAGTACTCGAGGCACATGCGGTACTAATAAGGCCTTTTGCGGCCTAGGAAAATGTCAAAGCGGCGACTGCACCATCATTGTACTAAAGCCACCTGGAGAATCGATAGCATCTAATACAGCCACAATCATCTCACCAACGTCTACACCTGGTATCCGCGGAATCAGCCCTAACGGGTCGTGTGGTGGCGCGAATAAGTATAAATGCAAAGGATCGCGATCCGATAACTGCTGTAGTTCCAATGGTTTCGGTGGTTCCACTACAGGTCACTGCAACGCCAGCTGCGACGTAGCCTTTGGAGAATGCACTAATCCTAGCCTCTTACCTGATGAAATGTGCGTTGGTACCAGTAAGTAAGAATGTAAAAGACTCCAGTTTGGCACCTACTACAGTGTGAACCGCTATTATGGCAAGACTGCCAACAATTGTTCAGGCAGGTAAGGATCTAAAATCACGGTAGATACTGAGAAATGCACGCTACCGATGGGGCTCGCTTGTAATGCTTAGTTTGAGGCTCACGAATGGCACGTGCGTATTGAAGCTCGCTTACTAACATTCTAGCTAGTCTTATCACGATAGTTAACCATTGACAAGTATTACTTTACACTCCCCTCTTCTTAGACATTAAACAAAACGATTGTAAATAGAGAAACAACGAGAAAGGAGAATATCATGAACTCCGATAACAACAATGATCGCTTTAACAACAATAGCCAGTCTACACCTAAGCCTGCGGCCAAAAGGAAGAGAGTAACGCGCGCATGCGAGGCGTGCAGACAGCGGAAATCGCGATGTGATGGATCGCAACCTACGTGCGCTCTTTGCGCTCAACACGGCGTCAATTGCTACTACCGCGATAGTAACAACACGAATCAAAGCACTCCAGAACAACAGCGTCTTGCTCATCTTGAGGCAAGACTGAAGGACATGGAGCGCATACTTGAAGGTCTTGTGGGACAGGACGCCCAAGCATCCTTGGCTTCTCTACCGTTCGCTTCTAGAACTGATACGGAGTACTCTACAAGCCCCTGGTCATTTAGCACTCGCAGAGATGCCTTTGCAAATCCAGAGGTCCAACAAGAGTCACGGGGAGATCTACATGATGACACTGTCGACGGTATGGGCTCAATAACGTTTGCGAATGAATCGTGTCCAGGGTCTTTTGGTTAGCAAACATCAGCTTTGTCTTAGTTTCATGCAGCAGCTGACAGGACATAGGTCCAACATCGAATTCCGCGTTCTTACATCAGATTCTCAAGGCACACGCCACAGACGTCGGGCCGAAGAGAAATCTTCACTCAGGGCTGGCAGATTTCAACAAAGCAGCGTCGCAAGGATTCTCACGGCCGTCGTCTCCGCCTTCGCAACAAAGAACTGACAGAAATACGACTCCCAATCTAGCTAGAGCGGATTCTCAGATACTGCCACCTCGACATGAGACACTACGTCTCATCGACGTATTCTTTGACAACACTGGTAAAACCTTTCCTTATCTATATAAGCCCCATGTCCTAGAAAGCTATTCGGAAATCCAGCGGACTAGGTACTCCGATGCCAGAAAGTCACATCTCTGTGTTCTATATCTAGTGCTAGCCTTTGCCACGAGCCATTGCCCCTCATTGACTCCCGTAGTGGTGAGGCAGGAACAAGCAGATGTGTTCTTCCAGAGGGCCCTGACTTTGATACCGGACACAAGACCGGTGGCAGACGATCTTGCATCATGTACGTGTGTCGTTCCATCGATCTTCATGGCCGCTGAAGCCCCACAGTGCAGGCGCTAGTTCTAGCTACACAGTACATTCAAGGCACCGGACGAGCCTCTCAGACATGGAATTTGTTGGGAAAACTGATCAACGCGGCTTTCCAGGTCGGACTCTGTCATCAACCAGCAGCAGGTGACCACGATACTCTAGAGACCGAGATCCGGATACGAACGTGGTGGATGTGTTTTATTATGGATCGGTTTGTCTGATCAGTACTCTCTGATTGAATTAAACCCTAACCCTAGTGTCCAGAATGTGCAGTATGACCCTCGGGCGTCCTCCTCTTGTACCGAACATGTACATGAGCATGGATATGCCAACGGAGGTAAACCTCAATGTATTGGCTGGTAGCCCTTGGAGTGGTCCCGAGAGAACGCCCACTCCCACTCCAAATATGATATTGTACACTTCGTAAGTGTCCATCATTAGAAAACATGAGCACATTCGGGATCTTCGAGCAACTATCGGCTAAGATGTTCAGGAAGCTGTACTTGATTCTAGGGAGCGTGATCGAAACAGTCTACGGGAATAACATTCAAAGGCACAAAGACACGGTCACGCCTCACGATGTCTTGGAAAAGACAATCAATATTGAGAAACGTCTTTCAGCGTGGGTGCAGGAACTTCCTGTAACTTTGCCTCTTGTTCAAGCATCAGAACTGGATCTTTCCGCACACGTCGTTGAGGACTTATATCGGTTCCGCATTATTCTCACCCTCCGGTTTCTGAACGTGCGGATGCTTTTGCACCGAAGTGTGTTGTCTTATCTCCTGGACGCGCCTTCAATCAACCTGGATTCGACAGAGCGGAATTTAATGCTGCTGTTATGCGCTAGCAGCCTGCGGGCATGTGTGGACGCTGCTGTTGAGTCCATCACCATTATATCGCATGCTACGCAGATGCAGCATGCACTGCCAGTATGGTGGTATTCAGTCTACTTCTGTGAGTTGCGCTCGAGTTCACGGTCCAACGACATCCATTGGAACTCGAACTTACGCTCCGCCATAGGCTTCAGTGCTGCATTAGTGGTGTATGCATCCAACTTAACAATACAGCGACACCAGCTGCAAATTCCTCAACTTTCTACATTGGATCTTGTTCAAACTCTTCAGACGGCTTTTGACAGCCTTGGCAGGCTCGGCGATGGAGTGCATCAAGTCATGAGATGTCGGAAGATCGTGCAACACCTTCTGAACGCTGCCAAAGCGTTGTCGCCTCAGACAATGTTGCCAACCGCAGACAGAGAAAGTTCAGCCGACATTGCAATCACACAGATAGCCGAGCCCACATCACTTGAACCTGAGCTGGATCCAATGGGTCGAGGTGCGATGGAGGGCAACATTACCAGCGACATGGGCGGTCCGTTACCACTAAACATGTACTCATTTGCTGATGAGATCAATACTCTACTAACGCATGGTTTGATAATGTAGTCAAACCAAGCAATAAAACCATCGATTACCTATAAATAGCTAGCGATTTTCGACTGCTTTTCCTCCTTAGCTTCAATAGGGAGAGGATTAGAGCATCGATATTGATATCAAGTGTATCTTACTTTACGGCCTCGAGCCACTTTGTCCTGGTTTAAAACCATGACAATTCTTTAGGCATTTGAAATGGAGAATGACCGGTACGGAACATTGAGTTTACTGAACTAGCATCCTGTAGAAATACTACAAGCTGCTATCGAAATCTTTGCTGAATTCATAATCAGTGTAACCATCAGCACATTGGGCATGCGTACTTGCCGGATCAAATGATGCGAAGGGAATCCTTCTCTTCACTATGGATGGCAGATCAGGACTGCCGATAAAGGGCCTTATGAAAGCAATCACCGCATCAATATCCCCAAACGTCGTGTCCAGAGCCCTTTCCGCGGATGAATCATCGTACCCACTAGCTAAAAGGGTTGAATTGAGATTATCTTACACTTCAACAAGCGGCTGAAGACTGTCTGAACTGTTCTCGGCGTCCGATTCACAAAGGTGAAGATATGCCGGCTTTAACCAGTTAGTCTCTTAATCATGTATGTAAATTGTGGATATGAATCGGACATGCGTATGCCTTGGTATTTGCTAAAAGAACTCAGCCGGACTGCAGTGCGTTCATTTCCAATGACTGTGGCGATCGCGCGTGTAACATCCATGATAAACCTGGAACGGTTTTGATACCGCCGCCCCAGGTGTCCATGCGCTTGTTCGAGAGCTCCTGGAGGAACTGATCAAGGAGGTATCCGTCCGCACCGTGAATCTCTACACCATCGAATCTTCTGGCCATGGCGTTCTTAGCCGCCATGGAAAAGACGGAAGTGGCGTTCTGGATACCCTCTTCAGTCAAAGGCTCCGGCTGATGGAATCTCATTACTGAACGCGCTCTTCATATGAACGTCACTGGCGGACACCAGGCTATGGCCGCTTTTTCTCAGGCGTTCAGGGCTGTTCGGACAGCCTAAGTCCTATGGCTGTGCATAAATGTGTAAGGTTTTCTAATTGTCGGCATCACAAATCTCCTTCCATGTTTGGATCTGAGTGAGTTGCAAAGACTGGAGACATTTTCATATCCACCATGTCTGGGGCTGATGACTATAGCTTCAATCACTAGCAGAGCCCCAGGGACAAATCCGCATTGAGCGTAGTACTCTTTAACTGACGAAAGTGGTACGAGGTTCTCGTCTGCTCCTAGTCGCCTCATAGGGACGGGAGCAATGCGCTGGCTCAGCAGGATTTGTCCCACTTTGTTAAGATTGTAAAGTTTCGACATCCTCGGCTCAACAAAGCAGTTTGTATTGCTAGGAGAATCGGCGTGCGAGAACTACATTTGCACTTTTTTGAGGAAACTCATCGTGCGCTAACTGATCCGAATTGGCTGCTCGCGGCGGGGTTCAGCGGTTCGTCATTTGGTCGGGTTTAACGGTTCGTCATCCGGTCGGGTTTAGCGGTTCGTCATCCGGTCGGAGTGCCGGTTTATTCTCCGACCGAGCCTAGGCGTGGCCTACAAGCTTCCCAGAAAACACCGACTTTCCGGCACCAATGTACATGATAATGTCTTGCTTGGAAATTTCTAATCCGCGAAATAGTATTAATATGGATCCTGCTGTCTCTTTTCAGTCCTGTCTTTGCAACATCGTCCGACAGCCAAGACTTGACCCGGATCAACTATCAAAACTTCTTTGTTCACAGCATTCCTCACCATCCCAAACATCATCATGTCCTTGACCATTGGCATCGCCGGAGCTACGGGCAAGTTCGCACTGCTGCTTGCAGTTAACCTGCAAAAGAACCCAGACGCCAAGATTCGAGCATTCTGCCGCAACCCGAACAAACTCCCCAAGGATCTTTCGTCCTCAAGTCGTGTGACTATAGTCCAAGGCGAGGCTACCGACAAAGATGCTCTTCAAACATTCGTTAAGGGCTGCGATGTGGTCGTTTGCTGCTACCTTGGCGACAATGCCCTCATGACTGATGGACAGAAGCTGCTTGTCGATGCATGCGAGTACGAAAAGGTGCCACGCTATATCGCAAGCGACTACTGTCTTGACTTTACGAAGCTTGAATATGGAGATCACCCAGCCAAAGATCCCATGAAGCATGTCAAAGCGCACTTGGACACCAAAGAGAACGTCAAGGGTGTGCATGTACTCATTGGCGTGTTCATGGAAACATTTTGGAGTGAATATTTCGGTTTATACCATCCTGATGGGCCCAGATTCACATACTACGGTACGGGTGACGAGGTTTGGGAGTCGACAACGTACAGGACCGCTGCAGAGTATGTGGCCGCTGTCGCATTAGACAGGAACGCTGTTGGAAAGCAACAATGTAAGTATAACAAACGATCTCCGCAATTCACATATAAACCATTTGCTAACATGACTCGCAGTCCTCGGCGACCGAAAAACCATTCGCCAGATTGCAGACGAGTACAGCGAGGTGTACGGGCAGAAGCCCCAGGTTGAATGCTTAGGCACACTGGACGATCTTTACAAATCCATGCAGGAAACATTCCAGAAGGATCCCTCGAACATTTACGCGTATCTTGCCCAGTATGTAGTAACTCGGCGCCATGTTACCTGTTGCGTTCTGTTTGCTAACGATGAATAGGTTCTACCAGTTCTACTGCACTAATGGCCAGACTTACTTGAAGGAGGATCTTGACAACAGTAGATACCCTCATGTCAAGCCTGTCACCTTCAAACAGTTTATGCAGCAGCATACAACCGCCGAGTTGGCAAAGCTATATTAAACAAAAGAGGTATCCTTACATAGCGGATGACAACAGATAAGAACTGTCCTGCATTTTTGTACTCCAAGGTGCCATGTATTTTTCGGAAAAATTGTTGTTTCATCAAAAAGTTTCCAACGCTTTATCACAGGAGGGAATTCGATACCTTCGCTTAAAAGGATCTTGTATCTTCATCTAAAATGGTGTTTGGGCTATCTCATATCAGAGTAGTAATAGAGTATTACATTGAACACGATAGATGCACGGACTAAGTGATGTTTTACTAAAAACGATCTCTTGTATAGTACTCCTTCTCGTCTTATAACGGTTTATTAGAGCTACTTATCTTTGGCTCAAACTGCTAGCCAGTGGTCTCCTATTGCTACTATTATTATGCTTCTCCGAGTCGCCACAGTTGAGTAAATTTTGATTAGTTTAGATATCATTAAGTGTAGTGAGAGCTTGGCTTCGCTGCACTCCTTCTTTGCAATTGCGGTGTCCTCTTGGGGTCTTTGCTAAAAGAGAGGGGTATAGTAAAGTAAGTTCAGTTTTTACCGCGTCTTTGTAGCAAATCTATCTCCAATCTCGGAGAGCATTCTTGGCTTCACCCTTCGATAGGTTTTTGTATAAAGTGTTGGAGTAACCGAATCACAGTTTCATGATCCGTTGCTAGCGATATTTTAGTATATTGATATCTGTACTTTGGACCCTATTGATATCAAGCATATGAAGAGCTGTCGGCTTGAGATGGATTGTCAGGCCCGGGAATTCCTCAATGCTGACTGCAACCTAGCCACAGGCGTCCATGAACACATCGTGGACAGCAGGAGCCTATCCTTCGATCGCCACTTACTTGCTGTAGTGACGGAACGCCGGAACTTCTACCAACCGCCTTCTCTTGCACCTACCCTAGCCCCAAGAAAGCCCAGCTCTCGGGTTGCAGATTGAACGGCCATGGCCAGTCCTCTAACAATTCAGGTGGGAGATGGAACTCGCCGAGCCACTCGTTATTGAACTGTCCTTCTGCCTCTTCACTTGCACCTCCCATCCCCGCTAGTAGCGCGCCACCTGGTTCGTTACCAATTCCGACTATATGCATGCCAACGTCATCATTCGGAGCCGGGTGTTGCCGCTGGGCAATTTGTGTCCCAGCAGTGTGGATAGATGAATCATGATTTGGTTGCAATTGCGCGTAAGGCCTCTCTACAGGCCGGCGTTGGGCACGCATATACTCATCCATCCGCTCCACCTGCACGCGGAGACCTTTACTAATATCAGTGGCCCGAGACAAGCCACTTTCAAGGCTCTCAAGCAAGTCAGCCATGGAAAGTAAAACACCCTTAACCTTCTGATATCCTTCTTCGGAAAGTGGGCCCTCCATGACGGACCCGAGGATCACGCCGATGCCTGCGAGATGGTAGATGAGCGGCGTGCTGATACCGCAAAGATAAGCGGTTGGAATAGTCTGAAAGACGGCAACAAGCTCGGCCGCGATGTTGCATTTGAGCTGCACATCCGAGGGTGAGCGGCGGTTTTCGTCGGTGCAAAGGAAGAGCATACGCAACAGCAGCAGTGTCGCCTGAATATTTGCAGCCTGAAATCCAAAGATGTCGCGATCGCGGTCACCAGTAGGCGGCGCAAATATCTTGAATTCTGCTGGCAGGGCGGCATAGTGCGCATTGATGGACGCCAGCACGGCAGCGGAGGAAGAGGCGGGCATGCCAAAGATGGCGGCGACGTCTATGCCGTCGCCAATACGTGCATGGCGCGTACGCAGTCGGTTGGCAGCGTGCTCAAGCGTCAAATACAGGTCTGTGGTGAAATTCCACCCACGTAGCCACGAGGTGGCGGACTGTCGAGAGGGCAGCGTGGTGAGGGGCGTGATGAGCTCATCTTCGACCTCAGTCGGGTAACGGACTCGGGCGTTGGCGCCATAGGCGTGGACGCTATCATTCCACACGATGGAGGTATATATATCAAGGGTGTATGTTGACCAATACTATCATCATGGTCAGCGTCTGTGTCAGTGGGTAGTATATGGCGTCGGGCACACACCAAGCGCCGCCTCTCCTCAACCTCGATATTTGTTATGTTCTTGGGCCAACACGTTTCGTCATGAAACCTATGAATTCCAACCAGGGTAAAATAATGACCCAAGTATAGCTGCATGGCCTCAATATCCCCATACTGGAGACTAGTGATGGACAGCAGAACACACGCCCTCATAAAATCTAGTTCCCGAGCTTCCACCAGATTCTTAGGCAACGTATCTTTTGCTGCTGTATAGAATGTTTCTGATGGGATAGTGGCAGGATACAGCCCATCCTTTACCGAGACATATAGCGCGCCATCTCTTTCTCGAGCTGATGCCAGAGCGCATGCTGCCATTAACGACGTGAAGCAGCCCCGGTTCTGCAGGTACTCTTGATCGCGTACCTTCTGGAGCAATGTAGGTTTATGGAAGAGAGGGAATCTTGAGGATCCAAGTCAGCACATATCACATAAACGTTTGACAGCCTAATTCTCGAAATGGACAATGAGGATTCCAGCCTAGCCCTAACATCAAGGAGAGTAGCACCCTTTACACAAAATATGAACCTTTGCCACTTACATTGGATAAACAACCTGAAAATACACATCAACCAGATATTCAATGGTTCTAGCGCTAGCAGCGGCAAATGCGGTCCACGCAGCTCCAGACCAATCCTTGCCCAGCTCCTCCCGCGCCGCCATCTGCACTCTCGACGCTGCGGACCCCTTACTGGGCCTCTCGGACGACGGGCTCGCGTTCCCCGCACCCTCACCCGTTATAGACGCTACATCTGCGACTTTGTCGATATATTGCAATCGTCCAGACCCTAATTGCTGATGATCATTCTGATTTTGGTGCTGGTGCTGGTGCCGCTGGAACCGTGAATCCCGGGCTCCATCGCTAGCGGCTGCGAATGACCCGGGCCTTCCTGAAGAAGCGTTACCAGACGCGGCGTGACCGCGCTTTAGTGGACGCTTGTAGGTGCATGGAACATCGAAATCATAACAGTTCTGGCACCTGTGGGGGTCCGTGGCACTGGGGTGGCATTTGATGCTACGCTTGTGGCAGAAGTCACCTTGGAAATCGTCCTGTCAGCAGAGGTCCGATAGCAAGAGAGGACGGGCTGCAAAATTCGGAACGTAGAGGAAAAAATGCCTCCGCGCGATACCAGCACGATTGTTCTCTAACAACCGAACATAGGACGAATGAAGATTGAGAACTGTGGATCGTCTCTTTTACGCATGTGCATCTAACAATCCAGACGTATCGCAAAGATGGTCGGATGCGATAGAGCTTTGGTCGCAGCTAGGAAATTGCGCAGGGTAGGTAGCCGTTTTCAACACGTACAAGCTCTACTCGCTCGTAAGAGCTTCTTTGGCCGCTGCTTGTCCGCCAGCTTGGAAAACAAACTTTTCTCTTAGTCCTTTTTCGGACTTGAGTCTAGAGGCTTCGGATGAATGGATAGGATAAAGTGGCAAATGTATCGATTAGACCCAGTTGGTTAAGTTGATGAACATAAGAGGCGATATGGAAGAGCGCGTGTTGATTTCAGCTGAATCCCATGACCGAACGATGCCGTATGCAACTAGTCCCTGGCTTGGCGTGTCACTTGTAATTGCCGGGGGTGGGGACCTTTGCGCAGGGTTCTCCGATGTTAGCTTTAGACTTCTTGACACGAGGTACGTCACTACGTAAGAGGTTCTTTCAGGTTCCTCATTCGCTACGGTAGCTTACGACACTAGTCTCAGCTACTTTACGCCTCAATCAACCATGACAACACCACTAGTGCTTCATCAGAACGGGTGGGTACTATAAGCATTTAATGGGCGAAGAACCACGTATGAATCATTTTAGCTAACTAGTTAACTATTATATATGTTTTCATGATTATAATTGGTGGTACGGAATCCTACGTTTGTCTTTCGTAGATGTCCACCAGATCTCCGAATGCGAAAGGACATTAGACAACAGCACTCAAAATAATGAAACTTAAGCAATGAAAAATACCACAAAATTCAAGATCTGTGAGAAAAGGCATCTGCCAACAATGCGAATTGTACACTCATTCGAACAAACCAGCAAACAGTTGTTGTTGATTAGAAAAGGCGGCCACGTATCACGGCCTACTGATCCCTTCCATATCGTCTAGCTTCACTTTTATGTCCACGTTTTTGTAGGAGTTTTCGAGGAACAAAGTATACGCTTACTAGAGTATCTACAGCATTTCTAAAGAGGTCGCCTAGACAGACTCGGTCTCCACAGGTTTGTCTTTATCAGCATCATGCAAGTTCTCGACACCATGCAAACTCTTCCTATCCAAAAGCTCGCCCTGGGCCCAGTAAGCCTGCTCCATATTCCAGTTGAAGGGACTATTTGTAGAGAAGAGGGCCTCGATGGACTCAAGAGAGCGACCAGCCGTCTCCGGGTAGAAAAGGTACACAATGGGGATCCAGAGCAGATTGAGGCCGGCGAAGAGGAAGTACGTTCGATTCTCGAGCTTACCGAACATGATTGGGTTGACGAGGACGGTCATGCCGACGCCGATGGCCCAGCCTGTGGTACCGAAGCCATTACCCTGCGCGCGTATGTCAGAGCTCCAGATCTCCGTCGGGATCAGGAACGCGACGGTACCCCAGGTCGATGCGTAGATAAGGTTGAAAAGGAAAAGCATGGCGACAGCCGCAGGTGCAAACTTATCGGCTTTCTGAAGCTGGGATCGTGACGCTTCATACAGGGAGGCGGCGATCAGGTTGACGGCAAAGAGACCAAAAGAGCCTAGCATCAGACAACTGCGACGACCGAGGCGGTCAACAATATGAGCAGAGATAATTGTGCCAACAATGCCAATGGTGTTTAGACCACCCGCCAAGCCGTTCTGGGTAAGGGTGGAGTAGCCTGCAGCACGCAAAAGGGTGGGGGAATATGCGGTGACAGCGGTTATACCAGTCCAAGAAGCCATAATCTGGAGAAACAAGCAGAGCCAGGCACGGCGGCCCAAGTGAGCGCCGGGCTTGCCACCTTTACCGAAGAGAATCTTAACAAATTGAAGGGGGGAGCTAGGCTTGCTGTCTTTGGCTACGGCAACAATCTCGAGAAACTCGTGCTCGATTTCAGGGGTATAGCTGCCGCGGACATGAGTAAGCACTTCGCGGGCATCGTCGAAGCGACCGACGGATGCAAGATAACGCGGGGAATCAGGGAGCATCCTTACACCCAGAAGCAATAGGATGGCAGGAATGCATTGGAAAGCGAGAAGAAACCGCCAGCGGATATCGGAATAGCCATTGTTGATGAAAGAGAGGCCAAACGAGAGCCAGTAGGCGACGGAGATGCCCAGGTAGTTGGCAATGAAGACGTATCCAAGGAAACCACCACGATGGGAAGCCGATGAAGTCTCAGAAACAAGCACAGGAGTGATGCCGGTAAGAGCACCAGTTCCAAGGCCAGTGATAACGCGAGCAACCAGAATGAAGTCTGAGGATTGCGTAGCAGCCTGAAGCGCGCCTCCGATCAGAGCAAAGCCGGAGCCGATCCAGAGACTAAGGTTATTGATTAGAGTTTATGGAATGAAGATATTGCTCCAAGTTTACTGACCCATTGATGCGACCAATACGGTCAGCCAGCCAACCACCAGCAAAGCAGCCGACAATACAGCCAAGGTAATAAACAGAGACAATGCCCCCTTCGTGGAAAGTGTTGGTGATTTTGCCATCCGAGCCGCCAATGCCTACCTCCTCGACGTACCGGGGCGAGCTGTTAACGCCGCCCATAACACCCTGATCATAGCCTTCGAAGAAGATGGAGATCAAGGAGAAAGCCTGGATAGCTATGTTCAGCTGTGAAGCCGACAGCTTCTTCCATAAGTTCGTGTAACCCATGGTCCGAGGTTGAGAACGCCAACGGATTCACAAGCTGAATTTGGACTCTTATGCTTGAAATAGGTGTTAAGATCTTGAGTGTGATCAAAGAAAGGAAACTGAGATGCAGTCGTCCCACAGCTGGGGTTCATGGGTCATATATATGGCATCATGAGCTAAGGCCTGCAGAAGATTTGCCACGGGCTGCCGCAGTCAAGGAATGGCTAACTGCGAGTACCATAGGCTGCCAAGTCCAAGACAACGTAAGGAATAGATACAAACAGGCCGCAATCCGGGGATAATTCGCTTCAAGGTTCTTCCCCGCCAAGTGTCTCCATGGTTACTCCATACTCGGCTGAAGACGACAGGGGCAAATATGCACGTGAGCTTGAGCGACCGTTGCTGTGCGGATAGAAGGAAATTCGGGACAGAGCGCAAAGAAAGGCAAACTCGGCCAATAGCAATGGTCGACGTGGGGCGTATTTGGAAGCAATTAAGAAAGGTCGATACGCATTGCCATTTTTACAGCCGCGTTGCAGCTTAACATCCCACTTAGCCGTTTATCAAGCCGCGTAACCGCGTAACCGACTGACTAAGCAGAGAATCTCTCCACTCAACAAGGAAAGGCTTTCCTCTAGACCACTTGGCTGTATTTTCAATCAGTTATTCCCGATAAAGGGCCTGACTCGGAGTTCTCAGAATGGCCCTGACACACCTGTCGAGCCCCACTTGCCTGGTCAACCCGATTTTCTGGGTGGCGGAATCTGCTCAACCACTCTCAAGGACGGAGAGCTTGTGTGTGTGGGCGTTCACCGATCTACCTTCTTACCTATGGGGGCTAGGCGCAGTCGACTTATAAAGATGGTATAGACGGACTACGCTGTGATTTTCACCTTCTTTCATCAATTCAAAGTCTATCTTCACTGTTCTCCCTTTTACTCTTTCTTTCATTTACATTTTTCCTTTACGGGCCTTTTCACTTCACAGCATCCATAAAATGGCTCTTGCAGATCATCAGCCCCTTGACTTCACTGTACTAGGTCTAAACTCTGGTACTTCTATGGTAAGTCCTAGCTTGGATTGGTCATTTCCGCTCTTAACAAGTATGTTTTTCTATATTTGTTCTGCCGCTCTAGTGAAATATGCTGTACTTTGCATAGGCTAGTGCTCATCCCCGCCTCAGAACCCTTTCATCCATTTTACCAACGAGTAGCAAACTTGTTTGGTATATTGGTTCTTTCTTTACAATTGTCTCCTTGTATAGAATCGAAGCCTATCCCAGCATTCGGCTATCTCTTTGCTGTACTGTATGAACAAGTGTTGACTCCATTAGGATGGCATTGACTGCACTCTGTGCCGCTTTCGCCAGGAGACCCCCGAGTCGCCTATGCATTTTGAGCTTCTAAAATATGATGAAGTCCCTCTTCCTCAACCCATCAAGAAGCGCGTTATGGACATCATCCTGCACGACCGTACGACCGCTTCCGGACTATCTGAGGTAAACGTTATTCTTGGTGAAACTTTTGCCGACGCTGTCGATGAGTTTTGCAAGAAGCATAACGTGGACAAGTCATCCATTGACGTCATCGGTTCCCACGGCCAGACTATCTGGCTGTTGTCCATGCCCGAGCCTGGCCAGGTCAAATCGGCGCTTACAATGGCCGAGGGCTGCTATGTCGCTTCCCGGACTGGCATCACCACTGTGACCGATTTCCGCGTCTCAGACCAAGCGGCTGGCCGTCAGGGCGCTCCATTGATCGCCTTCTTCGATGCGCTCCTTCTCCATCATCCCACTAAGCTCCGTGCCTGCCAAAATATCGGCGGTATCGCGAACGTTTGCTTTATTCCCCCCGACAACAAGGGTGGCGTGTCCGAGACGTACGATTTCGACACAGGCCCAGGTAACGTCTTCATCGACGCCGTCGTGCGCCACTACACAAAGGGCGAGATGGAGTACGACAAGGATGGCGAGATGGGCGCGCGAGGCACCGTTAATCAGACCCTGGTCGATGAATTTCTGCAGCACAAATACTTTAGCCTCGACCCACCCAAGACGACCGGCCGCGAGGTTTTTCGAGATACGCTCGCCTTTGAGTTGATTGAGAAGGCTGAGAAGCTGGGCATGTCACCCGACGATGTCGTTGCCACAGTCACGCGCATTACCGCCCAAGCCATTGTAGACCATTACCGTCGTTACGCTCCGGCCGACATGGAGATTGAAGAACTCTTCATGTGCGGTGGCGGTGCCTACAACCCGAACATCACCCGCTTCATTCAGCAGGCATACCCCAATACTAAGATCATGATGCTCGATGCTGCTGGCGTGCCTGCAGGCGCGAAAGAGAGCATTACCTTCGCCTGGCAGGCTATGGAGGCCATTATCGGTCGCTCTATTCCTGTCCCCACGCGCGTTGAGACTCGCCGTGAGTATGTCCTTGGCAAGGTGTCACCGGGTGCAAATTACCGCAACGTCATGAGGAGGGGGATGGCTTTTGGTGCTGGCCATGACCGTCTAGCGCCTGTTAAGCAGATGGTCAATTATGTCGATGGCAAGATTTTCAGTAATAATTGGTGAATACAGATAACATAGGCATAGATGTCCACAATGTCGATATCAATTGCATGTTGGCGTATCGGTTCCTTGTATTATAGACATGACGAAGACTGTTTTACACGCAGTCAAGAGGAGAGGCTGCATTCCAGGCTAGATTACCATTAGGCGGTCTAATAGACATCAGTTGGGTATATTTCTTAGTGAAATCCTTAAATTGTGTATTAAGGAACTTGTAGCTAAAGGTACTTAGCTGTCTCTAAAGTCGCATTCCGTAGGTATCGTCTTCTTCCACTCTATGTTTCGCTACACTTACTCACCGAAAAAAGGTAGGCTGTTTGGATAAGATGCGATGCTTTCACCACATAACCTCATCGGTCTTATATCCTTCTCCAATTGAAATGTCGTCTTTGTTTTGATATAGATATAGTTAGCCTAGTTAGAAGTAGGTATTAAGCCCTAGGACCTGATGAGGTCGTTTATAAACGTGTACCCACGCGATAAGCCTTCTATAACACCATTCCGCGATCCCCACAGCTCTCCTCTCATAGCAACGCCTACAACACATCGCTTATTGATCAAATTGGGAAATAAAACAGAGGATTTATTTCATATCGAGGAATTTTGCGACCTCGATCGCGTTGAGAGACTGGCAAAGGCTGCTATTGTAAATGCGCGCCTTTTAGCGTTAGCTACGGAGGGACTACATAACTTGACAGTAGTAGCGCACAAGCGTAGGAATAGGCGAAGTAGCTCTTGTAGGCAAGTGTTAAAGGAAAGACTATCAAAAACGAGAGAAACCCGACCTGCCGTTAATCGACGAGCTCAGCAGGACGCTGAGAAGGCTGTACGGCAGGCCGCACGACAGGCAAAGGCAGCAACGAAGGCGACAACAACGAGGACCTTCTGCGACACATACACCTGTAGGAGGCGATTCTGGCAACTATAGCTGCGATATGTATCGTTCATAGCCTTGAGTCGTATAATGTCTGCTGTTAGAATCTATTTAAGATGTGCCTCTTAGACAAATATCTGCGTTGAGCTGAGGATTTGCACTGAACTGTGCAGGATGAACAGAGCGAGCAGTCTGTGCGCACCTAGGATGCCCCCTAGCGTAGCCTCTAGCTTCGCGATCAGATTGGTATAGCTCGCATTAGCACTAAAGCCACGAAACAGCCACCAAAGGCGCTAACGGAGCTGAAACTGAAACTGACAGCCAAATAGGTTACCAATATCACATGAAGATCGCACCGCCTTTCGAGCTGCTATTGAGGTAATAACAACGCGTAAAAGTCGTAAGAGAATGTACATACAGGCGAACAAGACCCCAATAGTTGGTGAGGTAGCTAATTTAATAGCTGAGAAAGAGAGTATCGGGCGTAACGAAGGTGAGAAGCTGGCGAAGAGGGCACCCGCGGCGTTTGCGGCCAGATAGGGCATAACTCCTGTTCCTTTCGGCAAGCCGTGCAGCCGATTCAGGCGATGCAGCAAAGACACGATGTACGCCAAGCGCGGGGAACATAACTCAATGCTTGGTATTACTGAACCTTATGACGAAGTCGATTCGTAGAGCCGCGGAGAGACATTGCCACACCCATTGATTGGTTGATCAACCGAGGACAACCCCAGTGGTGCATCGGATCAGGATATAACTGGTTGCGCAGCTGTGAGCATACCAAAGTATCTCTTCACCGATCAGAGCAGTTGTCGTCACCTATGATTTCAGTTAAACTGGCTGAAAGGGCCTTTAGGACGCTAATGCTAGTTGAACCAGTTATTCTTATATAACGAGTTGCCCAGGTATAGGGGTAGATATAATAGAGTTGCTTTTGCTCTCAGCCGCTTGCACGGCTTGACACTCTGTTCCGAGGAGATTTGATGTCTTACGCCATCAGTTTGCTGGTGTACATAAAACACCACTACCAGGAATTCTCGACTCATAGCGCAAACGCAAAACACAAAACATGTCCAACACTACGAATACTGATGTCGTAGCCCCCTGGGGTTTTGATTTGCTACCTTCTCAGAAAGATGTACGAGCGCAATGGAAATTCCAAATCTTTTCTTCAATAGTTTTGTGCGTATTTCGATATTTGTAGGCTGCGACGCAATATACTAATACGTTTTGTTCAGAGGTGGATATTGTTGGGAGTGAGTCTTTCGTGCTACCTTATCCCTATTGAATCAAAACATCGAATTCTGATCTAAGTTCCTAGTGTAATTATATCTCTCCCAAGAGATCTCCAATTTATCTTTCAGCGAAGGTTCAATTATGCAACAGTTCTTTTCATTGTAAATAGGTAATTCAATATAACGTTCTTCGTTTTCAGCCGTTGTAGAATATATGCTGACTAGGTAGGGTCTCCTGCATCATTGCACTTACCAACTTCTGGATTTTTGCAGTTTATACTGGAAACCAGTGTTTGCCAGTGTATAAAATTGCAGGCATTTCAGAACCAGTTACTATATTCACATCACAAGCTTTGCTGTTAATCAGGCATGTGCCACATATCTGAAAATCATGTTGATATCCACGCAATAAAATCCTAACGTGCTTGTAGGGTTCGCGTTCTCTACCGAGATAATCGGTATCTCCTGACATTTATGATTCTTTTCTTGTGAGATTACCGCCTCACCGTTGAAGTCAATATTTCTAATTCAACACCAGATTCGCAGCTCCGGTATTTGATCTGACAGAGGCCTTTATAACAACCGCATCGAATCTCCCAGGAAATGTTGGTTGTATCTTCGGCCCATCTTCGCCTTATATATATTTGGTCTTTCTGTTGCAAGCATCGTTCGACTGTTTGTGTTTTATACTTTGCATGTACAAGGTAAGCTATCTAAAAGGATTTTTGCCGTTGAACATGACTATGACTTTACATTGTAGATAGCTAATCTCTCGTAGCTCTTTAGGGTTGGACAGGGAAATGGACTCATGGGCATTGGCAAAGAAATGGTAAATGGTGGTGTAAGTGAAATACTTCTCGTGAATGCTACACCTGACTTCTTCATCTGACTTATTACTTAGCTTGTTTATTATATTCCCAATGTCATTATTCAAATCGCAACGATCATTTTGACCCAACAAAAGGGCAGCGAAGACCAGTTTCTTTTGCCCCCAGCGGCGGATGGGATTGCTTCAGCTCAGGCTCTCAGGATTACACGCAACCTGTGGAGGAGCGGGCAAAAACAGAAACTCCAGATAGAAGTCCCTACCAGCGTGACTGTCGGAGGTTACAAAGAAGGAGACACCGGAATTAGTGAGAATACTCTAGACCGGGTGAGACTTAATTCTGGAACTAGCTGCCCGACCATACCCTCGTGCGCTTGAAATGTAGGTGGGATACGGCTGAGCACTACTATTCCGCGGATGGAGCCGATGCTTAGCTTTCTTAGCAGCATTAAGCCTTGTGTATAGAGTGTACAAATCAGGGTGTTTCTAGAGTTCGGCGCGGTTTTGCTGAATATAGATAGTACCAGAATAGCCTATCCAACATGTACGTTTACGAGGATACCCTTCACAAGAGGCATAATCGAAATAGGGACACTAATATCCGATAAGAGACATCCTAACCGCGACTCGATCCGCAATGAACAAGTAACAGAGATTGACTGCTCGACTGCGCGAGACCGAAACTTTGACGCCTGTCTCACTACTAGCTCTAATCCGCGCTTCTATTCAGTGACAAGCAAGCTCTTTGCATTTAGTCTTTCCAAGAAGCCTGATACATATCTAGCAAGGTTTATCTATATGCACTTCATCCCCTGCAAGACATTTCCGAGATTTTTGTGCCCTTCACGATAGAGGGGAAACAATTGAAGGGTAGAACAGAGGAGGCAGGAAACATGTTTCATCATTACTTACAGGGTGCTATAGTGATAGCGGTCTCTGAAGCATAAAAAAGCCTTAGCCCACGAGCTGAACGGCAGCGTTAAGTAAACTGAGGGTAGTAATATACTTATTCTAAGTGCACTGCTTCTTAACATGCAGCTATGTTTAAGAAACACAACACTTTAATTTATCTACTAGTAGTAGGATTGAGCTAGCATTGGGGACAAATGTCATCTCGGGAATGAATGTCAGCAGCCTTGCGAGCTGAATCACTTAATCGGAATCAAACAGCTCCATACCTTGCAATCTATTCAACTGGCTCTACGGGCCCCGCCATTCACTGCATTAAAATCTCTCTACTAGACGTATCCACTGACGTTAGTGCTGTCGCTGCCGCAAAACCAAATTAGGCCCTTTAGCTTGCGCTACCCTTCAATGTCCCAATAGCGCTACAGTCCTGCACTATTGTATTCACATATTTTAAGATGTCTCATAGGCGCATTAGCGTAGTGTTGGTATTCTAAGTCATGGTAAAGGTTAGTGTCAATGAAGTTGAAGATCCAAGCGACGCGAAACGTTTGACAGGTGGCTACAACACCAGAACTGACTAGTGCAGCCACAAGTGCAGCTGAAGCTCGTCACGATGAAGGTGCTGTCGACTTCTGAAGTCTAGAACGGGCTACCTGCATACTTGCTGCGTTGACAACTCAGCCTTTCCTAGTCTTCACTACATGTGTTTTAGTGCTGCAACCCAACATTAGGAGCACATAGGATATCAGTCAGATAGCATTTCCTTTTTTCATATTAGTTACCTGCGACATCTACCCAAAAAGGTATAGTAGCACGCTAGCAAGTGGGATTTAGACGGCTAACCAATGCAACTAGATCCTATTAACGCCATCGCGTTGCGTTTCCGTGGGATTGAATATGTTTTAGATAAAACCGCCCTTATACCAAGAGTAGAAATGTGAAAGCCGAACACCTTTGGCATCTCCTACAGCGGGACTCCACTTTTCATTGAGTAATTCCATGCTCCCAGATGTACTAAAGAAACGTTATCTTTTGCGTAACCCTCTATACAGCCGCAATGGTAGTCATGCACGAATCTTTCTTTAGTTACAGTGTAACGCGGCCTTATCCATATCGCTGGTTTACTTGGGTAGTAGTCTTTGGTGGCATAATTGCAACGGCGCTGTTTTCAATCATCAACCTTGCCACCAACGGATACGTCCTTAGGTAAAAGAAAAGCAGGTCATGTGTTTTCAAACACGGCTGATAAAACGCAGGACCACTTTTACAACAGATCCCAACAGTACTGTCTCGGAAATCCACTGGTTTCAGAGAGCACCTTTGTCATGGATGGGGAAGATTGAGGCATCGTGTCAGCCCCAAAATCTCGCCATCGGATCCAATTTCTTCATTACAAACATGGGTCTTTCATATGAACTAACGAGTCTGTCTGAGAAAGATACGTCGACGTATTTACCCGCAATCTCATATTCGAACAATACGCTCAGAGATTGCACAGTTGAGACGGTTGAAATCATGGCGGCAAGAAGCAGTTCAGCCAACAATAAGGAATTTCCTTGGATATGGGCAAACACTTGGGCGCGAGTAAGTTTTATGACTAGAATGTTCTTTGAGAGACTTATAGTAGCAGGCCGTCGCAGCATGCACCTTTGACCATGTCACCCCTGCAGTCAGAGCCGTTTTCAATGTCGTCTATTCAAACCCTTCTAACCCTATAGTTCAATTCCCATCATTGAACAATCAGACAGTGGTGGGGATCGCTGGCATTGTCATTATCAATACTCGTTCTTTTACTATATAAATCAATCTGACCAATCGAAGATTCAATAGTATGGAATCAGTTAGGTCTCGGCCTGGCATCAGATCGAAAGACACGGAGACCTACGAGACCGGAAATTTTTGTACGAACAAAAAATCTCGGTTCATATATCATTAATCTAATAACGCGTCTAGTACTGTCCCGGACGCCTAACGGACCCTCAGATATTACATCAGAGAATTTCTTCTCCATCAATGGCAGCCTTACTGGTGGTAATGGTATACTCTACTATGCATTCAGTAGAGACTCATGGGCATCACAGCCAGTTGGTTCTGCATGGGCGCAGGACCTTGCTATTCCAGTGGATGGGTTCGGCAAATCATTCTACGCATCAATCATGCACGACCTCGGACCCCAGAACGGCCAATCAAGTCTTCTGATCAATGGTACAGTTATTGAATACCTACTTAGACGGGCAGATCGAAAAGACTATTTAAGACATATTTATGATGACGGAACTTGGCGACCAGATGACAAAGGGACCGACATTGCTAACTACTATGCTGTAGCCAATACTACCGTAGCGCCACTACAGAATAAAACAGCACAACTGTACACCCAGTATGTGTGCTCCGTTCCAGAACAGAAGAAAACCGGGTCTTTAGTAATCTCTGTAGTTATTGCAAACTTGGTGTTTCTCTCAGCGGCCTGGAGGGTATTGAATTGGACTGCTACGAGTTTTCTTGCCATGGAGGATAAGGAAATGAATTTCTGTACTGGTTGTAAGCATGACATGCATCAATCAGAGAATATGGAGTCATCCTCAAAGTCAAGACTTTTACCGTCTTCAAGCGATGGAGAATTATGATAATAGTAGGATAAAGAAAACAATAGAATGGTAATGGGAATATAAGATGGTTGCAATGGATAGGGATATCTTGGTCTAGGCTTTCTCTACTTATTACGAACAATCGATATCTATCTTCAACAAAGAGATAGGAGGATACAAGTCATCAAACAGTAGAGGGCTGGCATATATGTGATTGTATTAGGATTACCATTTTCTGTCCGCTTCCAGAACACGAGGAAGTAGTCCAATCTATCATTCATACTTAGTGTCTTTGGCACGACATCCTGGGTAGCTTGGTTTGATCACTCCTAGCATCTATGTGGAAAACACTTCTGAATTCATATCTGGATGGCGCTATTGTACTGGCTAGAAGCTGTCAACAATAAGGATAAACACGCCAAACCCTGCATCTCAATCATCGAAATGGGAGTATAGACTGCGCAGTCATTGATCCGCTAGTCTCAGTGGCCAGCCATTTAGTCAGAGCTGAGATCTAGAGCGTGACCTCAAGATCCAGAGGGCTAAGCATGCAATGTGTACTGGATCTTGGTGCACTAATGTGTGTGCACCTGCCACTTCGATAGGGCCGAGTTTTAGAGCCCGACCTCAGCTATCGAGAGGTTCACGTTAAGTACTTGGCACACATTCGACTGAATTTCCGCATTCATTTGAATCTGTTCAATGCAACTAGATTCTTTAACACACCAACATGGCTGACCGCGGCACCGAGCTCGGTCATCGACAACAGCTTCGCAATTGGTTGAAGGGTCACTCTAAAGACCCGGATGGTACCAGTGAACCGCACGGCGCAGTACCAATCGTCCCAATAGCTTCCGTCACTCACACAAAACCTCAACCCAGTAAAATCGTGCCCAAGTAATCGCAAGAACATTCAGGCGCGCGACTCGCTGCGGGATCAAAAAGAAACATGTCCGAAGAAGCATTCGAAAAACTTCCAGGGGAGACACAAGAAGTAGTTCGAATGCTCTTGCCAAGTGCCGGCTGAGAGGCCAATGAACTCTCGTCATTCGTGTGAGGCGAGATCAAAGCGCTCGTTGGCATTGTTTAACCAAAGCAACAAGAATGTGGAAAGAAATCTTGGAAGATCAATCACCGGGAACGATATCGTCCTCGAGGATTATATCAAGTCGACTCTTACCATCCTTCAAGGGGTTAGCAACGTTGCTATCAACTTCGCACCCGCGCCCGGGAGCATTGTGTGGCCAGGGGTGAAGACTATGATGCAAGTGAGTGTTCGAAATAAGTGTGTCTTATTGAGCGCGCCTCTAATTATCTTTAGATGTACTTCGATATTGAAGCGGAACTCTGCGTACTTCTCATAGTGACGCAATCGGTCACGCCGGTGCTCTGCCACGTGCAATTATATGAACATGTCTTCATCGCAGCTTGACCAGCTATTCGAATGCAGATCTGCTCCTGACATCATGCATACGACTCGGAAAGCTTCCGCATGATCTCGATCCTCGTATAACGAGACTTATGAGCGGAATACTGGAAGGCTTGGTCCGAATGACAAAGCACGTATTGAAAAATTGTTCACATGGGCACTGGCCGTCAATCCACATCCGAGAAGAGATATCTTCATTCAAGCAAGTCGTTTCTCCACGGATGGTAAAGTAAGGAATGGGTTGTCGAAGTTGGCTATGCTCGACCTGTACCAACATCTACTAGCTGTCGATTCCAGATCAGGCCGCTGGCGATTCACATATACGTTGGCCGCAGGGTTGTTCGAAAGCCGTAGCGATAGGCAATAGGTATGCAGCGTAGATTCAGGGACAATTCTCATCAAAATTTCACATTAGTAGGTACATAGCGGACTACTATCGCTAACACAAGCCTATTAAGATAGTGTATACAAGATAGTACAGTGCAGCCAGCTGTCTCAGTTTATGACACCGCTACGCACAGCAGTGACCTATACGAGATTCGCTCTCCTCCCAACCAAAGCCCGTTACATAAAGCCCTACAGTGACTACTTAAGTGGTTGAAGAGGGTAGAGGAAGCCTAGGAGCGCATGGTACATCTGCCTGGTCGTGTAGATGAAGCGGGCTCGTTACTCTTTATCATACGATTATCCCAGTAGCTTCGAGACAACAATAAGATTGAGCTACGTGTTTTCTTTTCCTAATAATATCTGGCTTGATAGGCTTGTGGTAGCGACTTTGAGTGTGTAGTGACGTTCAAGAACTATCATTCTAAATTCCAGCAATCATACATGCTAGCCTCGCTTACAAACTAGGTTTCAGCCTAAAAAATTAGTCGGACATTGTATGTTTGTTTGTTTGTTTGTTCTTGACAGGAGATGCTGAGTATTCTATCAGTAGTGATTAAGATATCAGTTCAATGCTAATACTTTCATAATTGCGTACAAATCAAAATACAATCTATGAAAGTAGATCTTGGAGTCTTGACGAAGCATCTCTCTTTGTTCCGATTGATTTCAATGGCACTATTACCCTGACAATTACCCATGCCAAGAACGTTAGCCACTTCTTCTGCCCACACGACTTATTGGAAAAGAAATGTGACTCCAAATAGGCCCTTTCGCCTAACGGTTTAGGTAAGCCCTGACTCTTCATTGGATATCTCTTGCTAAGGTTATCTACAAGCCTGCAGCTTAGCAAGGCTCGCACCTATCGAGTCCCTGTAACCCGTATCCGGTCCTATAATCCCGTTACTAGCTTGCGAATCCTGTAACACTACTATCTCTCATGACTATCGTGCTAGGAAAACTTCACCTTTTTCTAAATCTAGGTGTTCTGGGTTCCTGATTACTGAGATATTCTCCATTTGACTGCCCTGCTGACCATGCCATGGTTTATCTGAAGTGACTTGACAAACTGGACCCCCAGATATGTTGTTTTTCCCACCCAATTCTTGGTGCATAGAAGCATTGCTGATAGATGCGTCTGCCGACGTAGAGTTTAGAACCTGGTTGCGGTTTTGCGCTCTGGAGAAATGTCGACGGGCCCGCTGCACGGATGCGAACATATAATTTCGATTCCTCTGATTTCCTTGGTTAGGCTTCTGAATGGTCCAGAACGACCTGTGGAATACTTTTGATTTATTAGGGTATGCAAGTAACAGGACCGGGAAAGCTTACGAGGTTGCAGACTAGCACTGTTAACAGCAACAATGGCGATGCAGAACTCTCGCACGCCCCAACGCGCGATATTGAGAACAAATATATTGGGCACAACAGTGAGTGTTACGCGGGTGATGCTTCACGACCTTATTGTAAGCATTGCGTTTTCGTAAAGATAAATGCATGATTACGTACCATGCCGCTAGAACGAAGAGACCGGAAGCTAAGAGTACAAAAATGGCAAATCGTCTGGGCATGTGAGAGTCTGTTCACTTCCAGAACGCAATAAAACCACATACATGCGGAAAGGCTTGTTCAACATCCAGAGAACCGGAACCGGTATACTGAGCAACTGGAATGTCTTAGCACTATCGCTAACTTGTGTCTAGCGAAGTACCCACAAGGACATCGGTTGTAGCGTTGACACAGCTCGCAAGAATGAGTATTTTCGGTGACGCAGTGCAAGTAATCGGTGGATGTGGAACTAACTGCCACCTTTGGTGATATGGCAGGCATCTGAGGCTGTAAGCCAGCGTAATAGCAGTAAATCCTGAGAGACATAGAAAGATAGTGAACCGCAGCATGTAGATTTGCCAGCGCTCAAAGAAAATTCGTCGGTAGAGGACTATAACTATTCCTTTGAGGCTGAAGATCAAAACGATGCTGATTGTTGGTCAATATCTTTCCAATAATGCTATTCATCATACTTACTATGCGTACCAAGAGCCTAGGAAGAGCTTGCTCGAATATACTACTTCTGCATATTTGGCATCGTCGAATAGAGCCACTTCGGCTGCAGAATAGTCTGAGTTTGTTCCAGTGTGATAGATTATTTCTATTATGGCGCATGTATATGTCCAGGCGACCAGTGTAACGAATGCGAAGCCGTCATCAAGTTGCAGCCCCATCACTCCAACACTGCGAAGGCGTACTACAAACCTGAGGACAAGCCAGAACGCACCGATTGAGTAGAGACCCCAAACCTCTGGTAAGAACTTGCTGTCGCGCGCGGGTGCCATAACGACAGGCTTTCGTCCTGGTGTGTTGAAGTTGGCGATTATCGCAGATTCAAACAGCGATTCTGGTGGGCATGACTCTTCTCATCAACGTTGATGACAATGCCAAGGTTCGTATTTATGTTTGAAAGAGCCGGAGCTCTGGATTTATCTGTCTACGTGTGCGGAGACAGGGTAAGCCTGGACTTTAGTACCCTTCCGAAACCCTATGCTTGAGCGCATCGATACAGGCATGTCTGGAGTATTTCCGATTCGTCTTTACTGAACAGGCAACCTGCCGGCATTTTAACTTCAAACGATATCACTGGATTTGTACCTCCAATATCTATTGTGTGCTGATTGTTGCATGATAAACTTCCAGACCCTGATTGATCGGGAAGCAAATCAGAGGTTGCGGAGTCAGCTCTGATAACATTTACTGGCTTTTACGCGGGGCTGGAAACTCGGATGCTCGACGCGCGTCTCCGCTCAGCTGGAAGCGATTCGCTTCAAGATAAAGTAAGCTTTCAAGCCCCTCATTATTACCACCTTCGGTAACTTAGCCGGGCTAATTACCAATCATGTTACAGGATTACCTAAAGCCACTACCCCTGAAGCCACGCGAAGTTGCCATAGGGCTAATGGGCGAGACCCGTTTCCCCTCGATTTGCTACACTTGCTTTATCATTATAAGGTGGTGAGTTGAGGCTTAATTCGTGCTAAAGTAGGCTTAGTGTTGGGGGTTATCTCATATTTGATTAGTATAACAGCATGGTACAAGATCAAGCTTGAAAGATCAAAGGGCGGCCTACAATTGTTTAGCAGAGAGTGGGACTAGGATCTAATCGCTACTTTATGGTGATTGGAAAAGGCACATCTCTTCTCTAAAAAGAAATCCCATATGTGCCCACAATCTGTCAACCTGATACCATGATACCTTTTAGCAGTTAATTACATAGTTATCAGTTATATTATCAAAGGAATAGAAAACCCTCTGTGTCTATTCTGCGAGAGACATGATATTTAGTAAAAAGCTAACAAAGTATCTACATAGCTACTAATTCCTGTAACAAGAAAGGTTGTTTAAATCAAACTCAAGTCTTGTGCTTCAGCGCGCTATCTAAGTAGTACTTGACGTGCACAGATTTTGGGTGCTAGTGTAGTACCGAGATTCCGTAGTTGTAATAAGATACTACCAAGGAGCTAACTAAAGGGTATCCAGTCTTTTAAAATATCTAACCAATGCACGTATTGATGCAGCTGGTGTATGCGCCAGTAGCAACCAAAATACATCCACCGAGTTAGACAGCATCACCAAGAGTCAGGTGTCTGCGCTTACAACCTCTTCAGTCAACACAGTACCAGCGCAAAGTGCAGTGGCACCACTCCAGGCGAGTGAACAACCAGATGCGCAGCGAATACACTGTCCCTGAGTTCCAATGTTCCATTGGAGTAGTTGACGAATATTGTTTTCGTCGCGGCTGGCTCTGGCGTTGGCAATAGCCTGGGAGACCTGAGCGCCAGCAGCAGTGCTATACGTACCTGGAATGCGCTTGGAGGTCTTGCCAGCTGGTTGAGGAATCAAAGCATTCTTGATTGTTTTCTTGGTGTTATGAAGAGATTGAAACTCGATTGCATCATCCCAGGTAGATCAATTGGTAGTATTGGCCTCCGGGTACCATTTGGTCCAGAATGTTTCGTTGAAGCTAGCAAGGCTGTTCATGTTCGCTAGTTTGGTGATGTCAGTGGGGGTGACTGAAAGTGTGAGAGCGACGGACGCGATATCGGCTTGACTTGGGGCTGCTACAGCAGTGAGAACCGTGCTGGCGAATAGAAAAATGGATGAAATGTGCATCTTGGAGATTGATGGAAGCTGTGAAGCGCCTGATAAACAAGAGAGAGAAGAGGACGGTACGAAGTAGATGAATGCAATACAGATAAATAGGCTGAAATTGGGCCCAAATAAGATCAGATGTAATTTCTATCTCGTGTAGCTTGGACAAAGACCACTTACTGGTCATGATTAGGGGGTTTAGGCGTATTCCATAGCTGGAAGGCTCTTCCCATGTATTAGATAATTTGGTGGATGCTTGATGACCTCGCAATGAGAAATTTTGGAGGGCGACGATACCTATCTACAAGATTGGAGGGGAAGTAATGGGTGGTAACCGCTATCGTGTGTGTGTGTGTGTGTGTCTTCGGCACAAACAGGTTCCCGAGTTGGGAGAAGTGAGTGTTAACTATGTTCGAGCAGAGTGCTGTTCTCCGACAAACTCAGTTTAAGGTGTGGCGCTGTTGTTAGTGTAAGGGGGTGTGGTAGAAGGGATGTGTCGTAGCTTTGCGACCACTACCTTTATGCTATTGTCCTGGACCTAAGCGTGTACAAATTTTGCAGCGGCAGAAAACTTCACAATAAACTAAGCATCTTCTATCCCAACTTCTCCGCGCGCGAATGAAAGATGCAGTCGTTCCAGAATTTCTGCTAGACTATAGTGCCGTACATACTATGACCCAGAGAATCCTTGTTTCCGTTGTCCAAGACTCGCTTTTATTGTCCAAATGATCATTGCACACAGTCATAGACGGCCTCTTTGACGCTTTCCTCGTCCCGTCAAGCCCTCCAAGTCACCCTTCCCCTGCTCCGCGAATCTAACAGAACTGGCACTCATTCACACCCCAAACACCTGTGTCGAAGCTAATGCAATGGCCTGTCGATGTGGACACCTTGTTGTTGCATCCTGAGTCACCGCAGATCCAGTACGGTCCGCAGCTCTGGGTGCAAGACCATTGGTCGCCGTTGACCCAGAGAGCAGAAAAGCCGCCTGCAGGGCCACTGTGAAATGCAGGTATTAGAGATATGTCAAATTCAACACAGAAAGCTATACTCGGTGAAAAGTCAGGTGGAATGGCTTACCCTGTGATTTGGCCGATGCCAGGGTGAGCTTCGCCAATGTAGTTCTGGCAGTTCTTGTCCGAGTAGAAATTGATTTGGCCGGCGGCAGCGAAGCCGATGCTCATAGTTGCGGCAAGGAAGATGTTGCTGAACTGCATTTTGGAAGTTGTTTGTCGTTGTCGTTTGCGTTTGTGCTGCTGTTGTTGGATGTCGATTGTTGAGGGCGACAGGCCGAACTTTTATACTTCATTTCGAATTCTTTGTGGTAATGACTCTCAGATCAGCACTAAGCCTAACTTCTAAAGCTGGTACTACTCGGACTTTCAAAGTGGAGAGAATCAATATTGTACGATGTAGATCCTGGCTTACAGAGCATACCAGGTGAGGTGTCAAGTCAGAACGGACCGCGCTAGCTTAATCGGGCCCGTAATAGTAAGGCAACCTTCCTGATTGGGGGTTTGGGATTGGCATAAGACCCATTTGGACATACGAGCTTGCGCGAAGATAGAAAAATGCCTGAAAGGTTTTGCTACCTAATATATGCAGAACTTGCGGTAACAATTTAGATGTCCGCCCGGAAGTAGTACAAGCTATCGTTGACAGCATCCTTCCCACAAGAGCGAAGTTTTTCGTATCCCTCCTTTCGCCACGTTCTTGTACTTTTGGAAAACCTTACTTGACGGATAGTGCTCCCATAGTTATTGATGGACATGTCTTATCATACTTCTCTGCCGCGGCAAAGGTAAGTCGCGGTTCATTGTTGACAGCGATCTCAGCCCACGTCTCAGCCGTTGGACTAAATTGTGGCCAGCGCAAGTTATCGACTAGTCCCTTCCGAGGGTCAGCAGTGAAATCAGCTACCGCTCTCTGGAAAAGCTTCAAGGTGTCTCTCTGAGGCTTGCTTTCAGGAAGCCCACTGGCCTGCTCCGAGCCTCCGAGAATCATGTTCAACTCAGAACCATGGTAGGCACCGCTGGTTGGGTAAAGACGCGTATTATCCCAGTCACCGTAGTAGCGGTAAACAAAGGTTGGGACGCCATTGTTGACACGCTTGTTAGCTTCGTAGGATACAGGGCACACAAAAGACTCTAGTAGGAATTGGGAGGCCTGTGCCTCTGTGACGTTGCGCCCAGCTGCAAATGCTGGAATTACGTAATATCCTTGTTCGTTATTATTGTGGCCGAGGAAATAGGGAAGTCGGGCGAAACGACCTGCTTTGGCGCGTGCCTCATAATCGCTAAAAACGAGTTCTGCATCCACCACGGGATAGAAAGGTGGAGTAGTCCGCACCGGGCTTCCTCCTGGGCTTACTGGGATCTTTGCTGCAGCCAAGGAGATGGTTTCCCATGGTAATTCACGCATGCAAGCGAGAGTATCATTTGAGGAACCGCAACCGACGGCAGTGGTGAGGTTGCTCCAGTTATCCTTCTGCTTCTGTGGAGGGTTCAAAGGGAAACTGAACGCGGTTCCGGAAGTGGACATGAGGCCGTGAACAATGGGGTTTTGCTGGTATGCATACGACCACCAATCCACTGAAACACCACCTGACGATTGTCCAGCAATGACCATGCGATTCGGGTTTCCTCCGAATGCGCTGATGTTCTCTTGAAGCCACTCGACCGCAAGACGCTGGTCCCGCAAGCCAAGATTGGTGTCCGCACCTGGTGCACCAGGAAAACCAAAGACATTCAAGCGATAGTTGACTGAGACTACGATGATATCTTCCGCATTGGCAAGATATTGACCGTTGGCGAAGGGGGTGTTTGTCCCGCCTCCAGCAAAACCTGTTGGATGTCAGTGAGAAGAGATCATGTGTTATGGTGAAGATCGAGAACATACGTCCCCCATGGAACAGGATCCAAACTGGTTTATTCGAGTTTGCGGGTTTTTTTGAAGGTTTTGCCCAAATGTTCAGTTTTAGGCAGTCTTCGCTCCGCTGCGTGCCAGCAGCACTGGTAAAGTAGTTCAGTATTCGAAGGGCTTGCGGAGTAAAACCTGGAAACTTCGGTTGAGTCGCAGCTTGTTGCGGGCAGTCACTGTAAATGGTTAGACGGAATATTTGCTTCTGTGCATCGGCTACTGCTTACAGTCCCTAAGCAGCAAGTTAATTATGCAAGCTCATTAAAACCATATCATGGAGGTTGAAGCAGTTATCGGGCCGGTGCTTACATATCTCACCGCCTCGTACGGTCCTTTCCCAGTATACTTCTTGGGCGCAGCAAACCGCAGATCCCCTAATGGAGGCTCGGCATAGGGAATACCAAGATACTCCCAGACTTCTTCGGCATCCGGTGCGCGGTGGCCGGTGATAGCTC
The DNA here is from genome assembly GCA_020744315.1 of Curvularia eragrostidis. Taxonomy (NCBI): domain Eukaryota; kingdom Fungi; phylum Ascomycota; class Dothideomycetes; order Pleosporales; family Pleosporaceae; genus Curvularia; species Curvularia eragrostidis. The sequence continues at coordinate 54,530 of JAIRCK010000098.1, read as the reverse complement.
CGTTGTGCGTTTGAACCGTCTCGAAGGATGTGACCGTTGCAGCAATTGTCAGCGTAAAAGCACAGAGGCACACAGCAGTGGTGAAAGGACTACGCATTTTGCAAGCTGTAAAGTTGCCGCTACGGAAAAGAATGATGATGTGGAATGCTTACGAGCGCGTGGCCGGTTGAACGACCCTTGTGCTATTTCTGTCATCACGGTATAGACTCCAGTATTGGGAGCGGAGGTACGCCAATTCTGGTCTAGGCCCTTGTGGTATGCCTGCCGGGGTTCGTGAAGAGTTGCCGCGGCTCCGCTCTCAATCTCATAAGCACTATAATAAACTCCGTTATTTGATTGCATTGCTTAGAATATCTGATAGCGGCACTTAGGATATCAACGTATATCTCACTACGCTAGACATCGAGACTGTGACAGAGTAATAACACTATGTGTCTTACCAGTTGGATTGTTATGAGCTCTGTTCCATTGGCGAGGCGCTATCGCTTTCTTGAGGTTGTACCACATAGGCTATCTCGCTTGGAGATCTCTTGAGACGAGGCCGCACCTTCCCCTTCTGCTCTCTCTGAGCCCTTCATCCGCCCCGACTCATCTCCTGCATCTGGCTCTCCACCTCCTCCAACACATCATAGCCATAGCACCACTTCCTAATTGTCTTGTCCGTAATGCCATAGCTCTTCCACTCGGTCAGCGGATCACCCCTCGTCTCCTCCTCGCCCTCGGCCCCGTCTCTCCTCGCCGCTTTATCCCGCTTCTCTCTGTCCGGCCCGGGCCCCAGGAACAGCATTTCTCCTGCGTGCTTGCTCCCCGCACTGATCTTCTCCGCACGCGGCTTGCGCACGTTTTCAAACAGCGCGACAGCTGACGCCAGTGAGAAGGTGTCTGAGTGCGAGACGTGGCGGGCCAAGGCGGTAGCAAGTGCTGAAGCGTCTTCAATGGCGAGCGAGACGCCCATGGACAGGTAGAAGGTCATGGCGTGCGCTGCGTCGCCAATGAGAACAAAGTTCCCAGCCCGGGACGTCCAGCTGGGCAGAGGCCGCACTTGGTGGACGGGCCAATTGGTGACGGGACCTGAGGCCAGCTCGATCAGGCGCCGTACGCGCGGTTCCATATCTGCATAGAAGCTGGTCAGTTCGGCCTGAAACTGCTCCTGGGTCCAGGCGCTGGTGTCGACATCGTCTGGGTGCGCGAGCACCAGGTTGAGCTTGTCAGAGCCGCGAATCATGTATGTCATGACGAGCTTCTTGGTGTGGGCCCTGGGAGAGTGTTACACATATATACTTTTTCTTCTGTTCCTGTTAACGCACCAGCAATTGCCCGCATGCTCCTCGACAATTTCTCTCGTGAGCGGGTCGGCCCGTACCTGTTCCACGTCGGCCATGACACGGTACGCCGCCATGTCTGTGGCCTCTACCCACTCACTCTGTTGGGCGCCCAAGCGCCGCATCAGTTCGCCTCTCGCAGAGCTGTTTATTCCGTCGCACGCTATCACCAGATCAGCCTCAAGCCTCTCCCCGCTCTGCACCTTCACCCACCCCTCCTCCACTCCCCACTCTACCACACGCGTCCCCAGCCTCATCTCCACCTCGGCCGCTGCTCCTTTTCCCTGCTTCGCCATGACCGCCTCCCACAAGATGCGATGCAAGTCCGCCCGGTGCACAACGACATACGGCGCCCCGTACCACTCCTCAAACCGGTCCATTGGCACCCGGTTCAGCACCTCGCCATCCTGCCCGCGCCTCAAGTACCATGATGATGGCACCGCCGAGGCGGCAAGCAGCGCTGAGCCTAGCCCGCATCGCAGGAAGAAGCGCGTCGCCACGGGCGTGAGCTGCACGCCAGCTCCAACTTCAGCCAGACGAGATGCAGATTCAAGAAGGAGGATACGATGTCGAGAATCGGTGTGCGGGAGCGAGTGCAAGAGGGCTAGTACGGTCGAGAGCCCCGCGAGCCCGGCGCCAACGATGATAATTTGCATGCTGCTACTGTTCTTCTCTTAATCGTTGGGTTGCTTCTCTCTTTCTCTGTCTCGTGGGAGGGTGAGGAGATGTTCAGGCTTACGGGCAATGCAGCTTCTATAGAAACACGCGCATACGACGCAACGGAACGGAACGCAACGGAACGGGATGCATCTGCCCATGCATGCAATCCCGCATCACGGCTGTTTAGCTGCCCTGTTACAAACAGGCTCTCCCTGCCCGCAGAGTCTCTTCTAAAATGCTCATCATCATGGATACCTGGGCACGGCTCGGCCTTTTTCAACAGACCGCCCGCTATTGGTGTCGTATAGCGCCCGCCGCTAGTCAAACTAATGGTCTGATCTCAACAGAACTCCACTAAAGTAGGTTCGCAATGCATGCCCAAGTGCATGGATTGCCTCGCGTGATGGAAAGACAAGCAGCCATGACATAGCTTGCGCAGTCTGACATGTGACCAAGGTACGAGAGGATGTACCTTCTAAACTGGGGGTGTACAAGTGTAGATCATCGGCTTGGCAATTCGGCACTTGGGCATTTGTGCGTTGATATGGTCCTCAAACCAACCGAGTACGGATCACTGTACACGGCAAGTAGGGCCTATGTGTACAGTTAGAGTTGTTTAAGTTTCCGTATCCGCTCCCTCGCACTGCTTCCCCTTGGACCATATACTTTGCATTCAATCATATTGGAAAGTGACTTTTCGGGATTAATTGACGTAGTGATAAAACTAAAAGAAAAAGGAAAAGAGGAATAAAAGAAATAAAGACAAAAGAAGAAACTCAGCTGCGCTGGACAACAGGAACTACGAATCGACCTCCTAGCATAATCCGATTCGTACCCATTAATATATCCTCTGGCCGATCTGGGCCGACGTGGCGCATCGGTGGAATTATTTCCTCTTCATCATTTGCACGTAAGGCTATAGCAAGTCGATATCCCGTATCAACGATAAGCGAAGTTGGCGGCATGGGAACCTTAACGTTATAGTACTCGTTCTTGTTGACGGGTGCAGGTTTTGTCTGGTCAAGAATGGGCCTATCTGGCCTCGAATTTCCGGACAGCGTTCTGTGTGATAAGCGGAACCAACTCCGTAAGCAAGAGACAGCCGGCTCGTCATGATTTCCACGAAAAACAAGTTTTTCGTCCTGGGGATCGATGATATACAAGTAGACGAAGACATCCATGTCTTTGGCGTCCGTGGACAGCGTTAAATCCAGGTACGGATAGCCCAAGATCTCGAATGGTTGCTCCATCGGTGATGTTTGGAACAGGCTGCTCCCTGTCAGTCCTGGATACGATATAGCATCATCAGCAGAGGAAGCCCTATATTGGTTAGTCGAAAGAAGGTTATCAGGCGCCAGTTAGAGGGATGTCATCGTTGCATCATCGGGTGGCCATGACTTTTCAGTGCGGTAAAAGTTATGCGTGCCTCGTCGAATGAGTAGGTCGATTCTGGGTGCAGCTTCCAGCCCATTTGCTTTCTTATCTTTGAGAAAGTAATCCAGAAACCTGAGCTGCCTCTCAATCTGCTTGGGCTCGTAGTACGCTGCCAGATGATTGCCAGTATGCATTTCAAGGAATTTCCATTTTGAGGACGCCTTTTCGTATGAAGTCGGATTTCCAGGCAGGTGCACTTCGGAATCCATCCAATTGCCTGCAGTCAGCATGGGAACTTTGATCTTCGACAAATCCCTGATGCGATCAAACACTGGCCAAGGGCCCTCGCTACGCCATATCCAGTTGGTTGCAAGGGCTTCGTAGTCGAAACGCTGCTTCTCCAATTTCTCCTCGCTAAGACCTTCTCTTTTTCCGTATTGTTGAGGTATGACGATGTTGTTAAACCAGTGTTTCTGAAAACCAGCATGCCATATACCGCCCTGTCGACACGCATCTCCGTACATATCCGTCAAAGCTTCGTAGGGTGCGATGGCTGTTAGGTGCGGTGGCTGTTGCATGGCTGCAAAGTAGCAAGTCATCCCGTAGTAACTGATACCGGACATGCCCACCTTGCCATTAGACCAAGGTTGCGTGCCGGCCCATTCGATAACGTCGTAGAGGTCTGACTCCATGTGAGATTAGAACAAACAAGGCAGGTATTAGGAAGAGACAGTACCATTGCCTTCGGAGTCCTCGTTAATAAGCGCTGTTCGGCCCACGCCAAAAGGATCCAAAACGCCAGGGCTGCCACCAGATCCGCGACTATCGCATCTTACAAGAGCATAGCCTTCCTTCTTACACTAGACGATGTGAGAAAAGTATTAGCAGTCGACTCAGCATACTTGAACTTATTTTGAGGCTGGAGTTACCCAGATAATTGGATCAGGAGTCTCGAAGCAAGCGTCTGGTCCGAGTGGATCAATGGCTTTAGCCATGTTCGCGTACATGTCTGTCTGCGGTCTGCCGAAATCAGCGAAATGGATGTCTTTACCATAAGGACCTAGTGTCAATAGAACAGGGAATTTCTCATCACCGCCGCGGAGAGGGAGATAGACATTGCAGCATATAGCAGAACCATCTCGTGTTGGGATGTATACGTCTTTGATGCGTTTGTAGCCATCGCGAAGCGTCTCCTCAGTCTTGCGGCGTGCAACAAGCTCAAAATGTTCTGGATGGGGGAAAGACATGGCGAGTTTCTTTTTGTTGAAAGCCGTTAAAGCGCAGCAGACCAAGTTTATATGTAAAAGACAGTAGAACCATTCCTAATCGTGAAACCGCGCTATACGCACATGGCTGACGATACCCGAGGAGGCTATTTTGCGGATTTAGCGAATGGTCGTCTATTTTTTGCGCCAACATTATTTCGAGCCTTTGTTTGCACGATGAGACCCGCCGGGATGTGGAGGGATTCTGCTATCCGCGTGGTTCCGAAGCATGAGCACTTTCATAGCTCCGGATCACGGAGCACCTGCATGGTTCCGAAGTATGGTACAACTGTATATGACGCGAAGCATCTGCAAGTATGCAAAGCTGAGGCACGCCTAGCTGTCATGGGATGGTTTGCTTGCTTCTGAAGCTAGTTTGACGTACGTGGTATTAAACAACTTTGATGGTTCAACAATCAAGTCCACGTGAGAATTAAAGTGCTGGATATACATGCGGGGCCTAAAGCTAGTGGCGTAGTTGTAGGTCGATGTCCCATTTGTAGTGACAATGAACTGGTTGGCTAATTCCCCATAAACCTCAGCAACATCATCCTTTGAAGTAGATTCCATACTCGCACCACAAGGGAAATTTGATTCGAAGAAATTTTCTTAATACTGCTCTCGCGTGCATGGCTTGTTTGCTGTCAAGTCTGAACAAGATAGCGAGAAGCTTCAGTGAGATCAATCTCCGGCTGTGCTCACTTGAGCTGTGGTTAGTACTAACTTCCCAGCATCTGCACATCATGAAGACATTCAGATGCATGTCTTTGATGCGGCATTCCGTAGATGACCTAGGGTTGTAGCGAGTTATCACAATGAGACTTCGTTCTGATTTGAGAACTAGGTTCATCTATAAAACTTCTTGGTTACGATTATGCAAGCGATACAGTTACCTCAGATAGTCAGTGAGTTGGCGATTCCAGTCTATTAATTCTGAGCCCTACGATTTTAACGGCACTTTGGCTAAAATTTTCTTCACTCATGTTAGGCACTTCTAATCTGCTTGCTTTTCGATACTTGAACCTTTCATGAATGAACATGTCTATTTCTTGATGTTAAGTGTAATTTGTGCTTACATGAGATGACCTAATTTATCCATATCACGAGACAAGAATATAGATTGAAAGCTATTTAATGGGAACAAAGAAACTCTAACTCTATTATCAACAATCTTTTAGACAGTGTGGATGCTGGCTCCTCTGATGTAGCAGGAGATTATATCGTCTCGAAAATCTAATCGTACAGCCAGGTTAATCGCAGTGAAACTTGGTTGAGGACGGACTTGGATCCATATGAGCTTCTTGGTGACGACGGAGATCCTCTGAAGACATAAAGCTTTCATCACAAGTGCTACATTTGTGTGAATGTTCACTCCTACTCTTGTGGGTTTTCATATGACCACTAGCATTCGTTAGGCAAAAATGTTGGGTTTCTGGAAGGGGTATCGAATAAGGGAAGACGTACTCCAGGTCACAGCTTCTGTTGAATGTTTTTCCGCAGCACTCTTCAGTGCATAGAAACCCCCCAGGTGGAGTTGCTTGCTGTCTTGGCAAGATGTGTGCTTTCATCTTGGTCATTAATACCCTATCCCCAGGCAAACATGATTGCTCTTTGGCGGCTTGTGCTGTTCCTCGATCCATTACCTTCCCATAGGCAACATAGTCACAGCCGGCGTAAGAACAGGACCCAGTTGGCACATAAACTTCAGCTTCAGTAATCAATCCTCGCGCAGAGCTACCGACGGCTTCATCTGGATTTTCTGGATCTTCCCAGGCATATGTGTGGCTGTAGGTTTTCCGCCTCAGCTTTGAAGAGGTGGGTTGGTTTATGTGATGATTGGACTTTTCAATCTTCTCTTTCGAATTTGGACGCACACTGCCCTGGTTGAAGTCGTCGCTCTTTTTTAGTTCTTCCGTGTCTCTTTTGTCTTTCTTTGTGTTAGGGCTTCCGTAAACAGTCTCTTCGCTAGCGTCCAAAGGCGCAGTGTTGAGTTTGGGTGAATTGTTATCAGATGCTGTCGAGCTTGATTTCCGCGACTCTGGCGGTACGGTATCCTTTGCTGGGGTTCTTTCTGCGTTTTCTCTACAATTCACAGGTGATTCAGGTATCACTATATTCCAGGAGTCTCTTGCGGATTTAGGCTCGCCGATGTTCTGACTGGTCTCTCTGGACTTTCCAAGTGATTCCGTTTCTATCTTGTCATTTTGAGCACTTGGAGCTTGCTGTGTATATCCTCTCATTTGCTGGACCCTTGGTATATGTTGACAAAATACATACTTAGCAAGCACATCCTTGGTTTGCTCGATGGCTGGAACAAGGTCCATTAGAGTGCTTGTACAACATTTTAGGTCGACAATTAATTCTTCCAGGTCAAACAATTCGGGATCAGGTGAGGCGGTCGCATCATCGGACTGAGTGTGTGGATCATGTTTGGTTTGGACTTCCGTAATCCTTTTGACTTTGTCATATAGCTCTCTTAATTCTTGATACTCATGACTGCGCCCGTCTAGCGGAGAAAGGATACAAGGACCTGCTGTAGTGAGCATGCGGACTTTCATATCATTCCAGGTGAGACTACAATTCAGCAAGATCGAAGAGATCTCCTGCAATAGAACCATAACGGCAGGTCTTAGTTCCTCCGACCTTTCCACCACCAACATCGTCTCGGGATCGACCTCCTTTCCCCATAACCTCAGCCTTATAACCTCATCTTTTAAGCTTTCCACAAAACGTCCAGAATCTTCCAAATCCAGACATTGAACATGAATATGTAAATACAAACGCTCAAGAACTTTGAGGTTGCACTCATGCAATGAATAGAGAAGGGACTTTCCTGCCTGGCATGAGTAGTAGGCTAGCTGCTGGATAGTATCGCTAGAAATAGAAGAGACGGAATATGATCGTGAGCGCACAATCTGAACCGACCCGTCCATTCTTGTGTGCATCTATGTTGAGTAGGCCCATCTGCCACAAAAGTCGCAGGGGCATTTGTTGAAGAAGCTCGCTTCGCTTTGCCAGCTTGGAATAAAGCAGCAGGATCGACCCCCAAGACTGACGTGGCTCGTGCATCGGCCCCAGCCCCGCACGGATATGTACACGGAAGCGCAGCTTGGTGTTATCCTCCATGTTTACTCTACCCCATTGATAGGTAACAAGGCGTTAATCCGTGGCTGAATATCAGTTCCAGCACACATTTTCTGCATGAGAGCGTTACCGAAGAATGCTCATCCATCCATCGATGTGATGCTGCCATGATTTGTGAAAACTGGCAGCCTTGAACACATGGTGGCGTTGTCTCGGCCTTGAACCATCCTGGAAGGGCGGCTGATGATTCCACGCCTATGGCAAGCCCAGCTCACCCCGAAACTCAGTCCATCTTAGCTCGCCGCCACAGCCTTGTCACTACAGATGAGCTTCCTCAAGTTCGCGTTCAGGCGTCGATGCAAACTCCTTTGTTCACACCACAGTGTAGCTTAGAGGTGCGACGGAGCTGTTCAACAACCCTACCTTTTTGAATAGCCAAAGCAATGGCGGACACACAAGGTCTCAAACTCCTATCTTTAGACGGAGGAGGAGTGAGAGGCATCTCTACCCTCTATCTTCTTCGAGGTTTGATGTCTCAGATCGCTCTATCAACTAATCAAACACCGGAGTCGCTCCGTCCTTGCGATTACTTCGATCTGATAGCCGGCACAAACACTGGTGGAATCATTGCAATCATGCTAGGACGACTTCGATATGTAAGTCAGCGAAATGGAGAAGACAATTTCTAGGCTGACAGCATCCATGCAGACTGTCCAACAGGTAATTGACCAGTACATCGCACTTTCCAAAGACGTATTCAGCGCGCACTCCCCCAATCCTGATGCCAGATTTGATCACCGTATACTTGAGGACCGGCTTAAACGAATCATCACCGAAGCCCCTTGTCCACGTCCCAAAACCTTGATGGCCGACGCATTGTTTAAAGATGAGACAGTCGATCTACCACACAATCAGCGCATTCCAAACGGAGAACCAGTGGCGGGCTGTCGGACTTTCGTAGTCTGCACAAAACCGAGGGGTTTCGGGGATTCAGCAACGATTTTGCGCTCTTACGGAACTTCATCCGATTTTGGATTCGAAGGCATGATATGGCAAGCTGCTAGAGCAACGTCCGCCACGCCAACTTTTTTTTCCCCTATCACCGTCAATCATATCACCTACGCAGATGGAAGTACTGGCTGGAACAACCCCGCTAAACTGGTTATCAGGGAAGTGCAACAGATATGGCCAGGTCAGCCTATTGGCTGTTTGATTAGTCTAGGTACTGGTGAAGAAGATCCCAAACAGCTTGTCATGGCGGTGAAATCACGGAAGAAAGGATTCCGAGACAAATTCTCGATCCCGAAGAACAATTTCGAACTTGAAATGGCAGAATACGTTTCTAAATGCTTGAAGAGCTGCAATAGGACACATGAGGATATTTCAAGAGACTTGGAATGCGAGAACCTCAAAAACAACTATTTTCGATTGAACACACCAGGCTTTGGCAAGATTGGATTGGAGGAGTGGGAGAAGATAGGAGATATGATCGATCTAACCACAGATTACCTCGATAGAGCGGAGTCGAGGCAGAAGAAATTTACCATCGCTTCCAAGATGATATCTTACCATAACCTACTGGCTTTCACGAACATACCCCTCCAACCTGAGCTGGGTGATTCAGATAATTCTCAACAATTTCCAATCCGCCACTCGAATCGTGCTGAACTGCAGGAGCTGTCCGATGATCACAGATTCCAGGCATCAGCCTCGACAGGTAACTAGTTTTCTAGTCATAGCAATTAGGAAGGAAGCTGAGTTAGCTCATACAGTTTTGAATACAAGCTGGGATTCATGTTCAAAACCTGTTGCATATTTGCTCACCTTCGCGGCCTATTGCTCACGGCTGGCCCAGCGCTTTGACGCAACCAAGCACATCGCTCCGTCACTGCATCGGCTCAACCTCAGGGTTATGGGGTTGACACGTTCACTTCGCCAATTATGCCACAACATCTTGCTCCAAATCTCTTCATCTAAACCATTCAAGGATTTGAGGTACATTGAGGGTCTGCCAAACCCAGACGCCGAAATTTCTCTGCTACCGCTACTGCAAAAAGACGTACAGACACGCATAGATTTCTTCGAAATCGTATCTGAGCTACAAAAGAGCCTCAAGGATATGGAGACTGAGCTGGATAAGCTTGCAGATCGCATTGCAAAAGTGAGTACGTTGGTCTACGTCACTAAGACTATACTAAATTTACGGATAGGAGGGAATCGAAACAGATCCTGTGCAGATTGATGCTCTTGTTAAAACCTACGATTTCGATATAATGTACGACAAGGTGAAGGTCTCCGAAAGACGTTTCAAACAACTCCCAGCAAAGCTCTGTGAATGTTCCTTCGAGAAAGAAAAGTTCCCACGGACAACCATCGTCGAAGAGCCAGCTGTGAGACAGACTTCTAACAAGGACTCTTCACTTGTGAGTTCCATCGTGGCACGGTGCCGCCTGGTGCGAGGACTATCAAGCGATGTGTATTGGGCGCTCGCAAAAGCATGTGGCGATCATACGTGTCACTCGGCTCAGTTCCAGCTACAGCCTTATCATGCTGTCGAGTTTGGTTTCCAGACATTTTTGGACTTTCAGCTTCGATTCTCCAGCGATATCACGAGTCTATCTCCGAGTGATGCTGCACTTCACAGTGTTTGGCTTTCAATAAAATCGCCCTGTAAAGACAATCGTTGCGTGGACAAGCAAGGACCGCAAAAGAGTTCGAGGAGGAGAGCACTCGGCAATAAACGTAAATTTGCAGAAACGGTTGATCGAAATGTCGAAGTAGGATTGTCTGCAAACAAACGAGTCAAACAGCAGACCAGAAGAGAAACAATACAACTTGGCGTTGATCCCAAGTCTTCTGTGGCAGGCGAAGATGCCAAACCTATTACTGCATCCTCCATCTTGGCAGAAGGCACCGACTTGTCAGCACGAGCCAACTTCTGTAGCCGAATAATGGCATACAACCAAGGACAATGCCTAGATCCGCGCCGCTACCTTGGCTTCTTCCGGGTTAATACAAACACTGAACATAAAGTGTTCTTTAGCGATGCGTACCAGAGGTTCGGTCAGTGCCAATCGACATCCCTGTATGATGTCCTCACAACCATAGTTCCTGCCGCCGATAAAAAGTCATTCCAACACGAACGAGTCGAGCTCGCAAGGCAATTGGCCTCCGCAATGCTGCACTTCCAGAACTCGCCTCTACTGCGGCATTACTGGGGAGGCGAAGATATTGTTTTCTTTTCCCAGTCCAAAAGCGTGGGAAACGTTCGAAGCGTGCTCACCGCGCCGTATCTCAACGTACAGATTGAGAGCTCTTCGCCGTCATCGCTGATGGACATAGATGAAGACGATGCTTATGAGGGGGACATGGGTGATTCGTTCGTCAAAAACGAATACCTATTTAAACTCGCGATTCTCTTGATAGAGATTGCATACCAAACAGAGATGAATGAACTTCTTAGCACTGAAGAAACTCGACTCTGTGATGATGATCCGGGGCAGGAATTATGGCTTGCCGCTGACAGACTTTGTACCGACATCATCGGCAATTTAGGATCGCGGTATAGGGCCGTTGTGCAACTATGCCTAGAATATTCGCTGGAGGATGATCACCTTGTGAAACCTGGTGAATATGAATATACGATTTATTCAAAGGTGGTCTATGAGCTCGAGGAGCTGAGGATTGCGATGGTAGACGAGTTATTTGGATAACGCATTCAATACGAACATCACACTTACATCAAATTACGCATATGCGCAATCAGAGGTTCGTTTTTCTTTCCAACAACCGTAGTCTTACATTCCCGATAAATGTACGCAAGTAGGGATTGAGTCGACGCTACCATAATGCTCACCTTTTAGATTTTCGAGTTGCAACCGATTTCAACTTGCGCAACGCGCCCCTCCATGTGGTGGCACGATACCTAACCGAGCTGAGAAGATCAAGAGATGACTCCTAATCCAAGAGTCGAAATTTGTGCTGAAGAGCGATTGCTAGTAGTAAATTAAGTGAAGAAGGTGCCTATAAACTCTGAACAGAAATCCATATACCCACAATATGGTCATGAGCTACTACACCACAATGTTCATAGCAATTACCAACCTGCTTATACTCTACTCTACTCAAGCAGATCAAGTCTTCCTAGGAGCACACTAAAATAAGCATCCCTCCTCCCTCTACACCCTCCACTACCCCCAAAGAAACCTCCTTCTAACCTCCCCCCTCAACGCCGCAAACTCATCCTTCGTCCTCAACACCGCATCGCGATTCTCCACCGCGCGCCTGAGCAAATACCCCACACACTCGCCCATGCTACCCCAGGTGGTGCACTTGAACACCGCAGGCGGCACCCCACCCTTGTCCTTTTCCGCAAGCAGCGAGAAACTAACCTCTTCAGACATGCCCTGCAGTTGGCCATATGCGACAGGCACAGTGGGCAGACCGGCTTCTAGACGCTGGCGGTGCAGTGCGCTGGCCGCCATGACAGAGGCGCGGTTGTGCGATGCGAGGAGGAGATTGACTGATGGAAAGGGGCGAGCATGAGGTTCGGGTCCGCCAAAGATGCCCAGGTGTTGGCGCAGAGCACCCTGCGCGATGGTATCGTATGCCCTGTCCGTGTCTTCCTTTGTATCGTGAATCAAGGCTCGGTTGTCTGAGAGAATGTATGCTCCACGCACGAGTTTCAGACCTAGTGTAAACCCGTCTTTTTCTGCTTCGGCCATGTGTTGTGCCACTACAGCGGGTGTTTCTTTAAGATAGGCCTGGTAAGTGTTGTACACGACGGCTTTGCCCTGGCGGTTAAATTTGCGCATCAGCTCGAGAGTCGTGCGGGCAATGCCACTCTGCCAATGCTGGGACTCGGCATCGACTATGATTTGGATGCCGCGCTGTTTGCATATCGTTGCGATCTCATACAAGGCAGACATCATTTGCTCGGGTGGCAGCTGGCCTTTGCTGAAAGCTTCAGAGACGGCGGATCCGGCACCGGTTGTTCTGCTGAAGCATTAGCCACGGATTTCAAGGCGGTAGATTTCTGGAAATCAAGGCACTTGCTTTATTGCCAGAATGTCGCCTTCAGAAATCAAGTCCAACGTATTTAGTGTTCCTGCTCTCCACGACTCGATATCAGCATCATGTGGCAATACAGCCTTCGCGCTGGCCTCGCTTTTTAACTCATGTTTCGCTGCGTCCGCCGTGTGGTCAAACACAATTTCTTTCGCGTATGTTAATATGATTCCTTTGAACCCAAGCTCCTTGAGCTGCTTCACACAAGCTCTAGTCTCTTCTGCTGTTTCTCCTCCACAAAATTGCTTGTACATGGTCCTCTTCAAGATCGCCTTGAGAATTGGGTTTCGATCAATATTGAATAGAAAGCTCCGGCCTGGTTTCGACAAGAAGGATAACAAATGTAATGACGGTATCAGCAGGGCTTTGTTAGATGATATAGTGGCGATGAATAGCGAGCGGAGTAACATGTTTGTCGGCATTGCTGATAGCGGGTACTGGGCTCGCTGCTGAGATGGTACATTTACCGCTGTCTCCTTTGGCCGCGGCAGCGTAGTTGTAGAGCTGAGCCGGATTGCAAACTTGCTGAAGCCATTGTTGAGATGTCTTCTATTGTATATGCCTCGCAACCCCGTTCTGCTGAGTCGCGGCTGAAGCATGGCTGCTTTGTTCGAGCAAAAGCCAGGGACAAGATGTATCACGTGTTGTGAGAATCGTAGAAGCAATTGAGCAATGCTTCACTTTGCAGGTATGTATCAACCATCCATCCTCAATTTTCCGGATGTCCTTATCTCCCCACGCGGTTTACGATCTGCATCATAACCCCGCTTCATATCCGGAACGTGGGGCGTCGCCGCGCTTGTGACTATGGCGTAGAAGTAGAGCCGTAAACCGGGCCTCCAATCGAGTCGCATGGCGAGTTCTATTTTGGGTTAGAGGCTGCTACTAGTTTACGAGCGTCAGCATGCAGATGCAGCAGGCCAGGCGATAAGCGGCCGTCGACCTCAGTGACCATCGTGTTGATATCGAACACATGGCGAAGGATCTCTGGTACTGCTGGAAGCGTGCTTAAACGTTAGATGGTTTAGATGGGTTGTGATGCCTAGTCCCCGCAGTGCTTGGCTGCATGAGAACCTGCACGTTGGCGGCTTTGCAGTAGTTACCAATATACATGGCATTGCTGAATCTCGAAAGACTCCATAGCTATGAATGAACGAGAAGCTTGTTTCCGTAGATATCGAGGCACAGTGATCATCTAAAGTTCAATGTGTCCATCTTGTGCCCAGTTGGACGTAACCCGACAGTCTCTTCACAACTGACCCAGCACCTGGAAGCCGACATGAATCTAGCTTGTAGCATTCCCGTCGTAAGCATCAAGCTCTTATTGTTATTCGTCTCGCTAATAGATGACTGAGAAGTCAGCAATGGACCATTCCACCAATACAACAGTATCTAGCACAAAGAACTACATCCAGTATCAGATATTGTTCAAGAAAGCATCGCTCATCCGACATCGCTATTATACTTCCCAAATCAGCAAAACAGCAACATACTTGTTCCCAAAAAGGCAAAATTAGTACCCCTTCTCTTTGTATACCCGAAGTCATCATCTCAGCCTCAACTCTCCCCAGACACACGCACAAAACATACGAAACGACAACCCCTCCATCCACCAATAATCACTAAAAACAAACAACCCACCTCAACCCCAGACAAAAAGCACGTCAATAACATGGCCAATCCACTGCCTGCCCTTAGCCGCATGCCCAGATGCCTAGCCCCAACCCGCCAAGCCCTGCAACCTCCCCAACTAGGCAACTCGGCAAAAGAAAAAGCGGGAAAAAAAGGACCTATCTTTTGATTCGGCAATTGCTTGTTAGGGTAAACCCGGGAGACCAAGAAGAAGATGATGAGTCGACGTTATCGGCATGGGTGGTGGACTACCTAAGAGTGGGGTAAGCTGGGCTCGATAACTAGGTAGGTAGGTAATGCACGCATGCACATGTACATGTCGATGATACGGATAGTACGGATAGACGAATTGGATAGATGGATGGATAAGAGTACCTGAGGTATAAAAGTGGCATACATATACTCTGTCCCGGTAGAATCAAGTAGCGACTCTTTACCTTACACCGCCCCCACATACTATCCTTCTCCGTGCGAGATCTACCCAGCATGCACCGCCATTCCGCCATGCTGCTCGCGCTGCTTTCATGCACTGCTGCACTAGCCACGAGGCGAAACGAGTATAATTTCGTGTTGAACAATACCTTTGGCGATGCGGTGTTTGAGCTTGGTGAGATTTCGTATCTTGCGGGGACAAGACACCCCAGGGCGAGTGTGGGGTGTATTGCTAGTACGAGTACGGGCACAGGTAGTAGGAGTAGTGATAGCGCAGCGGTGGTGTCGTGGGTTCCTGTGACGGTGGTCAAAACGAACGAGACGCTTGTTACGAGAGAGACGCTAGAGAAAATCATTGCGACATATCTGGATGGAGACGATGTGTTTAGCACGGATTTTCTGCATGGGTTGTATGTTTCGTCGAGTACAAAGTCCGGCATGGACGCTTCTGCTATCGAGTACCTGGCCTCTTCGTTCAACACTACTTGGCTCTTGCTCGATCCCTCTGTTACTGCGAATGCGCCGGTCAGTAAGGTCGTGCTGCAGGCCCCCGTCAACCTCCCGGCCGGACCATATCTCGCCTCGATCAGCGCGACGGCGGTGAGCTTCGCCAACGTGTACCGGCTCTACGAAGATACGCAAAAGACATTTCTCTTTGGGGCGTACGATGCCAACGACGGAGAAGCCAAGCATAATCCCATCGGAGTATTCCAGCCCAAATATTGGGACCCATTAATACCGTCTGTCTGCCTATTTTCCCTCTCTTTATATCACTACAGCCCATATTTAAAGACAAACTCCACTAAACATTCTCAGTGTTCCCTCCCGAATCTAC
Source organism: Curvularia eragrostidis (assembly GCA_020744315.1). Taxonomy (NCBI): domain Eukaryota; kingdom Fungi; phylum Ascomycota; class Dothideomycetes; order Pleosporales; family Pleosporaceae; genus Curvularia; species Curvularia eragrostidis. The sequence goes on along the minus strand of JAIRCK010000098.1, from coordinate 38,859 downwards.
GCATGGGCAGATACCCGGCCCCTTGCGGGCGCACGCGTAGCTGTCAAAGACCTGTACGATGTCAAGGGGCTGCAAACGTCGGCTGGGAGTCGGGCCTGGGCACGCATCACGCCCGTGGCCAACGGCACTGCGCCTTCGGTACAGCGGATTCTCGACCTAGGAGGTGTGGTGGTGGGAAAGCAGAAACTGGCTCAGTTTGCGTCTGGGGCGAATCCATGGGAGTGGCAAGACGAGCAGTATCCATTCAACCCCAGAGGAGATGGATGGCTTACTTGTTCGGCTTCGTCGTCTGGAGGCGGCTGCGCAGTTGCGGCGTATGCCTGGCTTGACTATGCGATTGGTAGTGATACGGGGTCTTCGATGAGGCGGCCGGCGGCTGTAGCTGGAGTATATGGGTACGTTTTATTTTTGCTTTTCCAACTCTCGAAACGCTTGCTTGGCTTGACCGTAATCCCAAACTAAGACACAAAGCATAGTCAGCGCCCCAGCCAGGGTCTCATGTCCCTCGAGCGCGTTGTCCCGCTTGGTGCAGCAACAGACACAGCGGGTGTCTTCTCTCGCGATCCTTACAAATGGATCAAGTTCGCCAAAGCATGGTATTCTCCACAGCTTTATCAAGACTCGTCCATTACCGGTCTCTCCCCCCTCGTAGTTCCCGACAGCAATGCATTCCCTAAGACGATCTTGTATCCTACCGACTACCTTCCCCTCAACAACTCTGCCGCCGAGCCGATTCTTCAAGACTTCATCACAAACATGGCGAGAATCTTCAACATGACGATCCAGAAGATCAATTTCACTGCGACTGTTCAAAACGCCACAGACGCCGTTGCGAGCAACTTTACTCTCATGAACGCAGCCACTGGGGTCATCAACACATGGACGGCATGGGAAGTCGTGGGCAAACCGCTCATCACAGCGTGGAAATCCCTGTTTGACGGCCGTTTCCCGCCCATTGATCCAGCGCGGCGCCCTGGGTGGATCGCCTTCAACGAGTCTAAAACTAACCAGGCCGCGTACGACGCTGCTCTCGACACAAAGAACAAGGCTGTGACATGGTATGAGCGCGAGTTCCAGTACAGCACGGCAGAATCGTGTTCCGAGTCGGTCATGCTCTACGATATCGGTACCGGAGGGCTGCCTTCGTTCCGCGAGCAGCTGCTCAACGAGTCGCCCGATGCATCGTACCTGGCCGTGAAGCCCGAGGGCGCTGCCGTGACGGGCGCAAGCATCTGTCCTATTTTTGGATGCGCCGACTTTACCGTGCCAATAGGTCAGGTGCCGTATCAGAGTAATGTTACGTTTCACGAGGAAATGGTGCCTGTTACGATTAACATGGTGGTAAAGCGGGGTTGTGATTTCGTGCTGTACAATATGATTGAGAAGCTGGCTGACGAGGGGGTGCTGCAGACGGTCAAGACGGGGAGGACGGCGTATTGAGAATATCACAGTCAAAGAAAAAAAAAGGTAAAAGAGGGCGACGAAAAAACACAAGAGAATTTGTGCAAAGGCGAGTCGCTTGTCTTGGCAAGGCAATGACTGCCGAAGCATGCTATATTGCTTTTCAGAGCATTTAGTGGAGGAACAGGACCGCACCAATAGCTGAGAGGAGTGTCGCTTGGCGATGCCGGATGCGTTCTTGCAAGCCTGACGTGGCCCGGCAACTCTTACATACAAGAGAGCTGCGTAATGCATCATTCTAGCCGACGAATAGCTACCACAACGCCATATGTAGAAGCAGACAAGATAGTGTCAGATGTCTATAGTAAACCCCGAAGCTTTTGGAAATCCCGTGTTGATGCAGTATTAGATGGACGAAAAGACGAAGAAGAGAAAGAGAAGGAAGCGTGCGCGTCGTGGCACGCAGGCGGGCGGGTTCTATGTTCGGTGCATGGTGCAGCGGTCGAGCGCATCGAGCAGTTCTGGGCGTTCGGCCAGGGCCTGTCGTGCCTGAGAGTAGCTGAACCAATTCCGGTTGCGCTTGTGCTGCTCAGGCCACTGGGCTTCCTGCTTCTCGACGGTGGCTTCGAAGAAATGGTACGAGGCCTTGGGGGCCTGCGACGTGAGTTGGTCGGGCCTGCGCTTTTCGGGGATGAGGCCGAGGTCGTAGTTGATTTTGCATATTATGCCGGCTTCTTCCCAGGCCTCGCGTTTGGCGGCGTCCTGGGCGGTTGCTTCGTCCGTCTCCCAGCCGCCCTTGGGGAGGACCCAGCCGTTGCGCTTGGTGGACTGGATAAGCAGGACGTAGTACTTGTCCGCGGAAAGCGGCACAACGCCGGCGACTAGGCGCTCGCCCTGGGAGCCGTAGCCTGCCGCCAATCAGCCAAAAGAAGACATGAGGAACGGGCGGAGAACGGGGCAAGGTTGGGGCTGGATCACGATGACGATGCGGAGGGTCGAGTGTGGGGTCGCGTGAGCAGGACTTACGTTGGTTCAGACGCCCAGTGCGCGACTGCATCGACAGCTGCTGGGTAGCGGCCATGTCGTTGCAGCTGGGACTGGAATGCAGAGGAAGAGAGGGTTGTGGGCGCAGGGCACCGCTGGTATGGGACTCTGGCGACGCAACCGCGAGCAGAAGCGCAAAGCAGGGCTCTGGCGGAGGAGCAGAGGCGAGGCCAGGCGGTGAAATGAAGCCGAGCAAGCAGCGAGCGTGGCGGGCGGGCAGCAGGACTGGAAGCAGACTAGAGGCCAGCAGAGGGAGAAAAAAAGGGGGGGCAAGGTGAGCGATGGCAGATGGGATCGGAGGGCTGAGCAAGGCTCAGTCCCGCGGGTGACGGGGCTGAGGAAGTTGGAGGAGCCTGCGGGCAGCAGAGAAGGACGGCATGGTGGATTGGGATGTTTTAGTAGGTGGTTCGGGTCAGGGACTTTTTTGCGTGCGAAACTAAGGGCTCGCGGAAGCGTCACGGCTGTTGCCAAGGCCGGGCCAGCGTCCGGGGGCCGCCCTGCACCGCTGCGCGAGGCGACTGGCTGCAGAGCACCCCACTGCGGCCGGGCAGCCAGACAGCCAGACAGCCAGACAGCCAGACAGACGCTGTGCAGTGGAACTGTACGGTTCTGTACAGGACAGGACAGGACTACTGCACTCGCAGCGCACATCCATGGCGGGTCCGGGCGTGGGCGGGCGGGCGTGCTGGGCGTGCTATGCCGCCGTGGGCTCGCGTGCCCCCCGCGCTGAGCTGCTGGCTGCTGGCGGCTGGCCGTGGGCACGCCGTGGGCAGGCTGGGCCCCGGCCATGACGTACGGCGGCGCCCACTAGAAAACGTGCAATGGGCCCCGTGTAGGCGCTGGCCGCCCTTCTGTGGACTGCTGGCCGCGCTGCTGGCCGCGCTGCTGGCTGCTGGCTTGCTGCCCGCTAGACCGCTCTCCTCCCGACACCACAAAAGCCCTGCGTCGGCGTGCACTCTTCAGGGCTCTGTTCTGCCCGGTGCAAAAACGGCTGCCATTATTCATTGCCCTGACCTGACGGCCCTCAGTGTGCCCGCGCCCGCGCCTGGCACCACCCCCACCAACCCGCCGCGACGCTTATGCTGCCCTCATGCAGTCCAGTGTGACGCCCTACGGTATGCTCAAACTCCCAACCACTCACTCGGCGGCCCTCTGCCCCGTGCCCGCCTGGCTGGTCGCTGTGTCTTCTCCAGCGCCGCTCCGCTCCCTGCCCCAAGGCTTCCCTCGTCAACGTTGACCGTCGCGATACAGGCTACAGCAGCGAGTCGTGTGGATACTGCAAAGACGTTTCGCTCGCCCGCAGGACACCCGATTCTCGTACGTCGACGTCCCCTCTCGTCGTGCCCGCACTTGTCGCCCGCCGCCGCCTGGGCTTGATGTTCCGTTAAGGTTACAGCGGTGCACGTGCTGCGCCCGGACTGCCCCAGTCCCAAACGGGAGAAGCCGGGACGCGCTGCTGACCTCGTCCAATCAGGCGCCAGCTACTACTTCTCCTCCAAAAGCTTGACCGTCGACGTCTACCAACTGCTCGTCGACCGCGGCTGGAGAAGGTATGTATGCGAGGCCCACCCATGCATATTACACCCGGCTGACTCGCCCGCCCAGATCTGGCACCATCTTCTACAAGCCCGATGTCCTCCGACACTGCTGCCCCCACTACACCATCCGGTACTGTGCTGCATCGTCGCCCGCTCCCGCCTGTCCAACCGCTGACCCCACACCAGTCTGCCCGTCGCCTCGTTCAAGCCCTCCAAAGACCAGCGCAAGGCGGTCAACCACTGGAACGACCATGTGCTAGGCGACTCGTATATCAAGGACGCTGCTAGGCTCCACCCGCTCTCTAAAGAGTTGGTCCCCAATATATACACAGTACCATCCACCTGGGTCTCGGCTGATAGATCGGTAGAGAAAAGGCCCGCTTGAAGAACACATTCGACCTGGTGCGAGAGGTGCACAGGGCGGAGCTACACAATGTCAAACGCCCGCCGGAGCCTGCCCATCGCTTCGAGGTGACGCTGGAGCCGGCAGACTTCACGCCTGAAAAGTATGCCCTCTTCGAGAACTACCAGCGGACGGTCCACAACGAAGGCCCAAACGATATATCGCAGAAGGGCTTCAAGCGCTTCTTGTGCGAGTCTCCGCTCCAGCCCACCTCACGCACCGTCAATGGCAAGGAGCAGCTCCTGGGCTCGTACCACCAATGCTATCGACTCGATGGCCGCCTCATCGCAATGGGCGTGCTGGACCTGCTGCCCCACTGCGTCAGCGGTGTCTACATGCTGTACCATTCCGACTTTGCAGAGTGGCAGTTTGGCAAACTGAGCGCCCTGCGTGAGGCCGCCCTCGCGCTCGAGGGAGGCTACCAGTACTACTACATGGGCTACTACATCCACTCGTGCACAAAGATGAAGTACAAGGGCGACTACAAGACGCAGCACGTTCTCGATCCAGAGTCCTACGAGTGGCACCCCTTGGACGCTGAGCTGCGCAGTCTGCTCGACAAAAAAAAGTATGTGTCCATGTCGAGGGAGCGGCGAAGGCAACAGGAGAGAGCCGCACAAACAGAACATGCTAGCGATACGGATGCTGCCGAACAAGACGACTACTCAGACTATCCTCTGCCCACCGCCGCCCAGGCCGGAAAAGCTGTCACAAGCGGAATGTCGCTGTTTCAGTTAAAGGTCCCAGGACTGATGACTGCTGAAGAGGTTGAGGAAAAGATTGATCTTGCTACCATGCCGATTCGTGTCGGCAACAGAATGGCCGAACTCCAGGTAACGCCAACACGCCCCAGGTGGTACCGGTTTTGCATGGTCTGGTGCTGACTGATTGACAGGACCTTGTGTCGTGGGAAAGCAGTGATTTGAGGAATCCTCGGACCATCAAAGGCACTGTTGGCGAGATGGTTGCCGGCATGGGACCCGAGGTTGCGTGGCAGATTGTGCTCCAGCTTTGACGGAAATCGTGCATGCATCCTGACGGCGTGAGATGATTGGACGGCACCCTGGGACGCAAAGTAAATTACCATAGACAATTCTAGGTCGATGTAATCACTGGTTGAGTGATTACTTATCGTTCCACCTACATCATGATTATCCTGAGTCGCGTTTGAACACGTGAATATGTTGGTGGCTGCTTAGGTATTGTCTTGTGAAGCTACTTTGTATAAGCTTCCCCGGTCGGCCGAGGCACCGAACCCTGGGCACAGATCTCAAAAGTCCCACCTCGACACGAACACAAACATTCGCAACCACACGTCGCAATGTCCACATCGCCCCTCACAATTGTCGTGCGCCCTCGAGGTAAGCTCAATGCCAGCAGAATACCCGACCCTTATGCTCTTTATCCTTTCCCTCGTGTTCCGAATGACCCCAAACTGACCCCTCCAGGCCGCCCGATCAAGAACCTGCCCGAGAGTATCAACGTCAGCGCCGACGCCTCTGCCTCTCAGATCTTCGAGGAAATCGCAAAAGCCTCGCGCTTCTCCATCCACCGCCTGCGAGTGACAAAGGGCAGCGATGGAAGCCCCATCCCCAATACAAAGGATGTCACGGTGCATGACACGGGCCTGAGGAACAAGAGCGCCGTTGATGTCAAGGATTTGGGTACACAGGACTTTTTGGTTGCAGCGCGTTCATGGCTTACCTTACTACAGGCCCTCAGATTTCATGGCGGACCGTCTTCATCGTCGAGTACCTCGGACCCCTCCTTATCCATCCGCTCATCTACTATGGCCGCCCTCTGATCTACGGCACCTCTGCCCCTCCTTCGCAGCTCCAGACGCTCACACTCGCCATGTGTGTCATTCACTTTGCAAAGCGCGAGTTCGAGACGCTCTTTGTACACCGCTTCTCGTCGGCCACCATGCCCGCTATGAACATTGTCAAGAATAGCGGTCACTACTGGCTTCTTTCCGGCTTCAACTTGGCCTACTGGAGCTACGGTCCAAACAGCCCGGCTGCCGGCCGCTCCAACCCGCTCCTCACCTATCTTGGACTGGCTCTCTTTGTCGTTGGCGAATTGGGCAATTACAGCACACACATCACGCTGAAGAACCTACGCCGCCCCGGCAGCACTGAGCGTGGCATCCCACAGGGCTTGGGCTTCAACCTGGTGACATGCCCCAACTACATGTTTGAGTCCATGGCGTGGGTTGGCGTCGCCTTGGTCAACTGCAGCTTGGCCACAGTTCTCTTTATTGTCGTGGCTGTGGGACAGATGGGCGTGTGGGCGTGGAAGAAGGAGAGGAGGTATCGCAAGGAGTTTGGCGACAAGTACAAGCGCAAGCGGTACGCCATCCTGCCAGGTATCTGGTAAAAGAAAAAAGCGGCGGCACGCGACCCAAGTCTGGACACGCTTGGGTCTGGTAGAATAGGCAGGTATAAATTCTGTAGTGTGGTGACACGGCATATTGACGGGCTTGAGCAAAGGCAGAATATCGAATAGGCTGCTTGCAAGGCGGATTTGGGTCAAGTGGAGGCCGCCAATTCACAGGATCGTCCCACGGCGACGGGATAGGGTACATGTCCGACAGCTACTTGGAGTCTGGGCACTCTGGACACATGGTAACACACGATGGCGTAAGTAATGCTTCAGTCTGTAGATTGCATCTCTCCAGTAGTTGCAGTAATAGTAAATCAAATGCAACGGGCGAAAACAGCCCCCGAACGAAGCACATGCCCTCTCTACCGTATGCGGCACCGCAATCACAACACGTATGGCTTTATCTTTGCCCTGCATATGGCAGGCTTTTTGTTTTTCTAGACCTACGGCCTTCCCCGGCGCCATACCGAGGCTTGCTGTGATCTGCCCCGCTCCTACGACCAAACAGAATAGCGGCCGGCACAAGCGCAGCAAGAGTACGCGTTGCTCGCATCCTCTTATTTTTTTTTAGCAGGGGCACTCACCGGCCGAAAAGCATCGAGTTGCTGCCTAACAAAAGGCCAAAATGCCTAGAAAAAGGCAGACCGACGTTTACGAGGCTGGTTGGCCCCCTCCGTCCAAGCAGAGGCACAGCATCACCAGATGGGGGCGGTCAGCCCCCAAATGCCGTGACCCAGCCTAGCAACTAGCCGTAAGGGACCCCCTCCATCGTCAGCCGAACTGCTAATGTCACGCCGCCCATTGGCTGCCATTTCCCTATTGCGGGATACGGCAAGCCCGCGCGTGGGCATTGGTGGCTTCAGCTTGCAGCCTTGACGTGCGGTTTGGCAGCTGAATTGCTTCGACGATTGGAAGATGGAAGACGTAGGTGGAGCACCTGTTCAGCCGCAGCCGCATGGTGCGCGGTAACCAGTGCAAGCCGACGTACGTATCCGTTCTCTTCCTTTTCGCATATAAGATAGTGAAAGCCCGGCTTGGGGGTTCTACGTGTTTGTGTGATACAGAACTGTTGTGCCATTCAGAACCAGCTGTGATCCTTTTTTGCTTTTTTGGACATCGTTGCAGCACGCGGACATTTATATACCCCTCTCTTTTGCACTACGTTTTTTTTTTGGCGCTATTTGCTGCTTTATAGTGGTGCAGTTTCTTGCTGCTAAAATTGTTGCCTCTGCCCATTGTAGCAGCAGGCTTCCCAAATTCGAGGCTTGCAACTTGTTCTCGCCTCTTTGAAAGGTATGTAACTGTCTTCTTCTTTTAGAACCCCGCCCCCGCATTACCCTTAGATAGAGACATTTATAGCACGACTACACGAACGGCTTCAGGGTCCATACATTTCTAACAGCGTCCACAGCACATCATGTCCGACTCCACTGTAGAGGCCAAGGCGGCTTGGGACGGCCATGTCGACACCCGCACAGGCGCTGAGCCTCCCAAACCTGCTGATCCATCTGAGCTCCGCAACCTCCGCAACACCATTGGCGCTTCATTCCAGGCTGCTGCGTCTCTGATCGGAGCCGTCAGAGCCCCAGTTCCTGACCAGACAGGTGATGGCTCCAAAATCGCCCCAGAGGAGAAGGCTACCCTCTACAAGAAGATTGAAGGTAGCCTTCGAGACATGTCTTATCTCGGAATTGATAACATCAAGTCGCTAGTCGACATTCAAAAAGATAAGATGCTGGGCGGATACACTGATGACAAGACCTACCTCATGGAAGGCCTTATCCGGACCGCCGCTGCGCTGCCTGATGGATCCAAAACACGGGATGCAGTCACTGGGCGATTCCTCGAGCAGCTGTGGAATGATTTGCAGCATCCACCACAGTCGTACCTCGGTTCAAAGTATCAATACAGATCCGCAGATGGGTCTAACAACAGCCTTGTTAACCCCCAGATAGGCGCAGCTGGCACGCCGTACGCCAGGACCGTAAAGCCATCTATGATGCAAACTCCTGCACGCCCAGATCCTGGCGTCGTATTCGACAGTCTCATGACGAGAAAGCATGCAGAGCTGCACCCCAACAGAATCTCCAGCATGCTCTTCTATCTCGCTTCCATCATCATTCACGATTGTTTCCGCACAAGCCACGAGGACTATTCCATCTCGATGACGTCGTCCTATCTTGATCTTTCTCCTCTGTACGGCAGCAACCAAGCCGAGCAAGACATGATGAGGACCGGAAAAGACGGAAAGATCAAGCCCGACTGCTTCTCAGAGTCAAGGCTGCTGTTTTTCCCTCCTGGCGTTGGAGCGTTGCTGATCATGTTTAACCGTTTCCACAACTACACCGTCGAGAACCTGGCGGCCATCAACGAGCAGGGCCGCTTCACCAAGCCCTCTGCTGAGATTCCAAAGTCCACCGGCGACGTGGAAGTGGATAAGAAGACCAAGGAAAAGTATGACGCGGCATGGAAGAAGTACGACAATGACCTTTTCCAGACTGGTCGCCTCATCACTTGCGGTCTCTATGTCAACATCATCCTGATTGACTACGTCCGCACGATCCTGGACCTCAACCGCACCGACAGCAACTGGCAGCTGAACCCACGTGCCAACGTTGAGGGCTTGCCAATGGGTGTTGGCAACCAGGTCTCGGCAGAATTCAACCTCGTATACAGGTGGCACTCGACAGTGTCTGACCGTGACGAGAAATGGACGCAAGAGATGTGGGATGGATTGTTTGGAGAAGGACGCGATCCCAAGACGGTCGGCAAGTACGAGTTCTTGGGCCGCTTGAACGAAGTGTACAAGAGGACAGACCCTGATCCTTCGAAGCGCAAGTTTGCTGGCCTGCAGCGGAACGAGGACGGAACATTGCCTGACCAGGGTCTGGTGGACATTTTGACCTCCAGTATCGAGGACTGTGCCAACTCCTTTGGACCAAACAGAGTTCCTGCCGTGTTCCGTGCAATTGAAGTTCTCGGCATCGAACAGGCACGCAGCTGGAACCTGGGCTCGCTCAACGAGTTCAGAAAGTACTTCAAGCTCGAGCCGCACAACACTTTCGAAGATATTACCTCCGACAAGTATGCTCAGGAGCAACTCAAGCACCTCTACGATACTCCAGACAAGGTCGAAATCTACCCTGGTATCGTCGTCGAGGATGCAAAGCAGCCCATGGCTCCTGGCTCCGGTCTTTGCCCCCCATACACGGTATCTCGTGCCGTCCTGTCCGACGCCGTAGCGCTGGTCCGCGGTGACAGGTTCTACACACAGGACTACAACCCACGCACCTTGACAAACTGGGGTTACAGTCTTGTCGATAGCGACCTTGGCGTCGACAACGGATGTGTATTCTACAAGCTCTTCCTACGCGCCTTCCCTCAGCACTTCAAGTACAACAGCGTTTACGTGCACTACCCACTCACCATTCCTTCTGCTATGCATACGGCCCTCAAGGACCTCAAGAAAGACAATCTCTACGACTTTTCGAAGCCAGTGGCGACGCCTCACCCTCATTTTATCAAAGAGTACAAGCTGGCGACTGAGATCATGAAAGACCAGACTACATTCAAGGTCGTCTGGGGCAAGGCCATGGAATACATCATGGGCCCCGCATCCGCAGACTTTATGCTTGCCGGCGACGGGCCCAAGAACACGGCTTCTCGCCAGATGGTGAGCAAGGCCTTGTACGTCTCCGAGTGGGACAAGGAAGTGCGCAACTACTACACCCTCAAGACGCGCGAGCTTCTCAAGGAGAAGAGCGCAAAGATTGCCGACTTCAACCAAGTCGACATTATCCGTGATGTAGGAAACCTGGCTCACGTGCACTTTTGCTCTGAGCTGTTTATGCTGCCTCTCAAGACTGACGAACAGCCCAACGGCATCTTTACCGAAGCCGAAATGTACCTCATCATGGCCTCTGTCTTCGCCCTCATCTTCTTCGACGCGGACCCCGCATCCTCATTCCCTCTGCACGTCAAGGCGCGCGAGGCGACGCAGATCCTCGGCCAGGTCGTCGAGGCCAACGTCAAGGCCATTGCAAACAGCGGCATTCTCTCGAGCATCATGCAGTCCATCTGGCCCAACGAAACCGTGCTCAAGAGCTACGGCAAGCACATGATCAAGCGCCTGCTCGAAAGCGGCATGGACCCCAAGCAACTCGTCTGGGGTCACATCCTAGGCACCGCCGGCGGCATGGTCGCCAACCAAGGCCAACTGCTCTCTCAAATCCTCGAATACTACCTCATCGGCGAGGGCACACAGCACTGGCCGGCGATCCAGAAACTGGCGCAAGACGACAGCGAAGAATCCTTCAAGACACTCATGCACTACACCATGGAAGGCGGGCGTCTCAACGGCGAAACCGGCGTCATCCGCGCCGTCGCACAACCCACTTCTCTCACCGAAGCCGGCACCACCACCGCCCTCAAGCCCGGCGACACCGTCTTTGTCAATCTGCGCGCGGCCTCGCACGACGCTGCCGTGTTCCCTAACCCAGACGCCGTCGACCTCACCCGCCCGCTCGACTCGTACATCCATCTGGGCTACGGTCCGCATCAGTGTCTCGGTCTGCCCATGACGCGCGTGTCGCTCACGACGATGCTCAGGGAAGTTGCTAAGCTGAAGAATCTGCGCCCGGCGCTGGGCCCGCAGGGCAAGATTCATAAGGTTGCGACCAAGATGGCGCCGAAGGGCGAAGAGGAAAAGTATAAGTATCATGCGTATTTGACGGAGAATCAGGATATGTATTTTCCGTTTCCGTGTGGTAAGTTTTTATATCCTTGATCTCTTCATGTTTTTTGTGGGATGATAAGCTAACGGAACGCAGCTTTGAAGGTGTGCTGGGATGACTAGAGACAGAGGGTTCTACCTGCAGCTGGGACTGGCAGAGCTATGGTGTTGTCGAGTAGCGTGCATGTGGGTATGTGCATGTGAGGTTTGTACGAACATGTGATGGGTGAATATGAATGTTGTATTGGATAAAGTAACATATGGGGAAATTGGCGCAGGAAATTCGTGTTTCCTATCCATAGCCTTTTTTTCATATACTGAAAGGGCCGTTTTTCGTTGTTCTTACTGGAATATTCATCATGATTTCTCCATTCGAATAGCCCGAACGTTACCTTGTGGTGGAAACTCTTTTCGGTTATACTTTAACATGAAAAAAAACTGTCTTTGTGGAGGGTTTTCTGGCCCGGCTAGTTTGATGTTATACAAGGGCTGGGCCAGGATCTCGATCCTATATATGGAGCAGAAAGAGTACCAGGAACACAATTGATCTAAACAGAAATGGGTATATTTCTCCGAGGTGCAGCCGTCATCCTCCCATCGCCTATTGGTTCAAGCGTAATGTAGCCTTCGTATCTGCGCCACCCCTAACTTAACCAAATGACATCGTAGTTCAGGTTGGTAATGCGGGAAACAAACGTCACCACAGCACATCTCGTTGCGATCTTCACCCAAAACTACCCGCTTCGACAATGCCCAGAAAGCCGAAGGGAATTTTGAAGCAGGAAATTTTGAAGCTCGAATCTCATACCCACCGCCGATCTAAAACGCTAATTCTCTGTATTCGGCGGGACCGGCATGATACCTATACGAGCAAACAGCAACTTTCTGGTCCACACCAGGCGGTGCGGGACTTCGACAGGGGGCACAGTGCAAGACACCAGAGAGGAATGAAAATACAGTCATTTGTTCACACAGTACATGTATAAAAACAAGGTCAAGAGCCAATAAAACTCATCTTCCCCCAGCAAAAACCCTCAAGTTCCGCAGTTCCCAGGCAAATCCTACCCACCCACCTAGCCCTGCCACGTCTCCGGCTGCACCTGCCTCGGCTGCAGCTACAACTCCAACGTATCCGTGCCAGTGACGATCTCAGGCCAGCTTCTCTCCGGCAGATTCTCCTGAGTAGACATCCGTACAACTTTACAGCCTATGGTGAGATGACGTATAATTTGTTTGTAGTGCCGACGCTTGAGTCTGATGATTTATCCCACAGTGTGGATCTAGTTGGCTTATCTAGGTGCTGCGAACTAAGGGGGTTTCGTGAAGAGAGTGCAGCACGTATATGTGTTTTTGTGAAACGGCTAAGATTTTCTTGTCTCATGCTCGGAAAAAAGGGAGTTTTCGTGTGAGAAGGTGAGAAAGAGGGGAAGATGAGCAAAGTGTACATATATTTTGATTTTTTTTTTTTTTTGCAGGCTGGTCTAGTGAGCTTTTCGACATTATGGCAGAACAGCGTGATTTATACCTTTTGGCAGGAAAAGTGATACTGTGTGCGAAATGTAGAAAGTCAAACCAAAGTGAACTAGTTTACAAGATGGAATACTGCCTGAATTGCAGAACAAGGTCTTGGTTCTGTCAGAGATTCCTTTCAGCAGATTATGGAACGAGAGAAAGGCAGTTAGTAAGAGAGCATCTTTGCCTAATGGAGCTGATGTAGAATAAATGCCAGGCTAGGCTAATAACATAGACTGTCACAGGCGGAATATCAACACTGAGCCAACTATCTGCCACTAAACTTGGATTAATAAATGCTAGATAAAAGAAAAGAATTTCATTAATCTCACAACCATTACAAACACACTGCTCTAGTCTATTGTGAAATTTATATAGGAACGCCAGTCTAAATCACTGGTAACATCGTGACACATACTTACTGTGGAACATCGTTGTCATCACCATCATCATCAACACCGTTGTCGTCGTCTCCGCCATCCCCATCAAAACCAGTAACAAACCACTCATTATCCATAGCGCGTGCAGAGTTCGTGCCGCAGTAGACTTCGCCGTTAAAGTTGTGGTGAGAGTTCCAGTCATCGAGAAAGACGATATCCATACCTAGACGGCCATACAGCTCCTTAACCTTTGTCGCGAGGACATCAGTGCCGTTGACAAAAGGACCCCATGGGTTGGGCGCAATGTATGTGTTGAAGCCGGTCATGACGAGACCGTTGACGACGCCAGGAAACAAGTGAGTAACTTTGAGCACATTGTTATTAGTGAGGGAGTTATCGGGAGCAACTGTAGAAGAGTTGTCAGGCGCATTGCCGAAGGAGTCGTTGGTCGAATTGTCGAAGAGAATGGGCGACCCAAAGTCGCCAGTCGTGTACATAGCAGGCAGACGGATGATCTCCTCGTCGGTCACGCCGGTGGCTTCTTTCAGGATGCGCAGATTGTTCTCGATACGCTCGGCGCATTGCTTCTGAACAGACATTAGATCCGAATTAGCAAGCACTTCGTTGATCGTGGCGGATGAGACGGGGAAGGTTTGGCAGCTAATGCCGTCGCAAGGGGTTGACGGCGTGTCAGTGTCGTTCTTGCGAGAGAAGACAGGCCGTGAACCTTGACCGCTGGCCTTGATTTGCTGGAGCATCTGCACGCCCGCCATCGGATCATCAACCACAATAACCCAGCCACGCTCTGATTCAACGGGGATGAACTGAACAAATTCGTCGACATGGCCAGTGCCCAGCCAGTCAACATCAAGAAGCAGGGGATCCTGGGTTTCCTGAGCCTGGAAGAAGGGCAGCATATGATGCTTCTGCTGGCCGTGGTTGCCGAGGATCAAACGTCCGGCGGGCCACGAAGTGCCATTGAACTCAAATGGAGGAATGGTCTCAATGTTACCGCCAGAGTTTATCTCGTCACGTGCACCACCGAGATGTTGGACAGCGCCAATGCCAGTGTCGCGGTAGTACTCGAAGAGCTGCCTTCCGGCAACACGCTCATCCTGAGGAGACCGAATCATGATGCGCAGGCTAATGGGTCCGTCAGGTCCGGGCATGGAAGCGAAGCCGAGCTCCATATAGTCCTGAGCCCAGAGATCGTCGCTTCCACTGAAGAAGTAGATATCCTCTTCTAAGCCAGACTGATTGACGGCTTTCCGGAGTTGGTCATTGAAGCGAGCAAGGGATGGCGAGCCAGTCTCGTTGGCTTTGACGCCAATGACCTGCTGCACCGGGTCGAGGTGGGTGTGGGTGAGAACAGGGGCAATGCGGAGCATGACGCTGTCAGAGGACGTGCCGTTGGAACTCTTTACAGCAAAAGTCACGAGAGCGCGGCCATCCCAGCCGTTGGGACGACGGACATCACGGCCGTCGATGCCAAGAACCAGGCCCTCGCGCAGGGTGGCCGCGCTGAAGGTGTAGTTCTGATCAACATAGGTCCAGGTGCTGTTGGCGTGTGGCTGGTAGAAAATTCATACATTACGACGTTGCACTGGGTCCTTTAGGTAAAGCCGACCCGACGCATCAGCAGGAAGGCCGGGCATGGGGAGTGTACGGAGTGGAGCGAGGAATTGGTCATTGCGCAGAATGTCATCGGAAGCATCGTTACAGGCGTCGAGCCTGTCGTTGCTGACAGCAGGGCCTTTGAGAAGGGCGTTGGAGCAGCGCTTATCCGTGTCGCCGATATTTGGGAGGAAGATGGCACCGTAGGTAGCGTTCCACTGCGTCTTGCCGTTGACATCCGAGCCTGTGATGTCGACGAGACCGTCGCGGTTAGAGTCCGCACGGACGTCGGCTTTCCAGGTGGTGGCTGACGTGGCGGTGGCGGTGGTGGCTAGGCGGCATGGCAGAACCCCGGCAAGGGCTGAGGGCGCAAGGCCTAGGCTCTTGTTAGCATAATGCATATGAAACTGCAGCTGCAGACAATATGCCTGAATTGGATGAAGGGCAGTACATACAGAGACCCCAAAGGGCGAGAAGCGCGGGACCACGCATCGTGTGCTTTGACTGGAGCAGAGCAGATGTTTCGTCCCAGGGGCTTTTGTCGCCAAGTGTGTTTGAAGGCTGTTTGGCAGTGGATTGGTGGAGCGTGACTTGAGGCTGTTGGAACATACATACATACACATGTAACTAGTTCCTTTAGATGTACAGCTTTGGATCATAAGACCCAAGTCGCAATCTCGTTCATCATGGCCGCCTCATTGCCCAGACGAACGGCGTCGTCCTGCGCGTACACACAAAATGCTGAAGCTGTTGCTGCTGCGTCGTGTATAGTGGGTAGATTGGAATATTCCAGAGATGGAGCATGGATACTGCTGTATGCATGTGCTAGATTTGGCAGACGACGTCTCGGTAGCAGCGAAGCTGACGGTGGTCCTTGCGACGGCCCGCCGGGGGATAGCGAGTAGCGGCTTCTGATTGGCCCACCCGCGGAGCGTACGGTGAATGCACGCTGCGTATACGCGCCAGCCAATCACAGCACCGCAAATTGCACCGCATTCCGCCGACCAACCGGCCCTTAACGTAAGACTGCGCCCCCTCACATGAGTCTTGGGTAAACTGCACCTCTCTCTCGAGCTTCTTATGAGTGTGGCTCCTGTGGCTCCTCAAAGACCTGCGCTGTCTTAGTCAAGGTACCGACCAGGCCGAGCTTTTTTACGATGCACATTCAGAACCCAAACCACCCACTATACGCGGCAACCAATGACACCCTCTTGGGGTTGCCAGTGCGAACAAAGGCACCTCGAGTGCGTGCCTTTTCTCCAAAGGTTCGCACAGGATGTATAACCTGGTATGTTGCTCTCAGTCTGCGTAGAACAATTGTTGCTCTGTTTCACCCTTCGTTCCTTTGTCTGTTCCGATTGTGTTGTCGATCCAAACGAGACATCGTGACTTTTGTCCCACGGTCACACTTACGTCTTATTTTTTTTCCTTGTTCGTCCGAAGTTTCATGAAGTTCTTATTAACCCTTTGTGACAGCAAGTAAGTGTGCTCTACTGGTGTATGAGGAACGGCCAAGCTTCCTTCTTTACATATACAAGCACAAGCCATCAACATTCTCCATGTCTCAAACCTGCTGCCCCACTCGCAGGAGTGGGGACCGTGGAGTACCCCAACATGTTTACATGATTATGGACAAAGGCTGACATAAGACTTTGTGCTTGCTAGAATACGTCGGAAGAAATGTGACGAAGAGAAACCAACCTGCCGCCGATGCAGGGACAGTCAGGTCAAGTGCGATGGATACGCGCCTGTACCCGTCTCGCAAAAGAAGCCCGCCTCCCAAAGGCAAACGGCTGCAAAGAAGAAGGCCATCAAGCAAACACAAGAGATGGTGCAATGTGTAGTCAGTCAGTCGCAACCACGTTTCATCATCCAAGGCAACAGGCTTAACTTCGACATTGATGGCGGCGTTTACGACCGCATGTTCTTCCATCATTTCCGCGCCATCACCATGGTCGATTTCGTCCGCGTCATCAATCCTAGAGATTTCTGGTCGCAGAGGGTGCTTCCAATGTGTCACAACGATCCTGCTGTGCGCAATGCCGTCGTTGCGCTTGGCGCAGCTCACTACGTCTATCTCCAAAAGCTACAAAACTCCAATTCTGGAGACACTGACGCGTCCATGTCCCACTTCGAGTGTGTTGCGACACAGTATTACAACAAGGCCATTGGAGAGTTGGTCAATCTCAACAACGGCGACAAATCAACATTATGGGACACACAACTCAAGACCCTCACCTGCTGCCTACTTTTTGTCTGTCTCGAAAACATTCTTGGCCGCTCCGAAGAAGGAATTCGCCATTTGCAAGCCGGCGCCCGTCTTCTCGAAACTTCTGACTTCTCGGTTGCCCCGCAAAATTTGCAACAGCTCATGCAAGAGATTGCAACCGTCTTGCTTCACTTTTTTGTCGATGTGTCCTATCTCGAGGAAGAGTATGTGATTCCAGACATAGTGCCCTACGCCCTGCCTACAACAGAGATCAGCAACGGGCTGGAGCCATTTTCAAGCCTCGAAGAAGCCAAAGACGCCATGTGGGACCTCGATGTCAAGATGGCCTACGTGGGATTTAGCAAACCCGACTCAGATGAGCCATCTGAAAGCGATTGTTGTACGCTCGATGTGGCCCATTTGATCGAGCCTTTCAACCGCTGGAAGATTAAATTCAACAATCTTATCTCGTCCCAAATCGACTCTCCGAATATTCCGATTGATGTCCAGCGGGAGACAGTGAACCTCATGCTCCGCCGCTGCACGTGGGATATAATGCTGCTCCCAGAGCGCGGAAGCTCAGACGAAGAACTAGCGAAACTCAACCAAGAACTGGTCGATTTGGCGGAGCTCCTGTACAGCGTCGAGGCTTCCTCGGTGGGCCGGCCTACCTTCGCATTGGAAGGCGACACTATCCCAGCTCTCTACTTTTCCGGGTTGTTTTCTGAAGATCCTGTCTTGGTCCAGCGCATCGCCACCCTCTTACGTACCTCTCCAAGACGCGAAGGTCTTTGGGAGAGCCGGAAAACGGCGGACAAGCTGTTGACTGAGTTCAGAAATCTCGGTCCTTGTCCGTCAAAGAATTGTTCGTCAAAGACTTGTCCATCAAAATTGCTCACGCGTTCCTCCACTCCTGACCTTCATCTAGGTGCTACCCCAGAGCTCATTCTGGACACCAGTCCAGAATTCACTCTGGATTCCACTCCGGAATTAAGTCCAGAGCCTATGCCGGATTTCCTGTCATACCCAGTTCTTAAGAAGGAAATATTGTAGCAATGACATTCATGTTGTTCCTTTCCTGATCAACCTTCTCCGAGACGCCAATTGTGATACTGTGCTCCAAGCCTTTATTACTGATTTCGATCATGCTGGTTTTCCGCGCCAGCCATTTGCAAATCGGAAAAAAGTCCGCGATCAACGTTAACCCCACCATTCGTCGATCAACTATACCGCGATCGACATGCGCAGTGTGTAATTACGTCGTGTTAGCCAAACCTTGGATTATAGGCATCCAGTGCCTTGGCGAATAATGCCTATTCAGGATTCTAGCTTCCAGTTCAGATAGCGAGAGTTGTGCCTAGATTGGTCCCGGCTATCCAAAGTGGCAAAGCGTTCATTGCTGCCACGGAAAAACACAAGGTACAAGTTGTGGAGGATATCCCCATCGTGATAATTCACCAAAATCTCAATCTTCATCATGGCCACGCTACAGGTTGCATCTTGGGCTACCAATCTGACATACGCCAGTCTAAGCAGTGATGTGCTCACAGCTGCTAACAAGTCTTTCTTCAACTGGGCTGGTTGCGCAATTGGTGGGTTTCCTTTTCAAGCCGCACCGCAGATTGCGCTGAATACCACGCTCTCTCAATTCTCTGGACCGCCGACTTCCTCAATTCTGGGCGCAAACGATTCCATCTCACGAGGTTTCGGAGATGCTCAAACTGCGGCTCTTATCAACGGTATTGCTAGTCACGTCGATGACTACGACGACACACACCTCGAGACTATCATTCATCCTGCTGGGCCAGTTGCGAGCGCTCTTCTGGCCACAGCAGAAGCGCATGGGCCTTTTACTGGCCACGATTTTATCACTGCGTTTGTGGCAGGCATAGAAGCGGAATGCAAGCTGGGATTGTCAGTCACACCAGAGCACTATGACGTTGGCTGGCACATTACTTCGACCACTGGATCCGTCGGCGCAGCAGTTGGCGTGGGCAAGCTTCTCGGACTGAACACAACGCACATGCAACATGCCATTGGTATTGCTGCTACCCAGGTTGTGGGCATGCAGGTATACTTTGGCTCGGATACGAAGTCTTTCCACATCGGTCGCGCTGCGCAGGGCGGTATGCTGGCAGCACTGCTAGCAAGGAATGGATACACCTCTTCTCTCGAAGCTCTTGAAGCTGAATATGGCTGGCTTCATGTGGTGAGCACGCGAGAGAACGCAACGGCGTATTTCGATCAGCTTGGGAAGATATGGGAAATTGAGAAGAACACTTTCAAACCCTACCCTTGTGGAATCGTCATGCATCCAACTATTGATGCCGCCATCCACCTCCGCAACGAGACATTATCACGGGGTCTTTCAATCGAAGACATCAAGACTGTACAGCTGCGTGTCAATCCCGAAGTGCTCATCCTGACTGGAAAACAAGACCCACAAACTGGGCTCGAGGGCAAATTCAGCATCTACCACGCTGCTGCCGTAGGCTTACTCTACGGCGAGGCAACGCCCAGTCAATTCACCGACAGCGTCATCAAAAACTCAACCGTTGTGGATCTGCGCAAGAAGGTCAACGCCACGGAAGACAAAAGCGTCTCCCGCTCAGAAGCATACGTCACTCTAACATTCGACGATGGCACAAAACTCGAGGAGCACATTGAGCATGCCAAGGGCAGCATCCAGAATCCCCTTACCGATGAAGAATTGGAGAAAAAGTTTATGGGGCAGGTAAGCTTGGCGATTGGAGCTGATCGCGCGGCAAAGGCGTACGCGGCGTTTTCGAACGTGCAAGAGATGGAGAATGTGGCGGTGATAAGGCGAATGTATTAGCTTTTGATAGTGTAGATATGGTTTTTTTAGAATATATATTTGACTTTGCGAATACTGCGCTATGCTGGGACTGATGTGTCTGTGCCAGAGATGACTTGCGGAGCTTCGGTTGAGTAAACAGTGAAGTTCCCTATGTCATGTGTCGAACTACACTAAAAAGCATAGTATGTCAAATAAGGTTGATGTACCAAACTCACAATTCTCTCATTGCCATGAGCTATGCCCGTACTATAAGTCCCGCGTGGTATCCATCTTGTTAAGCAAGCCTATTCAAGATCCAGTCTTGTTTAATGGAGTTCTCGAAAGTCATCTAGTGAAGTTTGGTTGGATGAAATATGGTGCAACATTCTGGGGCAGCGACGGTTGTTTCTATCGATACTGACGAGGACAGCTTTCGTACTGGATACCACAGTGCAAAGAATTAGACTCACATGACAGCTGTTGAAATAACGGCGCTTCTTATGTCCGACTCTAGTATTTTGCCAAAGATCACAATATAAATCATGCCAGGCTTGTCTAGTAGTGGGGCAACTCAGCGCTTACGTGCATTCATGCAAGATCAAAGTAATACGAGATTAGCCGCATATGCTGATGTTGTAATATGCCGCTAACGGCTGCCTCCTTCTCAAATTTTAGTTCCAATCGGGCCTACTGATCTGAATTCGATCTGGAATTAACTTTAAAGCTCTTCTGTACCATGATCATATGAACACTAACCTTGACGAATCTGTGCTAGGCTTATGGCTCAGTTTACCATTGCGCCAGTGTGTTTGGAAGCAGGGCTTTGGTGCCATAAAAGACTGTTGTAACGAAGCAGTTGTCATCAATGATAACCCCTTCCATGTGGGCATTTTTAATTCGACGAGAAAGCGACGAATGTTATGAAAGGTATGAAGGATCATGGTGAAAGTTAAGAGGACATCAATCTTTATATTTATTTGTAGAATTGTTGGTACAAAGCACAGAGATAGACGGTGGGCACTTTGCAGGTTAATTATTGATATACATGATACATATTTTTGCATAGGAAATACAATCAGCGTGTCTGCACGCTATATCAAAATAACATGGGTCATGAAGACTAGGTTTCTTTTGAATGTTCGTCTTACACTTGACATTCCTAACAAGTCAATCTGGTAGATCAGCGCATTTCACATACGTACAATCTTCATCCAACATTACCCATACCGAATGCATACTAGTTTCAGCTCAACCTTTCAACATGCATTACGTATAAATCGTTACCAGGGCAAACTATGAAGTTTGTCATTAACTTTACAAAGACCTAAAGTCCAAATGTCGATTGTACCTGGGACAAGTCGACTCCCACACATCATTCCCTGCCACCATCCAAATACAAGCGTGCACGAACTTCCTAAAGTCTTCAGACATGCCACTCATAGACAACATCCTGTCGCGCATTTCCAACAAGGCGTATTCGCGTTCGATGATCATCTTCCGTAGTAAAGATCGGGCCTTGGTAATTGACAGGTTATACTGGTTCATGATTATGACAATGGCGTTCATGATCCGCCCTTTGCCCTCCCGATAAGCAGCAAGCTCCTTTGGCCACGAAAACAAATCGTTGCTCAGGGCGATACAGAGGATCGAAGCCTTCCGCAGCGGTTCAGTAGCCACTCTTTCTTCGGGAGTCAGGGTCAACTTCATGACATATTCGATTGTCAAGGTATATGGTCTAAGCAACGGGTAAGCAGAGAATATTGTCGTGAGGGTAAAACTTACATGATACCAATGTTCATGTGTCGAAATTCGAGGTACTGGTCAATGGTGGTGAACTCCTTCAAGGCCTTTGACTCTGAGAGCAAGGTCCAATCAACCCATGCTTGAAGGATAGGATAAGCTCGGGCATAGTCAATGGCTAGCATTCTTCGAAGTCCTGGGGCCAGAAGTTTTGCCACTGTTGTCTGAGGCTCACTCTTTCCTCCGTCAGCTAGTACTTTGGCAACATGGGCGCAAAGACCCTCTTGGGCCTAACATAATGTTAGTTGGAACTAGACATACTAAACAGGCACTGTTGGAACCGAAAATAACTCACCACTTCTTGTGCCAGAGCATCGGCTTTGTCTTCACTTGGAAGTCAGCTACAACAGTAACTAGAAAATAGCGCTGGTGCATACCGTCCAAGAGAAAGAAAAACTGAGTAAGCCATACTGACTGCTCAAGGCGTTCCTTCTCAGCCTCTGGCAGGATTAAAGAATCAAAACATCCGGAAAACCCGTTCTCTGTGCCATGGAACCCCAATGTTGTACAATCAGCGATCTCCTCTTCCCATTGCTTAGTCAATCGCTCAGCAATAGGGTCCATGTCTCTGTAGTAGTTGCTCCGTCGGACCGGCAAAACGGTGAAAGAGTCACCTTCCCGAATCTCATCTTCCGTTAAAGCATGGGAATGATGACAAGTAGTCTCCTTTGGGAGTGTGACCGTCATTATGGGCGCTTAAAGAGCACTGCTCAATTCAAAATACCAGACAATTAGACAGGATGAATGAAGCGGGAGGAAATATGCTGGGACAATTGTCCTTGGGTTTTAAGAGCATTGAGGTTCACTTATGCGGCAAACGCGCGTACCACCCGTTGTTCTCCACAGTAAAAACGATAATATGTCAATACGTCGTGCTGCCGATGCTACGCTGCTTTAGTAGTAGACTCGTGGAGAGTACCGCCTGGTCAGTGATCATCACAGTAGAATGCAGTATGGTAACCAAAAAGTGGGTTTAAGCTACCTGATCAAGGAAACAAATTAACGGTAGTGCATCCTGATGGAATTGTGCAACGGTACAAAGTCAGTACCTTGCATTGGCGTTCAAGACCCCTACTCGTTCGGCACTTGAGGTGGGTCGATACGCATATCTGGCCTGTTTAGGAAGCTTAGACGCAACCTCATTGCGGAGGAGATAACAGAGGTTGCGATTGAACCAAATCTTGTATGTCTGTGATAATACAGCGGTGCATTCTATTTAATTCTGATTTATGAGCTTGGTATTAATCAAGTCTCAAAAAATGCGTCTAAGCTTAGAAATCTGGGGAATAGAGTTTGGGTAGAACGACAGGGTAGGTGTCAGGATGCGCGGAGGAGAGTCATGTACAGTGGAACTGCCCTTCTTGGAGGATCGCAACTAGTGATGATAAAACACCGAGAAGAGCCCTTACAAACAGCGGTGTGTAAGTCACTGTAGCGATAGATAATACGTTGGAATACCGCGCCTAGATTTCAAAGGAATACAATCCTGTCCTCCGCGGTCGCAACGGGCGCGTAGATTTATGCGCGCTAATCGTGCTCGGCTCACAAGTCCACCACTCTAAAGTCGAAACTAAATTGTAAACAGGGAGTACGTTCGCGCACTGAACCACGTTTCCATGATAGGGTTATAGAGCTTGTAAATGGCAAGAACATCATGTAGATCGGAAAGGTAATTGGTGCGAAATTAAGAAGCAACTCTCTACGATTCTTGATTTCTCAAAAGCCGCCGTACTCATTTGAGCGACCAGATATTCTAAACGTTACACACAAAAGGGACTAGATGGGCGTACAATGTCAAATTTTGTGCTCTTTTCTATATGAGATAGACGAATAATCACGAGTACCTTCTTTCAAAAAATACAAATCGCTAATATACCACTCTGGTGACCTATAGTTAAAAAGGTCGCGCGATAAATCAGATTAGGTTTGTTAGTAGGAAAGGCGCGGGCCTGACTGAAGCTTAATTGGACCTGGCCCGTTCGCCACGGCATTCGAAGGCGGTGAGCACTGGCAGAAAGAATTCTAGGACTGGACATGCGCGAACGGCCTTCTCCACGCGCAACAAAGCCTTCGTACATTTTCGGCGTGTCGCCTCGCAAACTCATCGTAAGCGCTGTTTATAAAAACGAGTGGCTAACCAAAATTTCATCGCTGCGACAATGGCCTCTGAGCGTGGGCCGAAAGCTAGTACTTCTAAGCCACCGCGCAAGTCGCACAGCAACGCACTCATCGACGAAGACGCTCGCGCACTCGCAGAGTTCACCGAAAAAGCTACACAGCAGTACGGCCGCGGCGACCGGATACGACCAAAGTCAGTAAAAGACAAGAAGCTACGGGCGAATGTCAAATCTCTCGAGGCGAAGAATAAACAGGCGGCGATAGAGGCAAAAAATGTTGAGGTCCTGCTTGAAAACAATGCTGGTCTGCTAGAGCCTGAGCACGAACTAGAAAGAACATACCGCGTTCGGCAAGACGAAATCAAGCGGGAGGTTGGTATCGAGACGGCAAAGAAAGGGTTTGAGCTGCGGTTGAACGACCTCGGGCCGTACGACGTCTGCGAATATAGTCGCAACGGTCGCGATCTGCTGATTGCAAGCCGAAAGGGCCATGTTGCGACATTTGACTGGAGAGATGGAAAGCTGGGCTGCGAACTACAACTCAATGAGACGGTGCGGGATGCGCGATGGTTGCATACGAGCAATCAGAAGAACTTTGCTGTCGCACAAAAGAAATGCGTCTACATTTACTCAGGCGATGGCGTAGAAATGCACCAGCTTAAGAATCACTCAGAAGCGACACATCTCGAATACCTCCCTTACCACTTTCTTCTCGCCTCAGTATCCACAGCAGGCATAATACGGTATACAGACGTATCGACCGGTCAATCGCTTCCCCAGCTTTACACGAAACTCGGCCCTGCCACAGCGCTCGCGCAAAATCCCCAAAACGCCATCCTCCATGTCGGGCACCAGAAAGGTCTCGTAACACTATGGTCGCCCAACAGCGCCACGCCGCTCGTCAAGCTTCTCCCACACCGCGGGCCTGTAAGGAGCATTGCCATGGACAGATCAGGCACTTATATGGTCAGCACATCTCAAGACCGGCGCATGTCTGTCTGGGACATTCGCATGTTCAAAGAAATGCACCAGCACCACCTGCGCGTCCCGGGCACCACCCTCTCCATCTCCGATCGCAGCCTCACGGCCGTAGGCTACGGTACCCAAGTCTCCATCTACAAAGACGACATCTTCCGACGAAGCCCCGAAGATCAATCCCCACCCATAATGCCGTACATGGGCTGGGGCGGCGAGGGTCTAAACGTCGGACGCGTGCGCTTCTGTCCTTTTGAAGACGTCCTCGGCATATCGCACGACCGCGGTTTCTCCTCCATCATCGTCCCCGGCTCCGGCGAGCCCAACCCAGACTCCCTCGAGCCCGGCACCAACCCGTACGAAACATCCAAGCAGCGCCGTGAAACCGAAGTCCACGCCCTCCTCGAGAAGCTGCAACCCGAGATGATTGCGCTCGACCCCAACTTCGTCGGCAACCTCGACCTGACGTCGCATGAGGAGCGCCAGAAGGAATACCGCGCCCAGCGCGGCGAGCGCGAGCCAGACAAGATCGATCTGCTCAAGAAGCGCGGCAAGGGAAGGAACTCGGCGCTGAGAAGATACCTGCGCAAGAACGGAAACAGAAACGTCATTGATGAGGAGAAGGAGCGTGCTCGTGAGGCGCTCAAGAATATGCAGAAGAGGCAGATTGAGCGCAAGGAGAGGCTCAAGAAGGAGTATGGGCCTGCGCTTGAGCGGTTTGCGAGAAAGTGAAAAAAAAAGGTCTCTATTTATCACTGCAGCGCCCGTTTAATGAAGCGGGTGTACAGGAAATGACAGGAGAAGAAGAGATAAAAAAGCATCTTTTGATGGCATTTGCATGGCGTTTTCCACATCTTTCTCATGGTCAAGATACCTTTTTTTAGTGTAACTGTTGGGAAAAAAAAACCAATTGTGTCAACATAACCCAAATGGCAAATGATCAGTGGCACCAATGTGTGTGTATGTTATCTTTTGTAAGTCGAAAAGAAATAAACGCCATAGCCATTTTTCTGTCCTATCTATAAAAAGATGCCCATTGATATCATAAACATTCATACCTGGCCTAGTCATCATATCACCCAAAACATGGGAGACCGAGAGGAGGGTTTCGTTTTTCTTTTTACTGCTCCAACTCACCCTTCCAGACCCTCGCACTCCTAGGCCAGACCCTCTTGTACAGACTAACAGCGACAGCATCCATGGGACTAATCTTGCCATCAAAGGTAGCCTTGAAGTAGCCATGCGTACCCAGACTCTCCTTAATGAAACCGCTTCTTCCGCGCTTGGTCCAGAGCGGCAGACTCTTGAACCACTTGACGTCTGCGTCGTTGAAGAACATGTAACGCACAGTAACGACGCGCTTGTTGATCTTGTAAGGGTGGCCAGTCAAGATGATACGCTTAGCTACAATGCGGTTTGTGGATGGCGGAAGAGACGTTCCGGTTGCTATCAGGCGGAGAGGAGAGGGGTTTTCTGGTGTGGGTGTTGTGCGGGTAAAGTAGAGAAGTGGAACATTGCCCCATGTCAGAGGGCCGATGAAAGTTGCAATTGCGGATTGACCTGGGTGCAGGTAACGGGCGAATTTATGCACGTTGTTAGGTGTGTTGCCCGCGTTCGAGAAAAGCTGTGAGGGACGTTAGTTATGGCTTGAGTCGAGTTTGTTGTATCATTGGGACGACTTACAGGGTTGATTACGATCCTCCTTGGACCACATTGTACAATCAGCTCAGTCTTTGACTTGATTGGTGACTCGTGTTCAGAGCTGAGCAGAATGCTGTAGTTGCATGCTGTTCGCTTGTGCTCGTGCCTTAGCAGCGAGAACATGGCGATCGGCCGTGATCCGTTCTCTTGAAATTGCAGCGGAACACCTCGAATGTGGACGCTTACTCGAGTACCGGCCTTGACACCACCAGCCCATGCTTCACGCATGAACTTTGTAGCTGTGCGCTTGTAATCGGAAATCTCGAGCAGCCGTTGCCACTCCTCGGGCTCATATGGTCGATCTTCTTCGGTGTCCCACACACTGGTCTTGAGACTCTTGAGTCCTCGGTAGCGGATAAGACGCTCACGTGCATTGACATTCGGGTGCAGTTCGATTTCATCGGGAAACTCCAGGTCCTCTTCAGCTTCAGTTTTCCTTGACTTGCGGTACTCCTCAATTTGCGCCGCCTCGTCTTCCGGTGATGGGTCCAAGAACATCTCGGATTGTGGGTATTCTGAAGGTGCGGCTTCTGTCATTGCTTTTCCGTCAATGTCCATACCCTCCTCTCCGTCTGCGGGGTGAGCAGGTTGGCTCAGGGTATCATTTGCATCATCCATGTCGAAATCTTCGAGATCAGAGCCCGAATCAGACATGTCGTCCAAATACCAGGCGGCCTGGTAATTACTGGTACCTCTCGGCAACCGCCTCTTCTGCTTGGAAGCAGTTTCTTCTTCCTCATCGGAGAAATAGTGGTGGTCATCAAGTAGCACACCTTTTCGCTCAGAGGGAGCGACCGATGTGGCGTAGTTGGTGACATCGTCCATCAGCGTTTCTTCAGGCGCAAGCTCTGCGAGGTCGTCCTGGTCTTCGGTTGGGCGCTCCAAAGTGTCATCGGCGGAATCGATAGCCATCTCTTCATCCTTTGCCTTCTTTCGCGACTCTAGCGGGGCGGCGACGATCTTGTCGACTTGGAAGTCGCCCCAGTCTCCAACTTGAACCAGCCGGTCTGCCTTCAGTCCTAGGCCTCGAACGACTCCGGTAACGACGACTTCGCCAGTACCGTCCTCGCTAACAGCCGACTTTCCCCCAGGCCAGGCAACATCTTCGATGAACATGTAGCTCCTCTGGTCCCTCCATCGTACACCCTTTGTAGTGGTTGTGCATAGCGATCGGACGAGGTTCGCCCCTTCTTGGCGGTTGTCGAGGGAGTATACGCGGTCGGTGGAAGGCAACCAGTGGGTAATGTAGGACTTGAGCGAAGAGACTACAGAGGGCCGTTGTTTCGCAGGCTCAACCTTGTCTAGTCCTTGGACTACAGTGAACGTGTTTGAGATACCCTGGCTCTCGACTGACTTGAGGATCTGCTCGCCCTCTTCATCTACCTCTTCGTGCGCGGACAGTACGAAGACAACAAAGTCGGCGATGCGGCAGGCATCGAGGGCCGCCAATAGGTCCCTCTTGACAACCAGGTATTGTACTTTCTGCTTGAAGCGGTCGATGTTGGTTCTCGTCCAGCCAGCCTCAGGAACGTCTTCTTCAATGTCGAGGCTCGAGTTGAGGCTGCGCACAGCTGCGGCAGCAGAAGCGTCGGGGCACAGTGGTACGACAGCGGCGATTCTGGGCGCACCGTCTTTGCCGGCGAAAACATTGGTGGACTTTGCGTGCTCGTGGTCTTTGTTGATGCGCATCTGCTTGGCGCGGTTGCGGCGGTCGAATTTGCTCATGACCTGCTGGTGGGGCGTCTTGCGGCTGCCGAATTCAAACGAGAGAGAGTTGACTTTGCCTGCGCAGTGCTGTTAGTAGAGCGAAGGTGTGGCGTGGCGTGCCTTGTCACACAACTTACCCTTGCTCTGTTCCTTGAGCGCGCCCTTGGTGGCATGGCGGGACTTGAAGCCCTTCTTCTCCTTCTTGGTGGTGCTGCGGTGGTGATGCGACTCCATTGGGGCCATGTTTGCGCTGCCGCCTGCTTTGAAGCGGAAGGGTATCGAAGCCAGCTTGAATATCGACAGTCAGGCACGCAGCGCTGGGTTTGGTGGGGTCGAGCGCCGGACGGCGATAATTTTGTTATCGTCTGGCTTATCGAAAATAATTTTGGCCTCGCCCTCGGCTGTGGCGTCATGCCTGTGGCCCCTGCGCTTCTGCGCCTCGTCGGATCTGCCCTTGGAATCCCCGGCATTGCAACCAAGTCGCCACACTCATTGGGCGCGAGGAGCATTCCAGACTGGACTGACAACAGCCTCCAGGGATGCATTCGGTCGATAAGTCTTCTGGTTCATATTTCACCTACTCCGACCGGGAGACTATTGCATGCTTCTGCGCGTGCCTCACCGAGACACCAATTGAACACATGATAATGATATGTACAAACACATTCAAGCATCCCATGAATTATATTTACATCCTCTTTGGTCGCATTACATAGTGTTACCTCTTACGTCCATCCTTCACATGTGCGCCGTGTCACTCACTTTCGGCGTCCGGTTCAGGCAACTGCGCTGGTCTACGATTGCTCCTGCCGTCACCTTCACTTGAGCATAACAAACGGGCACCCACACTGTCTCTCACTTCGCACCAGTGCTGGTTCTGTAACTTCTATAACTATTCCACATTTCTGATTGCTCCCCTTTACCACCTACACTCTCTACAACGCCGGCTCTCACAAACACTTCAGGACTTCGATCCTTCCCTTCCTCATCATGCCAACTCGCCACAAGTTCCACGCTTACAGTCAAGATGAGATTGACAGGTATGATTGAGTGGCAGCACCGTCAATGAAACTATATCCTGACTGACTTCAACAGCCTGCGAGGCATCACTCTCCCCGCAAAGATCAAGTGTGGCCGCTGTCTCAAGAATCTGCCGCAACCCAGATTCTCTACCAATCAGCTCAATCATGCTCGTATGCAGATAAAGAATTCGTACAAAATCTCCAAGCCTATAAGTTGCCAGACATGTACCGGCCAGCAGGTGGTTGAAGTCGAATGCACCATGTGTGGAAAGACCAAGGGCCTAGAGGCCTTTGCAAAGTCGCAACGCCGCAACCCAGACACGGCAAAATGCTACAAGTGCGTTGAGGCGCAGCTTGCGCAGGAGGCTATAAATGAGGACAAGTACGAAGATCCTGACAAGGCTTTCGTCACGCCTGATCACTCCAACGGCCAGTACCCCGAGTACTTCTCATCAGCCACAACCGACACCTCTTCATCCTATGTACGTCTCTTCTCTAAACTTACAGTGCTGAATACGGTCAATTAAGCGATCTCATGCTGACTTGCACAGGGCGAAGATGATTGGAAGTCCATCAACGAAAACCATAGCCCCAAGCGCAAAGCGACCAGAGATGGTGGCATCGGACTGTCGGAAGGTTTCCAGAAAGCCATGCGTCTGAAAGGATCGGCTGACGGGAATTTAATTGACTCCGAGTATGCCTACCCCGTTGGCCATGGAATGAACAACAACGATGGCTGGAGTGAAGTCCACACCAAGTCATGGCATACCCAATCAACTGGAGGTGCAAGTACTGCTTCGACCTTCCGCGCCATGTCGCACTTCAGCCCAGGTAGCTCAGCGGCTAGTTCCTCCCACTCGTTTGCTTCAAGCGTGGCTGAGCGATCTACCGCGTCTGAAGTTCGCCGCAATACCTGGGCGAAGATCCCTGCTGCTCCTCGCGGTCCTCCTATCGTAAGTGCAGCTCACACCAAACTGGCAACTTCTCTCGATGCTCAACTAACTTTGTACTAGAGGCCTATGGGAGACACTGCTCGCGAAACTGGTCCACCGGTAGACGCGTGGGAGGATTCTGATGACGATGAGGATGAAGAGGATGATGACGCTGACGGCGACGATGATACTATCATCTGAAAGTTAATATCTGTATGGGAGGCTGGAAGGTCAATGAGAGAGATCGGTCATTCAGAGTGAGCGACGCGGCAGTTGACTCTGATTCTGAAGGATGAATCTGCGAGTTAGTATGGGACAGAGTTCCTCATTACATGCACCGACGGCATTTGCCCATCTTATTAAGAACTCTCACTTGAAAAGATGATGTTTTGAACGGCATTGTCGTTCTATTGATATCCCTGCGATACCATCTTGCAATATACAAGTCCGAACTACATTGTCTAAACGTCATCTATGGCACACTGCGAAATCTTCTAATGAAAGAGTTGCGGCTTCTGGTCTCTTGTTGTCAGTGCTTTCTATGACGGTATGGAGCACTGCGTAGATGAGAAACCTGATTGGTATGGACCACCTTCTCTCAAAACTACAGTTATGAAGACAGGGTTTGTGCATCATGCGAGAAATACGGACAACTAGGTATTCCGACCCACTCCTGTCATTGGTGTAGTGGAGAGACGAAGTCGAAGGGTGAGACAAGGACCAAGACGAACGCAAAACGTATGTGGCTAGATGATGGACCGGGTCTAAGTGAATGGTAATGACAAGG
This sequence comes from Curvularia eragrostidis, assembly GCA_020744315.1. Classification (NCBI taxonomy): domain Eukaryota; kingdom Fungi; phylum Ascomycota; class Dothideomycetes; order Pleosporales; family Pleosporaceae; genus Curvularia; species Curvularia eragrostidis. The sequence goes on along the minus strand of JAIRCK010000098.1, from coordinate 7,806 downwards.
ACTTGATGGGAGCCTTGTCGGACCAGGACATCCATAGGCACGGGCGTAGGTACATATGTGTTATCTTTTTTGCAAAACAACATACCAAGCGCTGATCGCTACGCGCAAAAAGAGATAATTCAAATTGCAACTGCCAAGGTATAATCCACCACTCACGCCGCCAGTGTACGAGGCGATGCATGAGAGGCGAAAGAGATCGCTTGTCAGGGGCAGACTATGCTCGATCGAGCGAGTAATTGCCACCACGTGATTGCGCGCTCCCCCGGTGAGCCCAGAACGCGCCTCGTTCACTGATTGTCTCACCCCCACCTGCCAACTTCCGATACACCTCAACTACAACCACCTTTCTCTTTTCATGCGAAATTTTTCTTTGTAGTTTCACTGTGTGATTGCGACTTAAATTCAACAAAATGTAAGTCAAGAGTATTCTTTGATGAAAGCTGACGCGCAATACTGATGAGTGGCAACAGGAGCGGACGACGACAGAGAGGAGCAGGTATCCGTGGGCCACACTCGGCACTGACGGACTTTCTGGCGGTACGTTAGCCTTTGAATTCAAGACGGTTGCTGTATCGCTCCAAGTGCGGTGTCGCATTCCAGGCCGGATCAGGGCACAAACCTGACTGTGGCTCACGGTCACGTCTGTGCTGTAGTCTTTTCATTCAAGAATTCGTGCTGATTGTGCAACGACAGGCCAACAACATCTCTGCACAGGAAATCCGAGATTCGTACCAGCAACGAGTTCGACAAGCTGAGCAAAACGCAGCACAAGAAGGTGACAATGCCGAAGGATCCGCAAATGCAGGCGAAGACGGCGCAGAAGTCGAAGAAGATTTACAAGCAGAATCCTCTGCAATGGCCGCCGAACGCACCCGCAAAAGGAAACGCGACCAGGATGAAGCCATAGCAAAGATCAAAAAGGGCAAGGCGGCAAAGAAGGCGGCAAAGAAGAAGAAGAAAGGCTCAGATGACGATTCGGAATTCGAAGACATCATGGACGTGTACAAGAAGGCGAAGAAGCTGCCCGGCCAGCTAGAAAACTGCGAGATCTGCAACAAGCGGTTTACCGTTACGCCATACAGTAAGGCCGGCCCGGAGGGTGGCCTTCTGTGCACACCTTGTGGCAAGGAAATGGCCAAGGACGCCAAAGCAGAGAAGAAGGCTAACAAGCCTGTTGTTCGCAAAGGCCGAAGAAAGATTGAGAGCAACCGTCTGGATGGATTGACTATGCGCGGGCCCAAGACATTGCAACAGCTCTGCATCGAAAAGTTGGCAAAGCACTCGGAAGACATCGAAGAGCTCGGTGAAATGCCGGAAAGCATCATGAACCGAATCAGTGAGATCTTTTCGAAGAAGCGGGCGATGAATCCTACTACGATGAAGCTCTTCCTGCAGCCTGACCTGGAAAACGTTGCGATTCACGAAGCCGCATACCTCGAGACAGAAGACTACGATCAGATTTTCGCAGTGTGTCCGACCGTCAAGCGCCTCACACTCCGTAATTGCTGCCAGCTGAAGGACAGCAACATTGACTACATGATCGAAAAGGCTAGAGCCTTGGAAGAGATCCAGCTACTGGGAGCCAACCTGGTCTCAAACGACAAGTGGATCGAACTGTTCATTGCGCGTGGTCAGGACCTGAAGGCATTGAAAGTAGAGTGGCTTGATGCCGCTTTTGATGACCAAGTTGTGGAAGCGCTTACTACCTTCTGTCCAAACCTTGAGCGTCTGAAGATTGAGCGCTGCAAGAAGATTGGCTCGGACAGTGTCGATGCAATTGCTCGTCTACAGCACCTCAAGCACCTTACTCTCCGGTTCTACGACGCTATCCCGCGCGAGAAGCTCGTCCACTTGATCAATTCCGTTGGTGCGAATCTAGAGACCCTGTGTCTAGAGCGCTTTGTCGATAACGCAACAGACCCCACTGATGATGTGCTTGATACGATTCACGACCAGTGTCGGCATCTTAGCAAGTTCCGCTTCACAGAGAATCACGAATGCACCGACGCTGGCTACGTGAAGCTCTTCTCTGATTGGGACAATCCACCGCTGCGCTACGTTGACGTCAACTCGACTCGCGACATGGACAATACGAATCCCGATGGGCCTGAAGACATGCCAGTCGGTCTTGCATCCGACGGATTCCGCGCGCTAATGTCACACTCTGGTGCGCGTTTGGAATACCTCGACATCTCGTCGTGCCGCCACATCTCGCATGCTACATTTTCAGAAATCTTCGACGGCACACGCCAGTACCCTCAGCTACGCGAAATCAACCTCTCCTTCTGCGCCGTCGTAGACACAGAAATCGTAGCTGGTATCTTCCGCTCATGCCCTGCCATCAAGAAGGTCGTGACGTTTGGCTGCTTCCAAGTCAACGATGTAGTCGTCCCGAGGGGCATCGTGCTTATTGGCGCACCCAAGGCGCAAGACCAGATTGAGCAGTTTGGTGAGGTCGTGCTGGATTTCCAGAAGGACATGGAGGAGAGTATGGATCAGATGCGTGCCATGGGTCGCGTTGTGCCTGTCATGGGCTAGATGAACGACCTTTTCTTTTCATGTGTGGGACAGGCGTTTGAATGGTTCAAGGTTTTTTCTCAGGAACTTTCAGATTTCATAACGGGTATTGGGGTCAAAGGGGGAAAGGTATCTCCTTCAGTACAGCCTTTTTACGCAAGGAGAGTATTTACGATATAGATGTTTACTTCAAGGTTTTGATATGTTTATTTCCACTCAGATGACTGATGTTCGTTTCTGGTCTTTCTTTTATTTTCATGTGCTCTGCTACGGAAAAAACCCCTTTGACCTTTTCTCGGCCTTGATGCATAAGCTTGCTAGGAAAATGACACACAGATAGTGCTTAACGCTTACAATGTGATATGAACAACTCGACCTAGCCTTATCTGCAAAGTCGTACATTCCAACAATTGAAGATGAATACAACGCCCCCCTCGGCGATTGGCCCGCCTGCCACACTTTCTTTGCAGCCTTTTATACCCTTGTTAACCACATCATGAAACCGAACTGGACGATATAGCTGTAGACGAACAAGAACTGCGTTCTCCTGTTCTTCTGGCTCTTGGCAACCGTGTACCCGGAAGCCGACGGACCTCCAAAGTTTCCTTGACCAGTCTGATCGGGCAGAAGGACATATCTCAAGCTGCGAAGGAGGAAGAAGGCGTTTGCGCTGAAGCAGTAGAGGAAAATGATCCAGTTGACCATTGTGCCGCCGAATCCGAGCCATGCAGCAAAGTGTGTTAGAAGCAGGGACACAATGACGTGGACAAACTTGTATCCGCTGTATGCGACGAGGTCCAGGAGCTGCGACGAGCTGCTGATGGCGAGCAAGAAGGTGCCGGTCCGTATAATGAGGATCTCGAGTAGAGTGACGGAGATTGCGACGGTGGCGGTATAGCCCAGCAGCTCTGGGTGGAAGGCGCCGCGCAGTCCTGCCAGCAGTGTCGAGAGCAGGATATACGTCACCAGAGCCATTGTGGGTATGTACATGTCGGGCGAGTTGACGTCTTCACGAGGGGGCTGGTAGAGCAGTGCGGCCGACGACGAGGCGGGATCAGAGACATGGCGTTGCTGGCGAGACCAGGGCCGATGCCACCATGGGACGAGGATGATGCGTAGTTTGCTAAGGACGTACGAGTTGGTTACGTTGAAGTAGTGCTTGAGGGCCGAGACGGAGACGAAGCGTCCAAACTGTATAGTTTATTAGCTGCGCATTATGATCTGGGGGCGCGTGCCGTGTGCAATTGCTTTGCGCGTTGGTCCACATACGTTCTGCTCTACGTATTGCTGTCCCGCATCTACTGCGCTCTTTCCCATTTGGAAGCCTAGCTGTGCCGTGGGGTCGTTGATGAAGCCGCCAAACGAGGGATGCAAGTTGTAGCCGCCCTGCTGGGAAGGCATGCCCCCGCCCTGCTGTCCGTATCCATATCCACTCTGTGGTTGCGAGGGGGGCTGCGGGGGCGGTGGTGATCGCAGCTGGGGGACCGAAGAGACATGCTGAGGAATTGGGTGGTGGACTGGGATGGATATATGTTAGCGAAGTCGCGCCTGGGGGCAGCTGAAGGCATAGGCGATATCCGGAGAAGAAGACGTACGGGGTGGTGAATGCGCGGGTGGAGGGTTGTTGTAGTTAGGGCGCTGCATGGTTACGCGTGGCACAGGGACAGGCAATCGCCGTGGAAGCGGAAGACAGGAGGGAGCGTCTGTTCGCGAGCGGGCTCAACGGGGGTTTTCTGGTGGTGGGTCGTGGTGGTGTAGTGGGTGAATTTCTGCCTAGGAGCTTTGCGCTGGTCGTGGTTGAGTGAGCGCACACCTCCGACTTCCGACCATCTGGCAAGAGGCGGCGGCATGGATTCACGTCACCCGACGAAGAATATGCCAAGAATTGACATAACCAAACAAAAAAACCATAAGATTCCTGGTTAAGATCATAGTCTTAAGTACAGTTAGTGCGCCGGAATATTTACTATTAGTTACTATCATAGTGATAATAAATAGATCTTTTTGAGAAGCCTTCGCTGTAGGTTAGGCTTTGCTTACTGTTGTAAAGCTTCCTTGTAGACTGGGCACGTGACGAACACTGTAAATAGACCCTGCATATCAACCAGCTCCCGTAGCTCGAACAATAGTCTAACCAACTCAATGATTAAAACTGTTGGCAGGTTTTAGGTCATCGTTTCATATGATCGATTTGCGTGGTACTAATCAAGGGTTCTCAGCGATAACCGCTTAGCAGTCGTGTTAGAGTAGGTACTACCCTCCGCACTATGATACGATACAAGATCGGGGTCAAGAAGATTAAGGGGCAACCCGTAATCAAGCAGTCAAAGACTAAGTCAAAGTACAATCGCTAGTAGTGAATTGAGTAAAGAAGGTACCTATCTACTCCGAACAGAGATCCGACAAATACCCACAATTTGGTCTCGTGGTACTATACCACAGCATACAGCAGGTAGTGTTTGTGAACACGCTTAGATGCTAACATGGAATTGGAAGGGCACGCTGAAAACTCAGTTGGTGATTAATTCCGAACAGACTTCATCTTCACCATCAGCCCCGGCTTTTCCCACAGAACGTATGTTTTCTGGTCGATCCAGTTCTTGCTCTCTAAACATAGCTCGAGATCGTAATGCCAGAATATAGTAGCAGCAATAATGCGCATTTCATGATATGCCAGGCTACAAGTATGTATTAGTAAATGTTAATGTAATGCATATTGTTGTCCAGCACTTACTTTTTCCCTAGACAGTTGCGCGGCCCAAAGGAGAAAGGCTGAAATACTTCCTTCCTGTCAGTTTCATATCCAGTGCCGGGCAACCATCGCTCTGGAACAAAGTCTTGAGGGTCTTTGAAGTTAAGAGAAGAGCTGTATGCAGCTTTCTGTTGTACGTAAACCCGTGTCTATATTATGCAATTAGCTTAGCTGGAGACATAAATAAGCTCAGATGTCAGTCTTTACCTTCTCTGGCACCCACTCGCCACAAACCTCAGCACCGCCTTTTGGCACCACTCGAGGTAGACCAACTGGCACTGGTGGGTAACATCGAAGGGCCTCCTCAAAACATGCATTCAAGTATTGCAAATGTGGTAATCTCTCAAGAGAGAGGTCTTCCTTTGGTAAGGCGCGCACCTCTGTGACAAGCTTCTCCATCTTCTTTGGATTAGCAAGAAGTAAGTAGGTAAGCCCACTTAGCAACGTGGCGGTAGTTTCGGTGCCAGCAATCATAAATACTGACGCATTCGCATGCATCTTCGAGAGAGGCAGTTGGACTTTTTGGTTTTCCAGAACAAGCTTCCAAATATCTGGTTTGCCAACATCAACTCCTCTCTGGATTCGTTTGTCCACACGTTCAGTTGAGTGCAGGAAGTGCTTCTTCCCTTTATCTCGCAGAGATGGAGGCATGAGAGCCTTGAGCAAGCCTTGAAGTATAGGGTAATAGAGCGCGACATGAAAGTAGGCGCCGCTTTTGATGCCTGCAAAGACTGCTTGCACCCATGGGGTATACTCGCCCGTATCCAACATACCCAGAGGCTCACTAAAGGTAAGATCTCCCATGATATCAAAAGTCGTACAGTTGTACAACTTCACAACGTCAAGGGAAATTTCTGGATTTTCAGCTATGGCCTTATCGATATTCCGTTTGAGTTTGTCGACGTGCTCGCGAATTAGGGGCTCTTGAAGTTTCAAGGCTTTGTCACTAAACGCGTTGGAGAACAACTTGCGGATCTGGGCGTGATCTTGTGCTGACTGTTCTGTGATAATACTGTACTCGCCATTGGACTCAAGTCTGTAGAAGCGTGTCATGTCTTTCGAAAATTCTGGGCGTCCTCTTAAGCGGTGACCAGTAATGTCTTTCCATGCTCCAGGGCTAATGAAACTCAGTCGTCCGGGGGCATATCGGACCACTTCGCCGTATTTCTCATGCAACCTACAAAACCAAGCGACCTCTTCGCCACGAACCTTGTTGTATAAGAAACACAAGTTTGTTGTAGCCGCAAGTTTGGGACCCGGAACTGTTCAAGTATTTAGTTAGTAGGCGAAACATGGCGCAGTGCAATAAGAAGTTACTTGCATTTTTTCAGGGGGTGAAAGAAGATATTGTAAGCGGCGTGGAGAAAGAGTCCAAGGACAGTCTATGACTTTTAGCTTTTTGAAAGATGCTACCAAACGTGTCTTTAGTCTTACTAAGGCAACTATTCCGGCGAGAGACTGTTGGATACGTCCAGATTGGATTGCGCAGACGGCGAAATCACACTTGGACAGGACTGTCATAGTGGCTGCGAAAACGAGGTCTGAGAGGACAATAATGCTTAGAATCGGTCAAGTGGAAGTTCTGTGGTGTTTGATAACTTTGTCGTAGGCAACTTCCACCTTTATCTTGACCTGCGTGAGTGCCCCTGTCTTGGATTTACGATTGTGTCTGTCGCACGACCTCCCAGCGGGTATTTCTAACCCGTCTTCCGACTGGAGCGCTGTTGAACGAGCTGAGCCAAAATAGGCAATAATTTGCAAAAGCTTACTGGGCAGTTCCCTGGATACTACTGACGCACGATGATTCAACCCTTAGCGCGTGGTGCGGACGATCAACGGCGGAGCTATCCATGCCAACGCTATTAATATGTGTACAAGTACTAATATGTAGACCGTATACAATACGGTCAAAGTGGAGCCCTGGCCTGGTTTCGGCATTACCCAGTGAAGCTCTCTTTATCATACAAATCACATACATTCGTTTTCATAATAGTCTGAGTAAATTGTTGATTCACATATATAGATGTTATTGGTGGCACGCCTTTGATGGTGTTATTGAGGCGTAGCGTCTGCGATACCAAGTGAGTCGAAGCCGGGTTCCTTTTGAATCTGTACGCTCTGTACTATCTACATACCACTTTAGCAAAATATGGGACGCGCTATACCTTTTTTAGAAATGGGTAGGCATATTACGTGCTGTATTTCCTGCGGATGTGGCGAACAGGCATTTCCGGAAGCCGGCACCATTGACTTCCGTTCTCCATTAACGTTACGTATCCATATGCACAGCGTTCAAATTAATGACTTTTACTGTGAAATCACGCTCCGGACAGAAACCCGACCCTCCGCCCTCGCCCCACTTGCCAATACTACTATTAATCATGTATAAATAAGTGGTAACGTGACGGATAAGCGAGTCGGTCAGGCAAGCGAGTCGGTCACCCCACCAACTTCGATCACCCACCACACCTTTGCGTACAATGCCTCCAAGCCACGCTTCTCAGTCAATCTCTCACGAGGCAGATATTCAGCTTGCT
>JAIRCK010000097.1:0-106134 GCA_020744315.1 Curvularia eragrostidis | reverse complement strand
TAAAGCTAAATAATAATTTATATATCTCAATTCTATATCATTTTATTACGCTGTTGTGGATCAACTGCGCAGAGCGTCGCGTCAAGTTTGGTGGGGCGGCCAGCTTACTGATCTGGCCAGCTTACTGATCCAACACGTTAACTTTAACACTCTATATCTCTATTACTATCTAATATTTTTGAATAATTTCAACTATAATTTACTTACATAGGATATATAGATCACGAGGTCATAGATCACGAGGTCATAGACAGGATATAGTGTATAGACTTTTGATTTGTATATATTTTGTTCATCTCAATACCGTAAACGGCTATTCCTCCATCTCTTACCCGAGCATCACGCTAGAAACATCTATCGTAATAATTCAAAAACTCATACACCTGTACACCTACTACTGCAAGTTCCTAGACGACCTGTCCAACTTGATGTAGGCATACTGGCTTTGTCCAAATGGTACCTGAAAACACCGCCCACCACTTCGCCGTCCACCACGCGCCATACACCCCCCGTCACGAAGACATCGACTGGATTACCACAGTGCTCGTGGAATGCTTCAAAGGGTCAGTATGATTGCCCGGTCGCAATACCGGCGCCGGCGACCGAGAAATCATCTACGGGACTACCGCTATGTTCTTGGAACACATCAAAAGGTCAGTACAATTGTCCGGGCATGGGTACGCCAACTCCCACTAATACGTGTCCACCGCCACCGGGCCCAACGCAGGCGGGCATACTCTCCAACTGCAACAAGTGGGTGTTGCAAAAAGCTGGCGTTTATTGTTACGACATGGCGGCTGCGGCAGGAATCTCGTCAGATCGTCTCTACCAGCTGAACCCAGCTTTGAACGGCGACTGTAGTGGTCTTTGGCCGGATTACGCGTATTGTATTGGTGTGGCGTAAAGCCGTGGTAAGTTATGTTGAACAAATAGAAAAGGTGTAGCATGGTGGAGAGTAATACATGAGACTTGTCTTCGCACCTCTCCTGGTACTTACATAACATGAATATGGAGATGTAGCTTCGGTTGACGAGTTATTCCTCCTCGCGGAAACGCAACTGCCTCTCACAAACCTCAAAGACATCTTCCCATTCACCATCAATATTGACCTCATCATCACCCACAATCTTGATTCCCATCTTCGTAGCCGCAGCTTTGACGTCTTTCATGACTGCAGCAGCACTCTTGTAGCGACCACTCTCAGCATTGGCGATAACGGTGCCCAGGCGTGCATCTTCAATTTCGTCGGGCGTCTCGTCTTGCAACGCAGATGCATCTGCGAAGACGTTGTTGACGAGGTATTTAACGAAAATGGCCCAATAGTATCTGCGATTCACGCCTGGTAAGAACTTGAACTTGTCAAACGGGATCGGCGGTACTTACAGATCTTCCTTCACGCTCCCATGCTCCTCGTCTCCTTGGTAGATAGCATCACCTACGCTACCATCTATGATCAATTCGCCATCGCTAAACGGCCACGGCGCATACCCTTCTTCCCTAACTCTACGATCAAACTCTTCTAGCGCCATCGGGTTGGGGCGCGCAGGATCCTGCAGGCGTTCTCTCGCGCTAGCAATGCCATCCTGCCTATTTTCCTCTTCAATCTGCGGCGCCGAGGCAGCAAGAAAACCCGTAATTGCGAGCGAGAAATCAGACCGTAGCCATACGAGCTCTGCGCAAAAGTTCCGGATAAATACTAATAGCGAGTGGGTAAATTGAAACGCTGAAAGCACCTGTAACGCCCATCGGTAGTACAGGCTTAGCAGTAACCGATCGTTTTGTGACAGGTCTCGCGGGAGAGGTACAGTCAGTACTGGAAGCGAGGTCCATTCAATAGGCCCAGGCTCGAGCCTCTCAACAACGACGCCAATATCGCTTTCCAGGGGCCCGAGATAGCTATCTTGGTGAGATGTAAAGCATCAAAGTCCACTGAGACAAACAACATACTGGACAATCCTGGGATGTCCCTCTCTAAGAAGCTCATACGCTCCTCTCAAGCGCTTGCGCGCCCAACCTGGTCTTACTCGTGAGTCTGGCACAAAGTCGTCTGGGGCTTCTAGAATAAGTATGCCCTTGCCGTCCTTATGGGGAAGGCAGAACAAAGTTTCAAAGAAATGCGAATACCAGTCTTGTATATCCTCAGGGGCTCTGCTTGCTTCTTCTGGGAAGTCCTCTTCTGGAAAATAAAGTATGTAGTTTTTAGCTGGACGGGGTGGAGGAGCTTCGGACGAGAGGAAAGAACCCATGTTGGCGATACTTCAGTATCCAGCAAGACGGAGAATTCATTGGTTTGATGGTACTGCGCGTAGTTGCGGTGTTTATTTGTCTAGTGTTGTGATTAAGTTGGACCTGGATCCTGAGGATATCTATCTGGCTGTCGCAACGTTAAGTGCGGGTATCAAGTATATACGTAAAAAAGTTCGAAGAAAGTGTATATAGCATCCTTGCTCATCTTAAATGAAGGCTTCCCACAGCGTCATTAGTAACAAAGGTTTCCCACAGTGATTGGCTGAGTAGGCTGTGCCTTGCGTAGGGTAGAAGCAGCCGGTTATTGGAGACAAAACGGTATAGTAGGCGGTCTGTGCATGCCGCCCGCTGTGTAACCGGAGGCTAGCATTCGGCAAAGGTTATCGGGCACCTCCCAATGTCAGGCGATGCAACGCGCCAGGGACCCCGCGTTATGCTGTTGCGTTTGCATAAAAAGCGCTCTTTACGGGCCCAAGGTTTCTCATTTAGAATGCACTCTTGCGCCAATTAAGACAAAAGCTTTACACGTGGTGCGGGGTACATTGATATATCTGGGCGACATATCAAATACTGGTTCGCTTGCCGCGTTTATGGAGCTATATGGTAACTTTTCCGGCTGCTATTAAGACGCTCTGGTGAGTTTCTCACTGCATCTAATTGGCCTATCTCAGTTTAGTTAGGGGCGAGCTGCCACGCAAGAAGCCTTACCCCAAGAAGACACTAGTCGCGTCTGTTCTGTGAGACTGTGGATACACCCTGTCGGAACGACACACTCGGATTGTCTGGTCAATAAGCCTTGGATCTCTATGCAGTCACGTTGAAGACATCATAAAGGCAGCATAAAGGATGCCTTTGCATAATCGACTCCCAACTTGCAGGTTCCAATCCTTAGCAGGCGAGAAACGGAGCATTCTAAAGAACCTTGCAAGACCGTGCATAGAAGGATCAGTACTTACTGTGTTAAGAAGGTCACGGCACCAATCCAGGCTCCAGTCGCCAGTTTCGAGTCTCGCTGGCACGCCTGGATCGTGATGTATCTGGGTCAGCATGGCCTTTATTTCCGTTTTCTGTTTTCTGTTCCACAATTGCGAAGCTGGCCACAGTGATTTACCATTACCAACCCGCGACTTTGAATCGACACTATCGCCTACATGATTCCTGTTAACAAGAACTCGTATACTATCACCAAGTATTTAGCCCAGGAGCGGACCCAAAATGTTAAAATCCCTGGTGGTAGTCGCTCAACTACATTAACAGGAGTCAAAGATGCCGACTTTGTGGCTATCGGCCTTGGAGGCACAAACATGCTGGCCATGCTATGGACCATAGCTATGGGCCGGCGCGCAGTTGGTGTCGACCTTCGCGGCGATCCATTTCTGGGAGTACATTGGAATATTCGTGAGGATTTGTATCATCAGCTGGGGGTCATCGACAAGATGATGTGGGACCGTTATGGTATCGAGAATGCACCAAAAAGGCTTGACGGATCGTTGCTAAGTCTCGCTGACTTGTTCTACTCACCATCAACGATATCCCGAGATATCATACCTGGAGCGATCATCGAGGGCTACGATAAAATGACACACATGGTCGGGGATATCCATAACATCGAGTACATTGACGACCGCTGGAAAGATGGAAAACCACATCGTACCGTAACATCGGTGCCCGCTCCAACCATTCCCACTGCCCCTGATGCAAGCAAGATTCGGACCGACATGCGTGAGGTGCTCGACGGACCATCGACATGGCAAGCCGCAGCTTTTGCTATCCAGCTCCTTCTTCGACGATATCTCGAGCAGCTCGAAAGGATTGATCTGAATGCCGGACGGACACCTAGATGCCGTCTGTTCACCAAACATCGTGTTGTGCAAGACGGAAGTGGGCTGGTCCATCTACCATGTGGGCGTGTTCAGATCCGCATTGAAGAAGTCACTGAAATGCACTATCACAACGATCTCCAGCGTATACGCACACCAGGGAGTGACTTCATCGATTTGGGCGTTCCGGAGCTCTTCAGCATTGCGACTGGCATCAATTGTCGCGAAGCAGAGAATCTCGGTTTCCAACAGCACGACGTAGAAGTGGACCACGGCGATGGCCAAGGACCCAAAGTCGCTCAGGCCGACTTTGTTGCAGGCCAATTCAACATCCTCGTCGACGGACGTCTGCGCCGCCGCATCGCTTCAGAGTTTGACCAACACGGCAATGAGACATGGGTGCGCCAGATTGCTGTTGGCCACGAAAACGACCCACGAGTATCTTGGCTCATTGTCGAGGTACCTGAACACGTTTCACTATGTCCAATTGAGCGTGGCCTTGTGTGTCAAAATACCAGTAAAGATTCAGCCGAGTACTTTGCAGCATACCAGCTCCTACTGTACGACTACTACATCTCACAAGCCTCGCTCATCCTCGAAATCTCGCCCGACGAGCTCCGCCGCGTAAGTATGATCTATGGTCCCAAGCCCTTCAGCCTCGTCGAACGCATCGGCACTGACGCCCGCATCGCTACCAACGGCGTCGTGGCCGGCGACTCCTTCGGCAACGGACATTTCTTGCATTCCGCAGGCGCCATGTGCGGCATGCTAGGCCACGCATACCGCTTCCTTGAGTACTGGCAGCGCCGAGCCCAAGACGCACACTGCGCCGACTCGTCGATCCGGCTTCTAGCCGACCGCATCAAAGCCGACACGGAGGCGCTGCTTGAAGTCAGCGCCAAAGAGTTCAGCCAGGCCATCCCCAGCAATTTTGGCGCAGAGCGTGGCCGCACGGTGGCAGCTGCGAGTGGTATTGCGCAGGAGAAGCGGGCCAAAGTCGGGGGCAAGCGTGGCAGACGCTGGGATCAGGCACCGCTGAATCCGACGGATTGGAGGAGAGTCTTTCTGCGCAATGGCCGCACGTGGAGTGGTAAGCTCCCGCAGATTGAGGAGACTCATCCTTTGCTTAGGATGGATAATAACAAGGCGAGGCTTTGAGGCTTGGCAAGGGGCAGAAGAGAGGGTATATATAATCAGTGGGCGGGCTATGTTTGTTTGGGGAAATTTAAAATGCACATCGCTATACACGGATTTACGAGTTGGATTGTGATGTACTGTAGATCATTCGCAAATGGCACTCTTTTACGGGCTTATGATTTAATGTACGTGCGTCCCGAACCAAATTGCTGTAGGAGATGTATTACAAGTTCAAGCAAGATGTATCATCCTCAAAAGTCTACTCAATATTCTAATCATACCGTTGTCAATCGAGAGAAAAAGTCTTTTCTTTGATAATCAAATTATGTATTATCATTCATTCATTCATTCTTATCAAGGAGTCTTAAACTCGCATACAACATGATTCCGACTGCAGCTCCCTTTCAGCACGCGCCCTTACTGCGTGATGACGCCGTCCATGGACAACTCGTCGTCTAGCCCGACCCAGTAGCGGATCCAATTGAAAATGGACTTGTGCCACAGCAAGCTATTTTGCCTGTTGGTGACCCAGTGGCCTTCATTGGGAAAATGCAGAAACCTCGAGGGCACGCCCAGACTCTGCAAGATGTTGAAAGTCTGCAAGCCCTCGGCCTGAACGACACGGTAGTCCAATTCGTTGTGGATGATAAACTCTGGGGTGCTAGCGTTGCCGAAGGACTTGAGCGGATCCCAGCGTTCGTAGTTGTCGCGGTTTTCCCAGACGGTGCCGTTGTTATCGTGCTGTATAAACCAGATCTCGTCGGTGGCGTAGGAGCCGACTTGGTTGATCTTGCCGTCGTGGCAGACGAGGGCTTTGAACTTGCGGCCAAGGGCGTGGCCCTGGATCCAGTTGATCATGTAGCAGCCAAATGATGCACCAGCAGCAATAGCTCGGTCGGTATCGACGTAATCGACATTGTCGCGGAGATGCTCGAAGACCTTGACGAGATCTCTGTAAGGAGTGCCCCCCCAGTTTGCTTGGATCTGATTACGACGTTAGCACTGGTTCGTATACAACGTCTAGGCTGCTTACCTTATCAGTAAAAGCTTGGCTGTAGGACGGCGTTCCAGTAAACTGCGTTGTCGTGACCACAAAGCCTTGATCAGCCCATGTTCGCAGATTCCATCGCGTGCTGTTCAGATTGTCAGTTTCTCAACATGAGGGATGTGGCTGTGACCGGGCTTACGTACCTCCAGGTATCACCTTGAGCAGTCTGAGGACCGCCGTGGATAATGAAAGCAAGTGGGTACTTCTTGCTAGGATCGAAATCGGTGGGATAGAAAACAAATGTCTGGATTTCGTCACCGTCCTCGTTTGTCACCCAGAAGTTCGACACGGAGTCGGGCTTGAGGCCTTCGAGTTCAGGGTCCACTTCGTTGGCAGTAAAAAGAACTTCTTTGCCTTGACCGGGATACTGCTTGTAAAATATGCGGCTGGTCCAACTGGCGGATGCGGACACAAAGGCACTTCCGCTTGGGAGAATGGAGAAGGCGGAAATGGATGTATCGGGACCGGTGAAGTTGGTTGGTTTAAAGTCAGCTGTAGCGTCTTGAGGCACCAGCCACAGGCGGACAGAAGCATGCAGCTCCGATGTAACCCATAGATCGGCGTCGTCCTGGCTCCACTGAAGACCTGTAGGGCTGGAGTCCCAGTCTTCTGCAACTGAGCGAACTTTACTGTTCATCCCGTTAATCTCAGCCACGTACAGCTTGTACTTGTCGGATTCATAGTCAATTCCATCCTGTTGCGTGTATGCTAGTTTGCTGCCATCGTGCGACCACACGGGAGCGCCAGATGCACCTTGAGCAGTTTCGGGAGCAGTGGTACCTGGGCCGTTCACGGGGACTGCAACCTCTGAGCCATCAAAGGGAACAACGTAGATGTAGCTAGCCGTGTAGTTTGCCTTTGGGAGATGAGGAGACTTGGTACGGAAGGCTACCATGCTGCCATCAGGGGATAGGTCGTAGTCGGCTGGATCGCTCGAGGAGCCCTGGACAGGGCTCTCGGGGCGGGTAACAGTGTAGTTGATTCCCGAGAGCAGATTCGTGAGCTTTCCGTCATAAGAATACGTGCCATTGCGGTCGCTCAAGACACCGCTGAAAACAGCAACGCGTTCAGCTGTGATGTAGTAGTTCCAGTGGCGCACGAAGCTGGAATCATACAATTGACCAAGGCTCTTTGGGGCGCTGACAAGTTCTGGGTTGTACGCAGACCCGTTGTGTTCGTAAGCAAGACAATTGCCCACAAAGTTGATGCCGGAGTCTGTCTTTACAGCTTTCAGACCAGAAAGTGGAGCATGCAGGGACGCAACAAGCGTAGGCTGGAAGCTATCTTTGCTAAGGTTGGCGGTATAGAGTGTCACGCCTCCAGGGATCTGGTCATTCGTAGAATTGATATAGAGGATACTGTCTCCGCCGTCGCCAAGCCAGACGACCTCTGAAGCGTCGCTTCCAAACGGAGCTTTAGTGACATTTCCAGTCTCAGTGTCAAGGAAAAACCAAGCTGTGCTGGCCTTCTCGGTCGTCCAATTGAAATTTGTCTCGGAGAACAATGCTCGGTCCTATTAACCATGTCAGTACACCAAATGACTGACTTGGGTTCAGCAACTCACGCCTTTGGGACTAAGTATGCCAGTACTGCGACGAGGTGCAGCAAGCAGCCCTCTGTCATAGTCAGTATCTTTCTACATGCTTACACAGTGACACATACTCGACAGTGATCGCCTGGGCGGATTGCAGCAGCAGGCCAGCGGCCAGAAGTGCAGCCTTCATGGCCATGTTCGTTTTTACTGCCCGAGGTATGAAAGACCTTGCAGGTACGGAAGCCAGTGCGAAGACGCATGTCGGGCAGGCCATACCATTATATATGAGCAGACGGCTCTAGGCAATGTAACGAATGCAAGAATAAGCTGTTTACAAGGCAGTTCAATACGGTGTGACTATCAAATGCGCACCTTCCTCATTGGCGGTATGCCAAGGAAGCTTTCCGCGCCTTGGCTCACTTGTACGGCCAACTTGTTGGCCAGCGGGTGAATTTTTTCCTCATTGACCTTGGTATCGGTGATACGGGCGGGGGCCATGACGAGGCGCAGGATGGACTATCACGACCTGCCAAATAGAGGTTCAAATGGATGTAAGGCCAGGCGGGCGGCCTTGGCGGCAGAAACGCGGAGGAATGCCAAGCCACGCTGGGGAAAACTTTGTTCGCAGAGTGCCGCACTACATGTCCAGCCTGCTTGTACTATGTGTTCAGAGTAAGGGGGCGCGATGAGTACATGGAAAACAAGCCATTGCGTCCTGGGACGGTCGCTCCGCGCGGATTTCCATTCTGCTGCGAACCGCCCTGAGGTCTGCACAAGCACGACGCCAGTGTCGGGACAGCGCCGTCTTAGAGCCGATGGTCAAACAGCGGGTAGACTTAGAGCAGAACTACGGATGTCAGGGACGAATGCACTGCGGATGTCTTGACTGGTCACGTGATACGCGACCGCGGGAGACCACTCCACCCCGGCCTGCAGAGGCACGCTGCGACTACAAATGCAAAGATAGGGTAAACAGAGAATACTAATGCAATAGCTTTGAGAAACAGGACCGACGAGGAGCGTTGGGGTCTCGCATCACCACACTGTAGGCGAGCGTGCAGGTCTTGAAACGAGCGATCACCTAGACGCTAAATTTAGTTGGACGGCTGCGCCACGGTTCCAAGACAAGGTCGTCAGGGCCTTTCATCAGTAAGCTTGCTCAACAGATGACACGAGGCGGCTGGTAGCAAGCTGCATGTCGGGCGGTGGTGGGGAGAATGCCTCGTCCGTGACGCCCGTGTCGAGAGCAGTAGATGGGCTTGAAGGATTGTCGAGATGACTGTGGTGGATGCTGACGGAGGTGTTGGTGAGGTGTGGCACCTCCGTGTTCCGAGGCTGCTGCTAAATAAACATGTATTCGGGGGACCAATCGCAGACCGCGCCTTGCTCGAGGATCGCGATGCAGGGAACAGGGAGGTATTCCTCGTGTGCCAGAGCGCATTTGCACCATGACGGCCTCGAACGGCATTGTGACATGGGCGATGACGTTGCAGCGGCCTGGTGATAGCAGGCGGCTGCTAAGACGAGGATGCCGCCCGGCTGCGCAGAATGCGCGAAGCAACCA
This sequence comes from Curvularia eragrostidis, assembly GCA_020744315.1. Lineage (NCBI taxonomy): Eukaryota > Fungi > Ascomycota > Dothideomycetes > Pleosporales > Pleosporaceae > Curvularia > Curvularia eragrostidis. Next base: position 96,784 of record JAIRCK010000097.1, on the reverse strand, counting down.
CCACGGCGGCCGCAGGGCGTGCGCGTCGGCAGACACGAGACAGACAAGACAGGACAGTGGGCTTCTCGAGTAACCCAAAGGAGCGTCTTGCTGCGCACTGCCGTCTTATACGAAGCTAGCGCCCTGCTTGCCGTGCTCGCTCTGCCCTGCGACCGTGTTCCACTGCACCCCACCGTCGCCCAGTTCGCCTCAGGAGAGGTCTCCCTCCCAGCTGTCTGGGTCGTTCCGCCAACGCTCCACCCTCAACTCATGCATTTCACTTCGTACGCTCGCTACTCTTCGACTTGTTGACGTTTCCCTTGCCCCCGCCCTTGCACTGCCGCTGCTCATCGCCCCGCGCCCGTCGCCCTTGCCAACTCATCGCCGCTGCCTTCTCTGACGCCTGTTTCACTCGCAACAGGCGTATCCTCGCCCGCTCCCCTGGTCTCTGACCCGCGCCCTCACCACCACTACCACCACTACCACCACCGCCTCCGCCAATTCCTCGCCCGCCATCCATACCACCTGGAAAAATTTGCCTCGCTCTCGACCTGCACCCATCGACTCCTGTACACGCGACCTCGCCTTCCGCACTCGGCGCATACATCCGACTTCACCCAATCGCCCGCCGACTTGTTTTCTTTCCCACGTCGACGCTGGGGAACAGACGGACAGGCGAACATGAAGAGGGGGACGTCATGATGCATGCTAGCACACCGCGCAATGGCGCGCCATGGCAATCTGACACCAGCCCGCTTCATGTGCCTTCTTTACAGCCCACCCAGGCGCCACCGCGCCCGAGACGGAGACGAAGACGGATCACCATGCCTGCCATCAGCACACTGTCGCCCTTTCTCCTTGTCCTCGTCCTCGTCTCCCTCCTGCCGTCCGCAAGTGCCGTATTTGTAAACTTTAAAGACTGCCAAGCACGCCTCTATCTCAACGACGGCAAGTCAACACCATATCTTCGCTTCACGCCCGAATACGTCTGGGCCGACTTCAGCCGGGGGCATCGGTTGAACTTCACCGTCTATGGAAACGTCTCTGGCCAAGACGGGCCGGGCGAATACCCGCCTCTGGACGACGATAACTGGAAAGATCCGAACAAGACTTTTGGCAAACTCGTGGACCTGAACGCAAACCGCAAGCACTGGACCACCCTCTTCTGGAACAACAAGGTCCTGTCTTATTCTGCATACACCTCGCCTCCTATGCGCTTTTGTGAATCCGTTCTCAACACCAGTTGCCCCGTTGCACCTGCTTTCAGTGCAAACGCGAGCCAGTATTGGACTTTGCCCGCCGTCTCTGTGGCATACGACTTCAGCAGCTCGTATAGTTTTACCACCTGGGCTTCGACGCTCCGCATCGTCTCAGGAAACGACGCTGCCACTCCATTGGGCTGCGTCTCTGCTAGCATCACTCCTGACCTTGGCGACCAGCTTGCCGATTCTCTTTGCTACTTTCCCGCTGCCATACTCGCTCTTGTGGGCATTGCGACCGTCTTTGCTGCAACGTGCAGTCCTTGGGGAACCTCCAACATCTTCCGCTCCACGAGCAACTATGGCCGAGATGAAGACCTCTTGCGCTTGGTCACGCCTGGCTTTGGCGATTGTCTGCAGTACATCCAATTCATCGTCCTTGCAGGCAGTCTCAGTCTCAACTATCCGGGCTTCTTCCAGCCGGCCGTCAGCCAGGCTAGTTGGTCAGTTCTTTTGTTCAACCAGAGCTTCGTCAGCGAGGGCAATGGCGCCCAGAGTCTGGTCGATGGCATATATTTCGTCAACGGAACCTACGGTCTCACCCGTCTCGGCCAGTACGTCGGCATGACCAAGGAAGAGGACATATGGGCATGCATGGCCATATTCCTTCTGGTCTTGATTGCCTGTGTTGTCGCCCTTACCCAACTAGGATTTTTCGGCCGCTGGCTTTTACGTTGGCTGACCAACACGCAGGACGGTGATTTGACGGGAAAGAACTGGGCGTTTACCGCCGGCAACATCATTCGCATCATCTACAACTACTTCTTGCTGCCCATCATAGCTTTGTCGCTGTTCCAACTCGTTGTCGCCCCGCGCTCATCCGCATCTGTCGTGGCCACAGCCGTCTTCATGCTAATCCTTGTTGCTGGTGTTGCGACCTGGATCTTCTGGTTCATCTTTACCACACGCCCCCGCGCCCACCTCTTCGATGATCTTCCCACTGTCTTGACCTATGGGCCTCTTTACAATACCTACTCGGACGACGCCGCACCGTTTGCCTTCATTCCCGTGTTGCTGACGATCATACGTGGCATTGCTATTGGTGCTATTCAGCCTTCAGGCATCGCCCAGATCATCATACTCGCGATATGTGAAGTAATACTAATATTGACTTTACACGCCTTTCGACCATTCCAGTCAAACACGTCCATGAACGCCTATCACACCTTTTTCTCAACAATTCGACTTGCCTGTGTCCTGCTCTCTGTAGCATTTGTGCCCTCTCTCGATGTCGACGAGGCTTCCAAAGGCTGGATTGGATATATCATTCTGCTACTTCATGGCATTGTTTTGGTATTCGGCTTTTTCCTCAATGCTTTGCAAACTATCATCGAAGTCTCGGCAAGGCTTGCCGGTGTAGGAGGGGACCAAAGAGGTGGCCTGACTGCCGTCTTTGGAAAGCGGCAGCTGTCCAAGCGGAATCTTCATCGCCATGCTCGCAGCAGTCTCAACTCGAATGCTGTCATGCTTGCACACGATGAGAATAAGAACATTCAGCTCATGACCAGCCGATCCCGCAGCATGTCTGCCAGTTCAGCTGTTCTTTTGAATGGACCTTACGACCGGGACAGCCAACGCGCAAGTGTAGGCTTCGATGGGTTCAGTCAGGGTGACTTTGGGAACAGCAGTCCAATACCTGGACAGAACGCCGTGCCTTTTAATTTTCTGGGTGGCGGATCAGGCCAAAGTTCCAGGCGACCAACTATGGGTACAATGGACGCGGCCGATCCGTACTACCGTCCTCCACGACCTCGAAAGCATACAATGGACTCGATAACGGCCAGTGCACCAGGCAAAGCTCCTCCTCCAAGTGCCGACATTGTCGACGCTCCCTATTCAGACCACTTTGATACGGATGCTATCAGGGCTGGCGAGGGTCCTTCACGTAACTCGGGTACTCCAGCTCCGGCATATCTTAGACTAAATCGGGACGATTCTGACTCTAACCTTGAGAGACGCAATAACACCACAGACTATTCCGTGCGAGAGTCGGACTTTTACTATGGTCTTCGCGGCCCGGCTTTGTCCTCGCAGCCAACACGCAAGCTGAAGACTGGACCTGCAGATCCTATGGGCCCTGTCTCATCAGCTACCGGTTGGTTCAAGAGCCTCAATCTGTTTGGTGGGCGCCAAAAGGAGAAGAGCAAGGGTTTTGAAGTTGTTAGAAGTACGCGTGTTCCGCCGCAGATGATGACTGTTGAAGAGGATACAGGCTCGCCCGAAATTTCACAGGAACCCTATCGCGACAGTCCAGATTCACCTCCCCGCCCGAGGAATGTATCAGGCGCCTCTGGTGTAGCGTCAGCTGCTGCCTTAAGTGGTGAGAGACGGGACTCTTCAGACAGCGAGTCGGACAGCGGCGATGAGTTTGAACCGCTACCTCGTGTTTCGCCCACGGCACCTGCCCTGGGCCCCATTGAGAGTTTCGGCGGGATTGAGCTGCCTAGCAGAATCGGGTCACGCGCTTCCCGTGTTACACAATCGCAAGGGCCACCGAGTCGTACGCCTACACTGCCGCGAAAGAATTCTCGGCGGGCAAGATCACCCGAGTCTGGTATGGTCTCGGATCAGTTGCCAGCGGTCATGGATCTTTCAAACTCGACGAGCTCAAGATACCAGCCGACCCAACAAGGTCACCACCTAACGCCAAGCGGACCTGGTGGGCTACCTATCCGCCTTCCTTTCGGTTCTAGCGAGCCATCGCCCGAGCGGTCGTCTGGACCTTCTGCTGCATCGAGCATATATCGCCATGATGGTGTCAGCGAGCTCAATACGCCACCAGCAATCGGCACTGTGGCTGAGCGACCTTTGAGTACTGGCTATGTCCAACACCACATGATGAAGGATAGTGTTCAAACTGACGGCTACGATGCTGGCGGCCATCTCGAAGCTTCGGCAGAGATTGTCGACCGTAGCCGAAGCGGCAGTACGCAACACAGCAGGCGTAGTCGCCACATGTGAGAGCGGCTTCTCTAAAACGAAATTTTTTTCTCCACTTGCACTGCTATGAGCAATGCTGGCTTATTTGTAATACATGTCAACGCAGAACGTGCATTCACGAATCTCCTTGCTGTAAAGTTTGCTCAAAAAGCGAGTATCGGTGGCGTTCCCTGGGTTAGGTAAGCAGTGTGCTCCTGAAGCACACGTGCAAGTACAAAGTTGTCTAGATTTCTTATTTCATCATATACACCGGAAGTGGAAATTCCCTAGCGTAGCCAGCATACACAATAGTAATCTCAAGTAATTTATTTGTCAGAACAATTTCTTGCGTCAAGATGTTTTGCTGCGACCACCGAGCCGTTGACGTATGGCCGAGGCTGGTCGGGTCATGGTTTTTCCGTAGAGAGGCTAAAGTGTGGCGCAAGTGATCGTGTGAAACAACCACTAAGATAACGATAGCCGCGGCGCCTGAGGCAATCACGCATCGTCCTCACCCTGGCTTGCCCAGCTGAAACGCTTTGTTGCTTTTGACGGCTATGGATCTTGTATAGCCTTGCTAGCCTCGCACCTACAACCGCTCTGTCTTTCTCTGGAAACTGCAGCTGTAGCTACTCCTACATGCAGGTTAAAGTTCCCCTGGGCGAGCCGACGCGCAGGGACCCACCTCCGCGCCTGTTCACCGCAACCCTCCGCTATTGATAGGTGAGTGAAGACGTCGAGGCTTGGTGTGGCGGCACACTGACAGCAACCCAACAGCACGGCTCCCAGTTACTTTACCGCGGGCCTGGCCAGGCAGAGGAGACGAACGAAGTGGCGTCATATTGCCGTCTACCGGCCGACCTTCTCTACGTAGACATCAACCCTCTGTTTCGGCATCATACGAGCCGTGGCTCTTTGAATTGCTGTGGCGCTACATTCACGGTCTTTTCACATCTGTAGTTTGCTTTGCAATCACCACAAGCAGCCCCGAAACATTCTAAATGCCTCCCAACGCCGTCCCGCACCCGAGCGGACCGTATACACGCAGCTCACATGCCTACGAGAATCAGGGCGATAGCGCGAGTCGCAGTATACAAGGATCACACGAAGCTCTGCTGGGGAGCAGCCCTCGACAACACGCAGGAGGAGTTGTCGCGTCACACTTTCTCGCACAGGATGCCGAAACATGGATGGACTTCTTGAGAGACGGTGCCGAACCCAGCGTCAACCAGCAACCGTCCTCTAGCGAGCTCGACCCCGCTACCGCTCATGAAGCCCGCGCAAACCCCTCTTCTGCGCGATATTCTCTCCCAAGTCGCCCTTCGCCGCGCACAGACTCGTCGTCCTCTCTTAACTCTGACCGCAAGCGACGTTTGACCACGGCTGACTCCCCCATGAGGCGACCATCGAGTATAAGGATGCATTCTGAAAGCGCAGGGAACACCAGTTCAGACCCCATAGTGTTGGACTCGTCGCCTGCCTCCTTGCGAGCACTCCCCCCTACGCCACCCGTCCCACCGCAAACCAACACTACGACAGTAAGGAGGCAGAGCGATATCGTCCTGCCACCATGGCAGCCTGACAGCGATGTCACACAGTGTCCGGTGTGCAAGAGACCTTTCACATTTTTACTCAGGAGGCATCATTGCAGGTATGTTGACTATTTCGTCCCTTGTCATTTGAGTTGGTTATGTCTTCATCGGTTGTGGGGTATACAGTTATAGCCAAGAGACTTTGGTGACAGCCGAGTTTGTACTTCTGGCAAACCATGATCTGACAAAACGTGAACAGGAAATGTGGAAGAGTCGTTTGCGCCTCTTGCTCGCCACATCGTATCACTATACCCCGGCAATTTATCGTTCACCCTCCGTCCGAAAGTACGGCAAACTTCATTGATCTGACAGGGGATGATGACAATGACATGTCGGCTTTCGGCCCGTTCCGTAACCCAGCGCTAGGCGGCGGCGAAGAAGTCCGCGTTTGCAACCCATGTGTACCTGACCCGAATTTTAGCCCGCCACCCCAGTGCCAATCTCCTGGCCGTGACCCCAGATATCCATTTCCATTTCCTCCATCTTCTAGATCACCTCATGCTCCATCTCATCCGCGCGCACATAGACCTTCATCGAGTGTCCACGATGTACCACGGTTTGCGAGTCAAGGACACGTATATGGTCAACGGGAGCGTCCGAATGATAATAGCCAGAACAGGCGAGTGACCTACAACGGTAGCTCGAGCGTTAGAGAGCGACAGTTGCCTCCTCTTCCCCCTTCTGCTACTCAGCAGCAACATCCACATCATCGCGCACCTCTCATTTCGCAGACACTGTCAAACAACCGCCCTCGTCATCGGTCAACCTTTGGGGCTACGTCGTTTGCGGGCTCACCGTTTGGACAAGCCACTTCCTCTGCAATTCCTCTGCCGCACCAATCTCATCATACGCAGCCTCCACAACCTCGACGTCAGATTCCTGAAGAAGACGAATGTCCCATCTGCGGAGAGGAACTTCCACCCAAGGGACCTGATGGCGATGACAAGGACCGCACCCAGCACATTGAGGATTGCATCGCATTACACTCTGCATCTCCTGGCCCGAGAGCAGCTCCCGCACCACAGACATCCGCAAGCCTGCCCACTCAACGTACCCGTGGCATGAGTAGTGCAGGCAACGGTGAAGGAGCCAGTAACAGAATGAGCCATGCTGCGCGCGGCATGTTTCCATACATTGCAACTGAGAAAGACTGCGTAGATGACGAGGGGGCACAAGCAGAATGTACGATTTGTTTAGAAGACTTTGAAGCTGGGGACCGCATGGCGAGGTTAGTTTGCTGGTGCAAGTTCCATGAGGTATGTACGATCTTTGCACGATAAGTCATATTGAGGAACATCTGCTAACAATGCATAGTCATGCATCAAGGAGTGGTGGAACAAGAAGGGAAGAGGGGCCTGTCCTACCCATCAACTCCAGGAATGATGTCCTCATTTGAGCTTTCTGAAGCAGTATCCCTTGTTTTATTTTGATGTCTCTCGCAATTTTTTTACTAGATCATGGGTTATCGGCGTCATTCCTTTGGGTATACCCTCTTGTCCCTCTTTTAGCATCGTCTTTTTTCCTGGAGCGATTAATTATCATCATCGACTAGTTTTATCAGCACAGCATGATGCATTTGAGAATGGTGGTGGCATCAGCATTGACTAGACTCCGCTTTGGCGTAACGAACATTGAATCACAATTTGTTACGATTGATTGAATCTCTATCTCAAGGTCGAATTGCAGCGATGACCAGACTGACCATGTCTGCTGCAGCTGAAAAGCTACCATCCAGTCCGTTATCAACGTTTGTTCGTACAACCTTCTGGCTGATAAAGCTTGTTCATGTTCTCTAAAGCCTTTATCTTGACCCAGCCACCTACTCAATGATTTTCTATCTCAGTTAGCAGAAACCCTCTGGCCTCGTAACCTACCCGAATAGGAATACTTTTAAACTGTGAAAAGTATTGTGAGGCTACGGAAGACGTCTCCTACGATCATATCACAACTTACCGGAAGAAGGAACTAGCCGATTTCGTTAGAGTCTCACTGACCTAAACATGAAGCTGGATCCTACCGCCTTGGCTAGAAATGAGTAAAACTATGGTAATCTCTATTGTGACATCCAATGTCAAGATTCCTTGGTAAGTCGTCATAAAACACGAGGGTGGAGACCATCTCGATTTCGCAACAGTAGAAAAAAAGACCACTGAAGCCAGTTTATCTTGGCTCTAGGAAAGAAAACGCCGTAAGAACCACCTTCCAGTGTAACTATCTCCGCATTTCCGCCAGGATTCCCTCGAGTTGCTCTCTCCTCCAATCATGCGAAATACTATAATGAGTATCATCCTCCAATCTCAACACTGCCTTTCCCTTCTCGCCCCCCAACTTCACCTTAATCTCCAACCCATGATTCGGCGGAACAAACGTATCATCCTTACCATACCACAGCAGCACCGGCAAATCTCTCCTAATGTCCTCAACTCTAAACCCCCACTCACTGCACATAACCTTACCATCCTGCGCTATACCACCAAAGCCCTGCGCATGCGCCTCGCGACTAGCCCTCAGCCCCAAGCGCAGCACATCGCGATCCCCCATGATCCTCCGATCCTTCTCATTCTTGATTTTAGACATGCGCTTCGGCTCCAGCATCTTCTCCATGCGCTCCTCGTCGCTCAGCTCCATGCGCCCAAACGCATCGCGCCGGAAAAACCACTCGCTCAGAGAAACAGGCGTGTACCGCCATCCGTAAGGGAACCCTAGCCAGTGCATCCAATCTGCCTTCCACATGCTCAGATCAGGGGGACCCAGACCGCAAATTACACACACGCATTTGAGTTGGGTTTCTGGCAGTGCGGCTGCGCATGCGAGCGTATAAGGGCCACCGCCTGATACGCCCAGAACGGCGTAAGTTTTTAGTCCGAGATGCTGCGTCAGGTGTTGGATGTCTTGGGCCCAGCTGAGCACGGTTCTGGAGGGGCAAGGGGAACTTGTGCCCATGCCGGGCCTGTCGATGGCGATGATGCGGGCGCCGAGCTCCATGGCGAGATCGTGCCAGGCGGCGGCTTCGAGGCGGCTGCCTGGGAGACCGTGTTGGTAGAGGATGGCGTCGCCGGTGGGCGAGCCGTATTCTGCGTAGCCGAGCTTTCGGCCGTCGGGAAGGACTAGTGTGGATGAGCTGTTGTTGTCGAGGCGGTAACGGCATTTGGGATGTTGGTCGTTTTGGGTTGGTGCTGGTGCGTTGGTGGTGGAGGCCATGGTGGTGTGGTGTAGAGATCTGTATACCAAAAAAAAAAGACTGACTTATAAGTAGATGTGTTATTATGACTTGCTAGTCACCTTCATCACTCGAAAGACAAATATCATCGGTTTTTTATATAACTTGAGAAACCGTGTCGTTCGGTAGGTCGGTCGACCGGTCTAAGGCGTCCATCATCTTGCTTCCTCCGATCTATTCCGCGGACAGGTTGCAACTTTGTAAGGCAGCAGCAAAAATGTTCTGAGAATGTCCCAAGGGACAAGAATAGATGTTAATTTCGCTCCGACTTGCGCCGAATCATCAATCATACGTTCAATATGTGTAGGAATTGAACACGTGGCTGGGTGTGGTTTTCCTCTGCTCATTTTGGAGTTCAAAGAGGATAGCTGAGTGTTTCAAGTGTCGGAATTATAGTGATGTCCCATAACAAGACAGCTGGAACATGGTACAGTCGCGAGCACAATCGGTTTGTTCTCATCGCACGGTCGATATGACAAGGATTCTACCAGATCGGCACTAGCGCTTCGCATGGGTGCTGTGTAATCTATCTTGTCTGTAGTATGGCACATATAATTAGATACAGGACAAATTAGCGGGTAATGTAGCATAACCTTCTAATAACATCGAGAATAGAAGTTCATAAACAAGAGACGACTTATTCGTTAACTAATTGTAACTGTAGTGCTAGTACTGTGATCGCTAACTAGGTGAGAGAAAACAGATACAGTTGCGTAGGCACGTTCTAGCGTTAGTTACACTACTGAATAGTCTAACTAACTACTAGATGCAGATGACGTCGAGCTGTGGCAAGGTACAGAGGACAGTGCTTCGGCTGGGTCAACAACTAGCTGGGTATACATGTTAGCCAAAGCATTGACTGACACTAGCCGCGAAGGATGGTCATCTCGAAGAGTGCGAGCGTCAACAGCGACTACATGCTCTAGCAGCTTTACTGCCTTCTGCACCTGTCCATCTGCTTGGTGTGCCATTGCGAGCTGGTGCTGCGACACCAGTCGATCAGGGTGCTCTTCTGCCAGCACCTTCTCTTTCACTGCGACTACGTATTCTAGGATTTCTACTGCCTTCTGCACCTGTCCGTCTGCTTGGTATGCTATTGCGAGCTGGTGCTGCGACACCAGTCGATCAGGGTGCTCTTCTACCAGCACCTTCTCTTTCACTGCGACTACGTATTCTAGGAGTTCTACTGCCTTCTGCACCTGTCCGTCTGCTTGGTATGCTATTGCGAGCGCGTGCTGCGACGCCAGTCGATCAGGGTCCTCTTCTGCCAGCACCTTCTCTACAGCGACTATATGCTCTAGCAGCTCTACTGCCTTCTGCACCTGTCCGTCTGATTTGTATGCCATTGCGAGCTGGTGCTGCGACGCCAGTCGATCAGGGTGCTCTTCTGCCAGCACGTTCTCTACAGCGACTATATGCTCTAGCAGCTCTACTGCCTTCTGCACCTGTCTGTCTGCTTTGTATGCTACTGCGAGCTCGTGCTGCGACAACAGTCGATTCGAGTGGTCTTCACCCAGGGTCTTCCTCATTCGACACGACTCTTCTAACCATCTTACTGCCTCTCTGAACTTGCCATCTACTTTTAGACATCGTCCTACTAGCAAACAAAGCTCCGACTTTTCCTCAACATCGCATTCCTGCCCATCCTCTAGCAGTCGCAGCGCGTGTGGAAGATATGCTCTCCACACTGCGCGATTTGCATAGTCGTCGGATGGGAAGACGTCTGCTACTTGCCGTACTGCTTTGTCCAGCACGCTTGCTGCATCACCGCGCTCTGTGATCCAGATCCTTGTGGCTAGGTGCACAAGCCGATGGATGTCATACCACTCCTCGTCGGTGTTGTCGTCGTCTCCTTGTTCTTCACTGTCGCGCCGTCGGGCCAGAAAAGAGTAACCGCACAGCGTGCCGATGGCCTCCTCCATCTGTGTCTCTGACTGTACTTTTGCCTGCGCCCTCGGCAACAGCGACCGCGGTATTGCTTTCCACTCTACGCACGACATAAAGGCTAGTAGGTTGGTTGCTGCAGCATCGCGCTCACGGATCTGGTTGAATGACACCACCCATGTTGCGGCCACTGCATTTGCCGACTCTTTGTAACGCGTATCATCGCGGAATTCCCTGCTCATTAGCGCTACCATGTCCTGCTCTGTGCTCCGAATCAGCTGCAGGTACTTGGTGACCGGCATGCGATTCTTGTTCAAGTAGGCAGCCGCCTGCGCGATAGCGAGCGGCAGGCACGTTAGCTCGTCTAGCAGCTCTGCTGTCGTTGCGTCGTTGCGAAGAAGATCTTTTCTCGTCAGCGATCTGGTAAGAAAGGCGGCTGCGTCCTGACGGCCCATCGCCCCAAGTTCGATAACATCGCCGCGTGTTAGTTCGGCTACCTCTGGGGTGCGCGTAGTGTACACGACTACGCCCGTCTCGCTCTCAGGCAGATAGTCGAAGATGCCTCTCGACTGCGCCGTCCCGAAGAAGATGTCGACGTCGTCAGCATTGTCGACCACCAGCAGCCACCGTCCTGCTCGGCTTGAGCTCAAGTGCTGCTGCACTACCTCCTTCACGTCCTCTTCTCCGCCAGCTGCATATGGTATGTGCAGCGCTTTTGCAATGCCTGCGCATGCCTGCTCGAAGCTCTCCATGCTCAGCGCAGGCACCCACAAGATCGAGTAGTCGGGCCACCTCTCTTTCACCACGTACGCAAACTGCAGCGCCACCTGCGTCTTGCCCATCCCGCCCAGGCCTACAATAGACAGTTTCTGGCACTCTTGATCTACCATCAGCTTCTCCTGCAGCACGCGGAGCTCATCCTGTCGGCCAACAAAGTATCGATTCTTAGCAAAGGGTATGCAGTACGTCGCTTTGGCTACACGGCATCAGCGCCTACACATAGCTACACACAAAACTACTGCTGCACTAACCGTTCGCCTCTCGCATTGCATCATCCACCGTGTGCATCTGGGCTATCTCTGCTGGTGGTATCACCGACAGCACTTCCTTTGCGTACGCCGCTGCCGTCGCCGCCGCGTACGGCTGCCACCGCTTGTTCTTGTGCGAGTCGGCGTAGTCGCAGATGCCGCGGATCACCAGGCACGGGAAGCTATTCATCAGGCCCGCTGCCTCCATCTCGAAGCAGAGCACGCCGCCTAGCTCTGCGCTGACCTTATCTCGTTCCGCTGCGCTCCTCATCACCTGGTTGCCCGACGCGATCGTGCCATAGTGCACAACCAACTCTTGCCTCCGAGGCTCCCGATCTGCTAGGTAGCTTGTGTCGCACTGCTTGCACGTTGTCCCTCCATTGTGATCGTACTCTGCCTTGAAAAGAGTGTCTGGTCCCGCAGCTTCTCGTGTGAAGTCTGGCAGACTGTCAAGCTTGGAGACATACTCGACCAGTCTGCCCCTCCCCCTCATGTGCTTGGCCCGCAGGTTCGCGACCGCGTTAAGCAGCACCGTCGGCGGGGTGTTGAGCGATCCAGTACGCTCAAACCCACTTGGCGTAGCCTTGCCGGAGTCGTACTGCACCACTCCGCCATGCACCTTGTGTGGCTTGCTAACCACCACGTCCCCGAGCCTGACGTCTGCTTCCTCGCTCGGCACACCTCCTCCAATGCCTACCATCAGCCCGAACCGTACAGACGTGAACGCCAGCTTCATCTGTACAGCGACCGCGGCAGCCGAGTGAGTACCCGTTTGACCTTCAGGCAGGCACGCGATGACGACGTTGTGATCGCCGACGCGTCCGCAGGTGTAGATGTTGGTGTCGTGAGCGTCGGACGGGGGCGCGTAGTGCTCTTCGTCGAGCATCTCCTGCGCGGCTGCCAGCTCGACAGGCAGGGCGCACACCCATCCCACTGTGTAGTCGTCGCGGCGCAGCTGGCGCGCCATTTGACGACTTTATGAGGGGAAGAAGAGCTGTTGCTGGAGGGGTCGGAATGTAGACGACTTGTCGTGATAACCTATGTGAGAGAAAGCTAGTGGTCGTGTGGTGATATGGCACTGGCAGCCTGGCAGCTGTCGTTCACTGTCGCTCAGCCTTGCGACCCGCACAGCGCCCAGCTGCCCGCAGCCAGCCGTCAGCAAGCACCCGTCATTCTGCAGGCCAGATTATAGGCTGAGGTACAGCGGGGACTGGTGGGGGTTGCGCGCGGCTGAGGCGACCCGTCCTTTGGTCTGGTTACGCATCAGCGGATATATAGGGATCTCTCACAGAGCCCCGTGCGTCGTCTAGATGTTGGCGTGTGGGCGCGCCTCGTATGCACAATTGCTGCATAGCTGCGCTACGATCCAAGTCGATAAAGGACCAAGTGCAGTATCGAGTAATGACCCGCTGCGCGGCACCGGGCAGCTGGGTGTGACGACCGCATGGGCACAACCCAGCGAAGTAGTTTCTCCGCTGCACTTTCTTTCGTATAAGTATGTGGTCTGAGTGCACAATTGCTCGTTTGGCTGGTGAAGCTAAGGACGATGCGTACAAGGGAACCGTATACTTGAAGTTAGAGTTGGACTCGAGACTCCAGCGACTCGGTTTACGCTGTGGGAGACAGGCGGGCCGACAGGCGGGCCGACAGGTCCCCGTTTACTCACCCAAGGCCAAATGTCCTGGCGTGCCTTAACGTCCGACGTCGTTGCAATACCCGCTAGCTTATTACAACTGGCCACCCCTCACTATGGCGCCTAACATTGCGAGGTCGCAACACGCATGCTCTCATTCGTGATATGATGCTGGACGGCTCCTTAGTACAGTCTGAAATGGCTAACGTTGCTGGTTGCAGTGACTGGACGATTCGCAACATAGACACCAACATACAACTATTTAGCAACACGAGAGCGCCAGCTAACGGTGCAGGACGACGACGACTGATCACGCCACCTATGCTTGCTGCTCCTTGCGACCACTTACTCAAAAAGCCTAGGCTCTATCGAGACGAAATGGCTGTGTTCTTATACGACGAGTTCGACGTGCTCGTCTCCGTATCTAGCATCGGAAGAGCATTGACCTCAGTCAAATAGACAAAGAAGGTAACTTAACGTATAGCCAATGAACGCAACGCCGATCTACGCGACTTCTACCTACACAAACTATCGTCCTTCTACTCACACCAGCTCGTCTACGTAGACGAATCTGAATGTGACAAGCGTATTGGCTTTAGGCGTATAGACTGGTCTCCGCTCGGGGTGGCGTCTATAGATATAGTATAGTTCCATCGGGCTTGTAGGCGTCAGACCTTGCCCGCATACACTCAAGATAGAGTTTTCTTCTCAAAAGTCTTCTAAGGATCAACCAATGGTGCCGTATTCGAGGATTTTATTAAGTAGTTTCTGCTCCATTGTCGACCATACCCGGGGCAGAACTCTGTCATCATCATGAGCAACGTGTCGTTCCATCTCAATGAGCAAGTTGAACAAATGTGCCGTGAAGCTGCTAAGCATGTCAGTCAGAGCCAGTGTATTACAATCCGACTTTTGCGGCCTGACCATCTCGCCGCCCGACCCGACGACCAGGTAACGGGGTAAAAGTAACCATCGGCTATTTGAGAGGACAAGATCCCGGACCATGCATTCGGAACGGCATACAAAAGCGTGGCGAGCCAACGCCATGGTGCCGCAATCGGTGTCAATGCGGCAGTGCAAACTGCGACCGTAGTCAAAAAATCATGCAGGCGTGTTGTATTCCTAAGCTAAAACTTTTATTACAATGCAAAAAAGCAATGTTGATGCTGTTATGTATGACTCGGTGATTGTTCATCGTCCAGTCGGATTTCACAAGGCTGTGTCAAGCTGACGGCAGCCACATAGATCTGTCATACCACGTGTGTAGGAGACATACAGATGCACCTAAGATCAATTGGATCTTGTGCTGGGTTCGCTGTTGGTTGTATCGCGACTTGCAAGATAACGCTGTGAGCTGCATGCGAGATGCGGTCGGTCATGAGACATTGATGGGCTCGCATTCCGAAATATGCTGTGTAATTTTTTCTATTTTCAAACCAGATTTGATTAGTACTAATCCATTGGTTGCAACTAGGTATGCAGCTATGGCGCCACGCCTATTGACGGATGACTTGAGCCCATCTATGGAGTACGGTATGTAGGCTGGCGGCAGTACGGAATATGACCAAGACCAAAACTAGGAACCTTCTACGAACGCAACGGTTGTAGCGCTTATTGAGTAGCATGTTGACTCATATCGAGTTAACTATACCGTAGGAGCATAGTTAATGTTGATATGAAGCATTCTGCCGCTGCAAACAACTTATGTCTACGCTGTTAGACAAGACGTGAATACCCAGTCGCACATGCACGACAACAGGATTATATAGCTTAATCGGTATGCATACATCGTGGCAAGTGTACCCTGGATGACACTGGACCCTCGGTAATCTAGATCGGCACCGGCTCACGCCGTACATACGATCTCACTGACTGAGATGCGTACTGGGATGCTCGTAGTGTGTAGGAATTACATGTTACAATGGGCGACACAGTAATCAGGTCGTAAAGACGACGTTCCCTTTGCATGCCGTGCGACATTGCTGCACACTTTGTCGCACAAAGATCCGTGCCATACTCTATACGAGTGGCTTTTCAGTGCATTATCTTTGTGTCGCAGGCTACCTGTCACCCCAAACACCCCAAACCATCGGCGCCCAATACGCTCAAAGGTTCGGAATCCGGTGCAGACTAGCATAGGGATACAAGAGGTGGGTCCGTGGGACTAAGCGAAGCGGGGGGACGATTTTCAGATGCGATATCCCGCTAGGCAGCGGGCCGCGTTGCGGGAGATGGGACCGGGAGCGCCTCCATGTTGATCTTTGCCGTACCGCTGTTTTCTAGATTACATCCCAACTGTGGGGTCAGTATAGTGCGAAAGTACCAAAGCAGTCAGCGTTGACCGGTGGCAGCCACACAAGAACAGATATACTGGTCATGTGAATCGCATTTGCTCAACCAGTAGCAATGCTGGGGTAAACAGAGATCTGAGCTAATGAGTAGTCCTAGTGCTGTGAAGTTGAAGCTGTTGAAAGTCGCGCCTGGCAACATGTCGGACAGCAAAAGTCCCCTGTATAAAGAAACCCCATCAAGCGCAATATATACAAGTCCGATAATGAGTAGTAGTAAGACATGTATCATCATATCAGTTCTGATATCTTGATGCCAAATAGCAAAAGACAACAGAGAGGCGTAACATCAATTGCTACACAGCTCTGGTGTACGTTACTGCGCACCTTTACTCTTTCCCATCCATACTTTCGCTTGGCAGGTGTTCATAAAACACGCGAAAGAGTTTCAAGCACAATATTACTGCTCAATCTTCAAGTCTACTTCAGTCACATCTATTTTGCAATTTGCTAGCTGACTGCTCTGACTTGATTCTGGGATAAACACGGTGCTCTCTGCCAACTCTCTGCCTTTTCCCGTTGAGGAATGGGATGCAAAACGTATTTCCATTTGCAAAACAGAGTCGCGTACAATTCATCTTCTTCATATGAGCTCAGTGGATTTTTTTGTATATCCAACCCCTATGGCGAAACAACTCTTCAGACACATCCGACTCGGATCTTGAATCCGATATCTACAACTACTCTGGATGATTCCCTCAATAACAGCAGGTATCCTGTTATCCTTGGTAACACCAGATTTACCACCGCTCACTCAGCCTCCTAAGATCCCCAAGCAAAGCTGGAGTCGTGCAACCATCTAACTGCATGCAGTCGTCATCCGATGGCGTGGCATACCCGTGTAACAGACGCATTCCAACCTCGCACAGCACCCTTTAGTTAAGATTCAGTGCCCCTGTGAAAAGGATCTACGGATAACCCGGGCGTACCCCAGCTGGGGGGCGCAAAAGCCTCCTTAACTGACGCCTGCACGCCACAGTCTTCCAGCAGCTGCATTCCCGTGTGACCCATGACGCTTTCCATTCCAGCTAAATCTTGTGTCGCTCCGTTCTGTCGGACTCCCTGCAGGTCGGCAGGGTATGGCTGCTGCTGCTGCTGCTCGTGGCCCTCGTTCGTGCTGTGTGGCGATTGCGCGACAATGTTGTGTAGAGTGCGTAAGCATCGAGTAATTTTCTCGACTGCATAGCGTGCAAGCTTGTGCACGTTGTTCGCTTCGAGTTGTCGGAATATCTGCAGGCTTTGTTCGGCTCTTAGCGCGCCGTCGGTGACGCTTTGGTGTTCGATTGCGTCGAATAGGAGGAGCATGCAGCTGTTGAAGGCTTGTTGGCTTATGGACCAGTCTATCAGAACGGATAGGTTTCTCTGATGGAAAAACTCGAATGCGGAGAGGATGTGTTTGGATGATCTGATTACGACGGCTCGGCCCCGAATGCACGTTTTTGTTGACGGCGATGGTGACAAATTGCTAGAAGAAGATTGGTTCATGGCCTGTGAGCTCGATGGCTTTCTGCTGACATGGGGATCAGAAGGGATTTCATCTTGTGTCCTTTGTCTGTTGAGAAGTATGAGATAAGTATGGGCTTTGCAATGATAAACTGCTTTGTGTAAGTAATCTGGCTAGCAACCCCAAGACTCCTCCCTGGATGCCCATGATAGAAAAGAATTAATTTGGGAGGAAGACCTTTTCACGGCTTGGGTGAAAATTGATGCATATCGAAAATAGTCTTCCTCCCAAATTATTCAATATGCATCAATTTACACCCAAGCCATGAACAAAAGACTGAATCCATCATTTTTTTCGCAGGATCGTAACGAGAATGACAAAGACAAAATGCCAACGTACCAGCAGCCATGATCTTCAATGGCCAGAGATCGTGTAGACACGTTTTTTCTGTACTATTCCAAGCAGAAGTGAATTGAAGAGTCTCTGGTATCGTATCCAGCAATACCTGAAGCGCATCTGTAAATTCATCAATCCGGAAATCAGTCAGCCGATTACTACTCAGAATCTGCCTAGCCAAGATGGTAAACTTCATCGTGAATTCTCTAAACCGAAGAATATTGGGATCGGTCGTGAGTTCCTGTGGTGGACAGCAAGTGCCAATGCTGCTGATACCAAGTGGGCGCCCGAACGTCATTGAGTATTCTTCGTCAATCCGTAGCATATGCCACCAAATATTTTGGCGTGTTACAATCTCCATTTCACTTGGAGGGGGCGTTGTGAGGTGTCTCGGATGGCAATGAAGACCAATAGAATGAGCCAGTCTGATGGTAGTGCCGAACAAGGCGAATGCATCCAAGAATCTCCCACTATCCTTCAGATATTTCCCAGTGAAGATGAGTGTTTGGATAGCCATAAGAGATGGCTTGTGTAAGAATGAATCTAATCGTAAAGCCTGCATTGCAGCAGCAACTGCATACTGTCAGCTTCACAGGTTCAATCTTTGGTTGACTTACTGTAGACGTTTCCCCTCTGTGCCTCAGCTTCTATCTCCGCAGCATTATATCCACCATTCTTGTTCCAGATCGATTGCTGCGCGCCCAGGGCGGTAACTGCGAAGAGTAATGCTAACATACTCGGACACGACTGTGAGTTGCTCTTGGCGTCGGACAGGAAGCGCTCTATCTCGACTTTCGATATTTCTACAGCCATGTCAATACTCATGCGATGTCCAAATGCGTCCAAGTAGTCCCATATGTCAGACTTTGCAGGCAGACAGCTCAGTAGTTGCGGGATGCATTCATCAGGAGAGGCACTGAAGATTGTAGCAAATGCGTATGCTGGAGAAATTTCTGACGTGAACAAATCCGTGAAACGAGGAATGATGTGTGTTAATGTCTCGGGGTTTTTGGTATTGACAGAAGCGAACTGAGGGGAGTCAGTCAATGCTAGATGCAATATAGATACGACTTACATCACTAATAACGGTAGCGAGTCCAGGTGTGCCAAAGTAGATGCTGTGCTGCCATCCAGACTCCTGGAATCGAGTATGTTCCAAAGCACGCCGTTTCCGCACTGGACAAGTTGCACTGCCTGCATGTGAGTCTGAAGATACAGCCTGATCAGATTCCTCGTCGTGGATAGGTACACCAAGTGCTTGAAACCGTTGTTTGAGTTGTACGTTTTCTGCACGAAGCCTGCGTAGCTCATAGCTTTGCTGGATGGGACTATAATTCCCATCTTCAGCTACGAAATGGCATTCACGAGGAAGTCCGCGGACGCAACATGCCGAGCATGGCTTTGTGCGATCGCACTGTCGTGTGTCAGCCTGTGCAGAGCAGTTTAGAAGACTGGGAGCACGACGTCATTCGTAGAAGGGGGAGAAGAGAGCAATATCAGGGAACTCCGACCTTGACCTTTCGCTCTCTGCACTTCGTGCAAGAGAGGAGCTGGCGCTGTGGTTGTAGTGGTAGTTTCTTCGGGCTGGCAGTAGCTCTAGCAGTAATTTCATCGTGGGGATTATTTAGTTGTTCGAAAGGTACCTCGGCCATAGTTTAGAACGAACTTGGTGATCCTTGGGATTACGAGTAATGCAAGAACGAGGAAAAGGAGGGTAAACTCAGTGCAGTTGAAAACTGGTTCGCCTTGGGCACAAAAAAGTACTGTAGGAATATACGACATCAGATGAGTTTATACACGCTAACTCCAAACCCCTAAGAGACAGTGGACAAAGCCTGCCGTATCAAAATGTTTCAAAGACTTCCGACGTCAACTCGTTGCTCGGATAAGTAACCACAAATTTCAAGCCTCGCTTTATTGATCAAGTCGAGAAGAAGCGAGAGCAATAGGGTGCTACCAATGAATAGGGAGTTATTTCATCTACATTGAAAGATTTGAATTAATTGTATTGGGTCGTGTGTGCGCCACCACTGTCTCGCGTTATGGCGCCGTTGTACAACGATATCGCCAAGAAGATCGAAGAACCATCACAGCATTGCATGGTACGGGCAAGTGTGCACAAACCTGATGTGTTGCTCACAATCCAGGCCTTTCGACCTGCTACCCAACCATGTCCCTGTGCGTGTGCTGCCAGAATGCCACGATCTTGACGTGAGTCGATCTACACCCGCAGTGGGTCTGTCTCCGCGGCTGCATATTTGGCTTGCATAGGCGTGTTGGTGGGAGCTGCAACCTGGGAGACCATTGATCTTTTCCCACGATTCTGCAGACCCTGGCTCAAAGGTGCTATTGCATAGCGCGCCACACAAATGCCAAAAATGTGGGGCTGAGCGGCTTGAATACTAGCAAGATCTCGAGAGCCCGCTTCCTGGATGGTGACACCAAAGCGCCTCGTTTGCCACAAGAGCACATAAGCGTTGGCAAGTCGGGTGGCTTGAGAACACATCCTCGAGACCAACAAGGAGATACTGCTGACTGCTATCAGCAGTGACTTCCTCTACCGCCGTATCGCTTGTATTCAAACAACGGCATCGTCGCTACGATGCAAAAGGCGAACCGGCCTCACAAAGACACATCTAGCAAACACATCTACTCTTTCCAGCACCACCTCCCACTCATCTCCCTCACGGACATCCTCATACTGTAGCATGGTAGCCACAAACCCATAGTCACCCAAATAACCAAGTGAATCTCGGCCTTCTCGAACCTGTCGAACCTGGAATGTGAAGCTTTCGGGAAGGGGAGCTTCCTTGTACTTAAAGGCACGAAGGAATGCCAGGGAAGCCCAGAAAAGCGTCGAGTCTCGTTTAGCGGTTGAAATGATTCGTTCCCGGGGTGTCAGGGTGACGATTGATTCCTGCAACTGCTGAGATGAAAACGGCAATACGCTTCGTGAAGAAGCATTGCCATCAGTGGCGTTGAACTGCTTTCCGGTTTGCGCTTCATAGCGCACGGCTGCCTCTATCTGCCAATGTGCAATCATGTCGCTGAAACGACGGAGTGGACTGGTGACCTTTACGTAGCCAGACACTCCAATAATCTTGTGCGCCAATTGAGACGAATGTGTGATTGCTCTACCCATCGCGCGGATAAATCGTGTAGCGAGATGTTCAGGTATCTTCCCGTACCTTTCGTGGTGAGCATCTATAAGGCTTCTCAGCTCCACTGCAGACAGTTCCTCGTGGGATGGCGGTTCGACAGTGCCTCTATACATGACAGGTATCTGCCTCTCAGCGCACCACTTCGCTGCTGTTTGTCCGGCAAGCATCATCATTTCTTCGACAATGTTTCTCGGTCCGATATTGGCGGGCATGAACTCTTTTGGCGTGGTATTGGTAAACTCGATAATAGGGTCTCCCTGAATGAATCGAGCTCGTTCGATTGAAGGCGGATACCAGGTCAACCCAGGCTGAGTAGCGCTTTCGTAGACCTGAACACTCAAATTGTTTGAGCTGAAGCGGATACCGCCGGCTGCCTTGCGGCCCGCCCACAAAGCTTGTGCTGCAGTGTACAAGTCACGGAGCTCCTCCATCTGATCTGGTGATATTTTTGGAGGAGGTCGTCCCTCCCCACTTGGTACTTCTCCACCAACAACGAATCGTTGACGGCTTGGGGTACTCTCGTCACCCAGGAGGGTAGCCAGCTCAGAGGGAGTGATGCTGATGATATTTCGGACGATACCGTGCTGAACCTTTGACTCGAGCACGCTACCGACTTTGTTGACACGGGAACTAAAAGTAATGACAGGGCGATCACGGTCGAGACTAAAGTATCCCTGGGTCGCCCAGCTCGGGAGCATAGGATAGGATCGCTCCGGCGTGTAGACTGTCTCTGTGATATGCGCAGCAAGTCCAGAGAGTGTATGACCTTTATCGAAAAAGGCTGTCGGGTTGGCCACGTGGACATGAACCCAGAATTCATTGTCCGAGTCCTTGATTCGCTCGATAGAGATACCGTCATCAATCTCTTTAGCACCCACGTCGTCTATGCAGTAGACTGTAGTCGGGCCCCAGTCGCGACGTAAATTTGCCATTGAATCTCGAAAGTCAGGATTCCTTCGCGTAAGCTCCGCCTTTGTATTAATCAGCTCCAAGTTCCGCGAAAGGCGTACAGTAGGAAGCATCAACTGTTCATCGTATAGTGCGCGGTTTTCATGAGGTGAAATAACACCAATTTCTTGCAGAAACAGCAAACCAGTTGCTCGCCTAATGTTGCTTAGGCTTTCGTCGACAGTTCCCTCATCCCGAACCAGCCCTGGCTCGTAGCATTCGGTCGCAGATATAAGGCCAACACAAGCAGCATGAAGGCCAGCCATACCTGCAAACTGATCGGTGAGTGCCCATGCTTGTAGGAAGTTTATGATCTGCTGGTCGGCACTAGTAAAAGACTCGCCCAATTTAACTTTGATACCAGAGTGGGCATTTTCTGATGCCCTACTCGGCCCTACGCCGCCGTATTCCGGATCGCGGTGTTTTCGACTTGTTGCAATTATTCGTCGTGCTTTTTGGAGAAACTCTTTGATATAGATTGCGCCTTTCGTGGGCGGTTGCACAAGATCGCGCGGTTTTTCCACAGTTGAAGCAAGATATTCTCGGTACTCACGGATCCATTCATGCACAGCTTCAACTGTCTTAACATCCGTCTTTGGTCGTATGGCGAAGACATTGGTCAGCCTATGGCTGCGAGAATCGGAACGAAAACGGTACTCGTTGTGATTCAGCGCTTTGCGTACAGCCAGAAGCGCAGCTGACGAAGGCGTCCATGCTGGATCGTTTGGCGCAAGCAATCTCTTGGCAATTTGGGTCAGTGTCATCATGCGCGTCCTCTTGCCGTCAGCCAAGGTTGTGTAAGCTGTATCCAGAATCGGTGCGTTCATGCGGTAGATGCGCTCTGCGTCATGGGTCATATCTTCGAGAGCGGCAATGATAGGGGAGGCAAGGTCCCTAGGAACGTGGAGCTCGCCTTTTGGATTGGCTCTCGCCGGGTCTGTAGGCATAAACGGTACAAGCGGCTGAACAAGCGCGGGATCGATGCAGCCCGGTATAGCAAAGGTGATCTTTCTAAGAGCTAAATGTGTCCATCTGCCATTGACTGAGAAGAACTGACTCTCATTGTCCAATTGCTGGACAAAGACAGCAAGCACTGGCTCGCGGTCAGGCTGGGATAGTTCAACCACATCGCCAGGCTTCAAGAAAAGACCAATGGTTATGAGGTCGTCATTTTCATCTTCCTCCGCACCGCACCATTGACTCGTCGTTGCATTTTCGTCCGCCTTGGGTGAAGACGACAGTTTGGAGATGGCGTTTTGAATATTCTCGCGATCATGGTAGTTCTGAAATGCTAACAGTGTTTCTTCTGTCGGTACTCCGTAAAGGTCTTGCCACTTTGCGAGATGGTCTCGAATAGCCGTATTTTGCGGACGAGGAACAAGGGAGGGGTCGAAGGTTGGTGAAGAGGTTTCTGGTGTGGATGCTAGTTGTGAACGCTGTTTCTTGTTAGAGAGAGGCTTTTCTGTACAAGTGGGCAGGACTACATACACTTGCGGCGGCATGTAGCGCCCGCCGAGATGTCTGTGGAACTTTTATGGCAGAAAAGCGACGGTGGGATTTCAGTTGAGAGAAATTTCCCTTCTGATTGACAAGGCGCCATTGGCAGCGCAAGCAAACATCGCCGGCTGCCCATTGCAACCGGGGATACATGCTGAGGCAAGTGGTGAAATTATGTCGTCAGTCGCCGCTGCCAAAAATGCGGCGGAGGCGCGCTCTATCAAAGGCCTGTGCGCCGACGCTAAATCGCCGCGAACTCACATGCTGCTCCTGCGCACACGTCGCCTTCTCTTCTACACTCTCCACACCAACCAGGTATGCATCATTTCCTTCCCCCTCCCAGCACCCCTCTTCTATGATGTATCAAAAATTATAGCATGTATTATCCGACTGTCGCTTCGGCGGCAGACTGCGGAACATTATTATCCCTGATAGAATCTGTCTATCCTTGCGAATTCTTCCTAAGCTGTTGCCGACCGAGTCCTAACACGGTTCACTAGGCATCATGGCACCTGGCAAAGCGCCTGCGGGCCACTTCTCGATCCTCTACTTTGCTGCAGCCTCGACCTTTACGGGCAAGACGAGTGAGCACCTTGCTGCGCCAGTTCAGGCCAGCGACTTGTTCGCTCTGCTCGAGGAGAGGTACCCAGGCATCAAGGAGAAGGTGCTGAGCAGCTGCGCGCTGACCATCAACCTGGAGTATGTAGACGTCAATGAGGAGGATGCCGACCGGCGGATCAGCGAGGGCGATGAGGTTGCCATCATCCCACCTGTTAGCTCTGGATGAAGGAATGAGCTGCACGAGTATGAAGCTTTTCGATGTATAATGACTCTGCAACTGTTAGCTAGCCCGCGATGATGACGAAATGATCACCAATGTTTTCTTCTTGCATCTTCCACATCCAACCGTTAGCCGTTCATTGCCTCGGTCTTCCTCTTACTCGCCCGTACCGAGTTTTCGTTGTAGCGAAGCAAGCCAATTACGGCCTAGCGCACGCGCACAGACACCTCCTACTTACCTCAGCGTTTTCCGAGGCGCATCCACCACGGAAGTTCGGGTGATATACGATCACCGACGCCGACCTCAAGCAGACATCCGACGCAAGTGTGATGGCAGACCAGAGCCAGATTGATCCCAGGCTCTTCGCGAGCGCCTCGTCGGTGCCACCACGCTCCCAGCAGCTCTACGCGTCTGCGCCCCAGCAGAATACCGCCCATCCCTACTACCTTCCCTCGCCCGCCGCTCAACACCACGGCCAGCCACAGACCCAGCAACCCCCGCAGCTCTCACAGCTGTCACAACCCGCCCCACTAGGCACCATCCTCGATCCCACCCTCGAGCAGACCTCGCCCACCGGCCCAGGGACCGAGCATGATGACGATGAACACGAAGACGATGGCGACCACGATGGGTATGTCACAAAATCCGTCCCGATCCGTCACCATGACCGCGCGCAATGCTTCCAGAGCAGCACCACTAGCACAATATCGGACTCTGCTTTCCGCAGACCATGTGTCGCGATGAACGATATTTGCATATGCTTGGCCCTGCTCTGCGCTTGCCTGCAAAGACGCGCGTCATCAAGTGCTGCTGAGCGACAAACATCAACACAAGACCTCGCGCATTAGACCCAAGCTGACTGCTTTCAACAGTATCCACGGTACCCCAGGATCCGCAAAATCCCCTGCCGACCTGAAGCGCCCTAGAGCGTGCGATTCGTGTCGAGGGCTCAAAGTACGCTGCGACCAAGAACGGCCAGACCTACCGTGCAGACGATGCGCCAAAGCAGGCCGCCCATGCATCACGACACCGCCAACGCGCAAGCGCCAGAAGAAGGCCGACAGCCGAGTGGCCGAGTTGGAGCGCAAGATTGACGCGTTGACGGCAACGCTGCATGCACAAAAGGCCGGAGGAGCCGAGATCCGGCATCATGGAGGCTTCGCGCAGAACGAGGGCCCACCCAGCATATCATCTCTACCTCCCGAAGGCACCTACCGTCTAGGAACCCTCGAGCATGATTGGTCCAATACAGCAGCGACCAGATATCCAGACATTCCTCCTGGGTACGGTCCGGCGCAGAGCATACAGCGAGGCCCAGACCTAAAGCGGAGGAGGCTGGACGATTCACACGCTGTGAGTACATTCAGGCGCTCTTCAAGTACCCCGAGCTAACATGGTAGACGATACCCGACGATATGGACGCCATCCATCGCGATCTTGCAGAACATCCCGAGATGAAGCGTACAGGCAAGAACAAGATCCATGCCGACCACTCCCACATAAATCCCTTGATCGACAGCCTCATGTCTCCCGATGTTGCAGAGCGTGTGTTTATGCGCTATGTCAATGATATCTGCCC
Source organism: Curvularia eragrostidis (assembly GCA_020744315.1). NCBI lineage: Eukaryota > Fungi > Ascomycota > Dothideomycetes > Pleosporales > Pleosporaceae > Curvularia > Curvularia eragrostidis. The sequence goes on along the minus strand of JAIRCK010000097.1, from coordinate 71,116 downwards.
TCACTTTCCAGCAGTGCCTTTTCCTCCAGGCACTACAGCACGTGAGGTTAGAGAGAAGAAACCGCTCCTGTTTCTTTCTATTCTGGCCGGATCTTCGCACGGAAGCGCAGAACTAGTCTCGCAGGATACCCAGCGCGAGCTGACCAAGCTCCTCAAGGATCAGCTCGCTGACATCATCTGGCGCAACGGAGAGAAGTCACTCGAGATCGTACAAGCATTGCACGTAGCCGTGCTGTGGTATCGTCCGCCTCTTCACTTTGAACAGCACAATTTTTACATGATGGTAAATTGTGCGGCTGTCATGGCGCTTGACTTGGGTCTGGGAAGGAAGGCGACGCCGAATGTCATGAAACTTTCGGTTGGCCCGTTCAAGAGATTTCACCCCGACTCCAGCAGTGTTGAAGCCAGGAGGACATTCCTTGTGTGCTACTATCTTTGCATGAGCATCACCATGGTTTTGCGACGACCGATTCTGCTCCGCTGGACCAATTACATGGCTGAGAGCGTCCGCATCCTTGAGACGTCTCCTGAAGCCCTCCCTTCAGACAAGCTGCTTTGCCAACAGGTGAAACTAGCGCATATTGGCGAGAAGATATCAGTTGAATTTTGCATGGACGATCCTTCGGTCGAAGTCGCCATCTCCGACCCCAAAGTCATATACGCTTTGAAAATATTTGAGAATGAGCTCAACGGGCTCAGGGAAGAGAACAGCAATATTGGCAGCGTTGATCGTAAGTTGCAGGCAATCGACCACTACATAGATGCTAACCACACCAGCTACCCTACGGCTTGGGGAACATGTCACCAATCTCTATCTACACGAGATTGCTTTGCACCAGAATCAAGGCGCTGCTGATCTACAGCCCCCATACACTTCCGATGCCATCTCCTCACCGCTGACTCCGGGAACCAAAAAGGATACACCTGTTGGACCGGCCCATATTGGTGCTCTTGGCGATTGTCTTTCAGCTACGCATGGCATCCTTGATACAATATTGGGCATCGAACTTGATATTCTCTTGACGCTGCCTGTAATCTTTTGTAAGCAATCATTGGCGTCTCACCAGACATATTACTAATGAGATGCAGGTGTACGGGCCATATACGCGATCGTCTGTCTCATGAAGATGTGGGTATCAGTCACAAGTTGCGGTGAAGTAGGAAGTATCATCAAGAAGGAGGGCCTCCAAATCGAAGCCTACACAGAACAGTTGGTCTCGATGTTCAACGCCATTGTCTCTCGCGATGCCCAGTCTCCTCATGGCAAATTCTATTTTGTTGCCAAGCGTCTCCAGGAACGATTCGCACACATCAAAGCAGGAGCAGCCAAAGAACAACAGCCAGATGCCGAGTATGAACCCAGGCATGACACGAACCAGGCATCTAACCCGTCTGCCCGCCAATCATCTGCAAAACAAACGCCTCTCCATCTCCTTTCCGAAGTTGCAATGGGCAGTAGCAACAACGCTACTCAACAGCAACAGCAGACACAAGCGCAATCCCGATCCCAACAACAGGCCCAAGCAGCCTTGCAAGCACATGCGCAACATTCACAGCAAACCATGCAATCCAATTGGTATCCGAACATGGCTACACAGCCCACAGCCGACATGATGGGTCTCGGCGCACAGCTGCCTTTCGACATCAACTTTGATTTTACTCAATTCGACCTGGGTACTGGTTCAGACGCAGATCTGTCTGCCTTGTTCATTCCGGATTCGATGGCAATGTGGGGATACCCAACTGATCCAAATTTGCAGGGGTATACCGGATTCTAGTCCAAATTTTGCTTGGCTGAATTGTCTGTCGTTGTGTACGTATTATGTGAGTGTAGAAAAACATTTGACGCGATAATTGGAGTCTGGTGTTTGAAACATTTTTGACATGAAGCATGTATCAATAGGCTGTATTTGTTCAAAAACTTAAGAACTTCTCGGAATAGGCCTGCGGTCACTTGTCAACAGAGTTCAAAAAAGAAAAGAAATAAAATGATTCTGGTTTGATAAAAAACAAAGTGTTTTACATTGTTCACTTTCTACTTTTTACAAATCACTGTCTTACTCAAGCTTATACTCATTTTTCCGCAAGAACTCCTCCAAACCAGTCAGTTCGCCATCGACTTGCTCCTTCGCCCACCTTACCAATTCCTCCTGGCCCTCTCCATAATACCCGTAATCTCTGAACAACGCGTACATCTCAAACAGCTGATCTCTGAACCCCTCTGGATAGAATCCCTTGACGACCTCATCCGGCAACTGGACATGCCTCACCGCCTTACCCGTGACCCTGCTCATAATCTCGGCGACCTGGTCCGGCGTATACAACGCCTCCGCCGCGGCAAAGAACTTACCCGCATACTTCTCCGGCGCCTCTAAAATAGCACCCACCCACTTACCCGTCTCGGTAATATCGATATACGGGACCGGTGTATCTCCCCGCAGCACATCCGCCAGCACATACGTGCCATCATTCTCCGGTGCGGGCTTGGGCCTCATGATGTCGTAGAGATTCTGCATAAAAGAGGCTGGGGCGAAGAAAGCGCTTTGGATAGGTAAACGCCGGATATACAGCTCCGACTCTGCCTTGACGTCAAAGTGCTGGACGTGGGAGAGGGCGCCGCCGGTGATGAAGAGCGGTGCGGACATGGAGCTGAAGATGATGTATGTGATGCCTGCGGCGAGGGCGGCGCTGCATACGGTTTTGATCTGGCGCGACTCGAGGGCGCGCGCGGACGAGTAGGGCTTGGGAGTTGTCGTGATGAGGAAGAGGTACTGGACGTCTTGGAGCGCCGCGGGCAGCGTCGAGGCGTCGTCTAGGTCTGCGCGGGCGAGCTGGGCGCCTTTGGAGGCTAGGTCTTGCATGCGTGGGCTTGAGGTGCTGCGGGCGAGGGCGCGCACCGTGTAGCGGGATGAGAGGGAGGGTGTGGATAGCACGTGGTTGGCGACGGAGAAGCCTTGGTTACCTGTGGCGCCGAAGACGGCGAGGATGGGCTTGGACATGGTTGGGGAGATGATGAAGGGGTGTATGTGGTGTTGAAGATAGGGGGAGGTTGAGACTGGAATGTAGGTGTGACGATGAACTGAGTGTTATGGATGATGCTTGATGCTGAGCTCCATGAGAACCCTTCTTCAGCTTTATATCCATGTCCGCATGGCTATTTCTGTATAGACTTGGTGCTGTCGCCCAGCCTGTTCAGCTGTCTATGACGAAGGCGTCCGGAGTATAACGTCGGAGTTAGTCTTTCTGTGCGGAATTTCATTGCAGGATGCTCTAGCAAAAAAAGAATAAACAGATAGCATCTCTCCAATAGCAACGCCGTTTTGGCGGTAGTAATGCAAGACTAATACCGCCCAGGTAAGAGACTCGGACATGTTTGCTTCTCCGGTCGGATCTTCGGGTCCGAGTTCTGGCGTTAAGCTGGGCTTATCTCCATTGTTTCTGGGCAAACACCACATGGCTGTCAGCTCGGTACCTTGATTTGACTCTGGTTGGATACAAATGTGTCTGATGATTCCATAGATGATAATTTTCTTGTTGTGCACAGATGCTGATTGCGGTGAGTTGGGTCTATTCATCGTTGTTGTTTTCCTATGTCGTCAACTACCAGTACGCGACTTCAGAATTGGATCAGCACCTCAGGAATTGAGGGGCCGAGTATGAGAACTACCACAATCTCTCTACTCAATTGGCAAAAGAATTGAAAAGCAAGGACATCAACTCCAGTCTTGTCAATCAACTCTATCGACGGCTCGGATACGGCTACTTAGTTTCTACCCATTCTACCGAGTCTATAACGTTGCCTTGACAGTTTTCCCTGGGTTATGCTATGCGCTCTTGTCGCTGGATGATCTACTATTACATGTTTCCCGCGAATCAAGCGCTCTGATTCAGCTCCTTGCCTTTGCTGTCTCCTTCCAGTGCTTCGCGCTGCACTCCTCGGTATCACGACATGCCCCAATCAACTAGACTTACTAGACTGGGACAAGAGAACACAAGTCCAGCCCACCTCGCAGAACCAAACCAGCTGTCGTACTGAACACCCGACTGGATTTTACCCAGCTTACTGTATTGCATCGAACAAGTTTGTGGATATGATGTTTCAGCCCTCAAACTCCCTTCCGCCACCCACATCCGCTTCATTCTCTACACCATACGCATCTTCAAAGCTGGCAAGCTTGACACCCCACATGTCTCCTGCCTTCCCTGTCCTCTTCTTCTCAAGGTCGTCTTCATCGCCGTCCTCGTCACCTTCCCAATTGCCGTCGCCAACCCACCTAAACGCCAACACAGCGCCGTCTTTCAATCCCGCGCCCTTTGGACACTGCTTGACGTTGGCCGTACCGGCTTTGGTACTGGAACTTGTGCCTGCCTTTGCCTTTCCCTTTCCCTTGGTTTCCTCCTCTTCCCCGTCAGCGAGACTGTATTCCCACTCGCCAAGCTTGAAGCCCTCGTGCGCATCGTTGATGTTGATGGGACGGCCGAGCTGGATGTCTGAAGGCGATGACGGAAGCGGTATGGGTTCGCCGGTCTCTGGGTGTCTAAGCTCCGTTTGCTGCAGCGCGTCGTACAGATAGGATTTTATCGTGTCAAAGGTATTGAGCGGGTCGACGTGCAGGAGGACAGTCGTCTTGTGCGATTTCAGGCGCAGCGTCCATGTTTGGGGCGAAGGCGTAGTCATTGTGTGTGTTGAGAAGCGGGAAACGACTGGAATTTGCAGATTCTGAAATGATGTACGCGCAAACTGAGAACTCCAAAGAGGTTGAGGGTGGTTGTACTGAAAGACGTTCGGAAGGTGGGATGTCTAGCTATGGAGGGGTACTTGGATACGCGGGGAACAAGGGCAAACGCGCGACACGATGTCATGCGCAGAAATCTTGGCAACCTCCGGCTCGCACCTTACGCAAAGCCAACCTTTACTCCAAGGCAGCCACTTGAACTGAGCCGCTTTACTCTGAAACTAAACAAGTCACGCTCGATGCACTCAATCGCAACATCAACATAGCATCGCTGTCAAAGAACTCCTCATAGTCCGCGCCCAATTGCGACAAGCAACCGCACCTCCGCACCATCTCCGCACCCACCGCAAACCTCACCTCACCACCGCAAAAAACAACGATTACCACCTCGCGCCCACCCGGGCATCACAATTCACACACAACAAACCATGGCCTCCCCACCGCCTCCATCAGCCCCAACACCCGACACAGTCCCCCTAACACCACCCACTCCGCCAAAACAACTCCTCTCCACAGCCCCACGCCTCGACATGCCCTTCGACCGGCGCCTCCTCCTCACCACCAGCCTCTCCTTCCTCTCGGGCTTCACCCTCGGGTCTCTCAACGCCGGCCACATGGCCTCTCTGCGCTTCCGCGCCGAAAACGCGCACCGCCTGCCCATTTCAAACCCCGGGTGGTATCTCTACCACAAGTCGAAAAACTACTACAAATGGCGCTACGGCATCGTCGACGGCCTGAAAAAGGGCACGTACATTGCCGCTTGGAGCACTGTCTTCTTCGTCGTCGAAGAGAGCCTGGATATTTTCCGCGGCACGTGGCGCGCGGGCCGCACTGTTGAAGAAATGGAAGGTGTCGATGAGCTAGACCTGAGACGTGTGGATCGCGGAGTTAGTGGTAGTAGGGATTTTATTAGCAGTGCGCTAGCGGGTATGGTCACCGGTGGGCTGTGGAGTGCGTGGCATCAGTTTCCTGTCTCAACGGCGGCGAGGACGATTCGCATGGGCTTGCTGGTGGGCTTGGGATTTGGACTCGGCCAGGATGCGCTGGTTTGGGCAAAGGCAAGGTGGGGGGATGGCAGCGAGAGTGAGAGTTGGATTTATAAGAATGCGCGGAATAGGCGCGTGCAGGAGGAGGTCAGGATGAGCTTGGAGAAGGAGTGAAGAAGGCGCCGGAAGGGGGTGTCTTGGAAAGTCGAACAATCACATGTTGTCCCGAGGGGAACGTGGTGATGCCACAAGCAAGGAGAGATGAGTGGCATTCGCATGGGCAATGTCCACCGTGCAGGGCAAGTCGATGCCAACGAAGAGGTTATGAGCCTCGCACGACTACAGTCTAAAGCAGATATCCTCAAGATCGAGGTATCGATGCTGTCCAAGCAATTGCTTAAACACATCACAGACAACTTGTACTACAGAGCACAGAGAATAGTGTAGTCCCTTTCTATTTTATATCAAGACGCTTTGCGCCACATTTTGGATATCATTCCCATGGCAGACTGGAATCAAAGTTCCGTGGCGTGGGCTATGTGCATGTCTCTACCGTAACAGTCAAGCAAAAGTTCCATCTCTTTGTGTGGATGATCCCACCGTATCAATCCACAACCATCTACTCCTTGTCAAAGCGCACAGCCGGCTGTTCTCGAATCCAGCTCAAATCGACCTTGTGGCCAAGCAATTCTCTGATATTGCTCACGCCGTACTTCATCATGGTCGGCCTCTCGAGCGAAAGTCCGAATCCGTACACGCGCATGTCCTTGGGCAGACCCATAGGCTCCAGCATTTCCGGCCTGAACATACCCGAGTTGCCGATCTCGAGCCACTTCTTCAGGCCTGCGTGGTAGCCGAAAATCTCCATGGAAGGCTCGGTGTAAGGGTTGTAGGCGGGCTTGAAGCGCAGGTTGGAAATGCCCATGTTGGCGAAGAAGTCTTCGAGGAAGCGCTGAAGACCGCCCAGAGTGAGACCAAAGTCAGCGATGACGCCTTCGATTTGGTGGAATTCAGCCAAGTGCGTGGCATCGACGGTTTCATTGCGGAAGACACGGTCGATTGAGAAGTAGCGGGCAGGGCGAGGGTCTTCTGCTAGGCGGTGGAGGGCCCAGGTTGAGACTGCAGTGGTGTGTGTGCGGAGGACGAGGCGGAGAGATTCGTCTTCATCCCAAGGGTATCGGTCTGTATTTATTAGTACATGAAAGTGGGCGCTATTCACGGATAAACAATTGACGTACATCCTATTGAGCCAAAGGCGCCTTCCTGGTGTACCTTCTTGACGTCTTGCCAGTACTTTTCAAAGTCTCGTGGCTTCTTTTCTCTCTTCTCACTCTCAGGTGTCGAGAAGAGGCGTCTTGATCCTGCCTCCATGCGGTCCATGGTCGCTTCGTTTGCAGGATCTAGTTGTGGCTTGCCAGCCTTTGGTGGATATGAGACGAAGAAAGTGTCTTGCATGTCGCGAGCGGGATGTTGCTGCGGCACGAAGAGGGCATCGAAGTTCCAGAAACCTGTGTCGACAAAGCTAAATAACATCAGCTAATGTACGGATGGACTCTAAGCGCATATGAACTTACTGTCCTGTTGGCATCTCGACGAAACCTTGTGAGAAGAAAATATTCCGGAACTCCTGCCTGACCTTGTTCAGAGGATGTAATGCGCCAGCATCTTGGTTTGCACCAAGGGCAGCAAAGTTGTAAGGCTTGAAGTTTGCCGTCTTCCATGCATCGTTTGCGAGCAGCTCGACGGTCAAGTCGGTGTGCTCTACGGGTATCTCCTTTGCATACTTGGGGCCCTTTGTGACAGTGTATGTGATGATCTTTGTGACGGTTACGAGCTTCTTCTTCTTCAGCTGAGCGAGTAGTTTTGAGTCGTCGAGCGATTGCGTATCCTTGATGCCCTGCAGCTGTTTGCGGGTGGCATCTTCGGGCTCGTCGGTCTGGATCAGGACTAGGTTGTCCCCATCCTTCTTGATCCACTTGTTCTTGAAGCCATTGCCCTGTCCAACGCTGGCAGCCTCCTTTCCGAAGATGGTCTGTGCCTCTTGTCAGCCATACGTCAGTATTTGACAGCGCAAGGCAGACGTACCGGCAGTTCAGCAATTGGTACACTGCCCCTGTCCTTGACCAACTTCCACACCTTGAACTCGTGGCTGCCCTCTGCGACGATGCCCTCGGACTCTGGGGTCAGAAGGACTTTTTCTGAATCTAGCGACTTGTACTCAACCATGGATCGGCTCGCTAGCCTGTCGAGGGCAGCCTTGATTTCGGCCTGGGATATTGCGGGGAAGTCTTCATTGGTGTGGAGGGGCTCTTTGGTGTCGAGCAGGTCGAGGATGTCCTGAGTGAGGTTGTGGCCTTTTGTTTCAAGCGGCACAGGCACTGGGCCTCGTGTTCCAGGCATGTTTGCGGTTGGGGAAGAAAGTTTGTACTGTACTGAGTCGAGCCGTCCAACGTGGGGTTGCATGCGATGAGTCGAATGTGGAAACCAAGGTCGGAGATTTGAAGGCCCGCGGTCGGAGCTGGGGCGGCTCTGATTGGCTCGTTGGCGGCGTGCAGCATCTTTCACTCACTTGTGTGAGCATGAACCATGATTGCCCTCTGGTTGGAGCTGCGGGTAGCGGTTAGCTGCAGCAGCACGGTTGCCGGGTAACCTGCGCGACGAATGCGGGATTGCACTTGGTAGACGTCAAGATCTGTCATGAGTGTAGTACTAGCAAACTAGCAATAGCACAAAACATCGCTGGGCCGCGGTCAGTAGTCCCGAAGCCACCAGACTATGCTTTTTCAATGACAGCATCGACTTGTCGTAGCACGCCCGCCGGGCCCTGCGTGGAGGCAGAATAACAATGGGTTTTCAATAGCGCTGCAGCACATGGCATGCAAGACAAGATGGTGGTGGTGGTATGCTCTACGCTAGCCGCGACGCCTCGAGTGTTTGAGGTTTCGACGTCTACCAGTCCCCACCAGTTCCTATGGAAACTCGGGCCAAGTCGAACATGCACGCGCAAGAGGCCGCGCAAGAGTGCAGCGCAGTTGCCGCTCAAACACTCAAGCACTTGGGCATAATGACCAAGCAACTGGGGGTGGTTTCTGTGGTGTTGGGCGAGTGGTGACATTTGGATATGCCGACTGCCTCTCGCTCAGCAACAGCGCACTAGCTGCTTTGCTAGTCTCGCAGCGCGACTGCCCACGGTACCATGAATGCTGGTGGAGCAGGCGGCAGCAGGTACAGTACATAGTCTAAAGTACTGAAATCAAGGCAGAGGGTGAAGGCGACGGCGACGGCGACGGCGTCGGTGGGTTTGCAGCGCCAAAGGGCCGACGATACAGGCTTGGCCAGGGCTTGCAGGATTCATGCAGTAGCTGGATACTGTACTGGGAACTGTAAACAAGGCTGGAGCCTGCTCTTGGAAACGGGCGCGCGCGCCTTGATGGGCGACCCACCCCGGCCCAACGTCATGTTAGTAGAGTACTACCTGTCTTACAGCGGTACATTACGGTACCATGTGCACGCCCATGCAGCAGCAAAGTATTGGAATTGCGGGCCCTGTCGGAAGGGGCCGAGCTGGGCCAGCGCGAGAGCCAGCCTGAGGTGGACAGCTGTCATACGACGTGACGGGTGCAATTTTTTTTCTTGCAACGAGGCGATGCAGTTTATGCAGAAAGGGCGAGTTTCCTTTGTGGGCATGGCTTGGCTGGAGCAGAGCAGAGCAGAGCAATGCAATGCCTCGCGGAAGGATTATTTTTAGCCTGGGCTGGGCGGAGCGCTTGAACGGCGCGGCGGTGCGGGAGGTTCGAGGTGGCGGCAGCAGCAGCTGGAAGGGAGACAAGAGGCCGCGCAAGCAGTCCCGGCGCGGCCTAGCGCCGTCCATGCGGGCCAATCAGCGCGGGCTCATGCGTGTTGCCATGGGCCAGCGCCCAGGGGAGCGGCCAAGGGCAAAATTGAGGCCAGGGGGCGACGCTTGTCATGTTGCAGTCTGATCATGGCAGACGCCTGAGGCCCTCGTCAGCGGGTGCGTAGTACGCGTAGCAGGCGTGGAGATGGGGATTCAGCGGTGAAACGCCGATCCCGCGACCGCGAGCGGCACGACGTCACTGCCAGAAAAAACTCGTCGCTCATCGCGACGCCGTCACGGCATGGGCTGCCTCGGGGCGACGTTGTTGAGGCGGGAGGGCACTGGCGGTTGCGCAACGAGCTGAGCCATGCCGGATCGAGGTTTATGCAGAGCCCGACACAGCAACTTGATAGCTGGGCGCGGCGTGATTTGGTGGCTGCCCGCCTGCCCGCTGTGATAACATCGATCGCACACGATGCTCGCCCAGCCCTCGCTCCAGGTCTGCCGCGGCTGCGTTGTCGATACGCACAGCATGTAGTGGAGTGGAGTGTAGTGTAGTCTACAACACAGAGCAGCAGCGCATGCTGCAACTACATACACGGGCAGCACGCTCTGTGCAGCATCGCCCTCCGCCGGCGCACCAGGCTAGCCGATCTTTTCGCCGCTCCAGAATCCGATGCCTGCCCCTTGTAAGCTAGGACAGGCTAGGGCCACCGTGCCAAGCCTCGACGGCAGCAGGAGCGACCCACGCTAGCCTGTGTCTGGGGGGCGAGCAATGAGGGAAAAAGGGTCGGTCGCTCTCTCCTGCTCAGCCTACCGTCTCTCCTCCAACGCCCCAGAGCGCAGCCTATCGTCCTGTCTCTGCTCACCTCATCACCCGCCAGGACAGTCACTCGTTTCCTCTCCGCTGCCGTCTCGGTGCTTCCCACCCCTCGCCCAACAACCCATTCACTTAGGTTGCTGCTCGCCCGGCCGAGCCTTTAGCTACTGCATCAGGAGCCATAGTACTACTTGCAGCACCACTACCACTTCCACTGCTACCACCCTCTGCGCCCACAGCTCCCCAACCCACCAACCCACCAACCCACCCTCGCCCCTGCATCGCCTCGCCTCAGATGCGATAGGCAGCCCAGCGCGCTACACAGCACATTCACACATCGATTCCTCGCAATGGCGCCGCGATTCAACCCAGGAAAGCTGTTCATCCGAACGCGCTTCAACTACGAGAAGCTCCCCGGCCAGGAGAGCCAGGGCTCGTCTCCTTTGCCGCTCTTCAGCTCAAAGTCATGGGGCAAGAAGTACGGCCAGCCCGCCTGGGCCAGCCGCATCCAGCGCCCCCGTCTCTCCTTTGCGCGTCTGATCACCCTGGCTGTGACGATAATACTCGTCTTCTCCATGATCGGCACGGGCGTCTACAGGAGACACAGGTGGCACGCACAACCGCACAAGGGCGACGAGCGCAAGCAATACCACTGGGAGCACTACCCTCGGTAAGCACCCCTCCTTCTCACCTCCTTGTGATGCATGCTGACGCTCCACAGCCTCAATGGCTTCTTCAACGGAGTTCGCACCCTTGTGCCCTATGGCGACTGGGTGTCTGAGCAGGACTACGTCAAGTACTCGCAAAGTCCCAACCCCGAAGACAACGTCAAGCCCAAGTGGCCACATATGTCCAAGGACAACAAGGAGCCACCGCTTGACCCCGTCCCCTTTGATCCCTACAAGTTCGACTCTCCTCAGTACCTCAAGGACCACGATGAGGTCAAGACGTGCTATCTCGACGAGGAGGAGAAGGTCGACCTGCCTGACATCTACGCCTACCCCGGTATCCCCCAGAACATGACTGCTCCCTTCTTCGGCTCGTACGAGGAGCTCGGTTTCGACGACAAGAAGTGCTTTGACCGCTTTGGTCGATTCGGCCCTTACGGCTACTCCTACTCTCGTGACGAGGGAGGCCTTGAGATGGACGGCAAGTCTGAGAAGGCTGGCGCCGACAAGATCTGGAGCTGGGAGAAGAAGGTCGACTACCGCAAGGTCAACTGGGCGTCTGCCATGAAGCGATGCCGCGAGAAGAACGCTCACCGCTTCAAGAGCAACAAGACGGACGAGTCGGCACCCGCAAAGAAGAAGGTGCCTCGCCACGCCTACGTTCTCCGCACCTGGACCGGCTACAAGTACAGCGACTACCAAATTCTCACCCTCCGCGCCATGATCAACGAGCTTTCCCTCAAGTCAGGAGGCGAGTACGATGTCCATTTCCTTCTGCACGTCAAGGACGACAGTCTCCCCATCTGGTCGTCAGAGGAGATCTACCAAAAGGTCATCGAAGACAACCTTCCCAAGGAATTCTGGGGCATGGCTACACTCTGGTCAGAGCAGCAAATGCGCATGTACTACCCAGAGCCATTTCCCAACAACGTGTACAACCACGCCAAAGCTCCTGTCCACTCCGTCTACCGCAGCGCTCACTTTGCCATGCAGTGGTTCGCTCAAGCCCGCCCCGAGTACGACTTCTACTGGAACTGGGAAATGGATCTCCGTCTCAGCGGCCACTACTACGAGTTCCACAACAAGATTGGCGAGTGGGCCAAGAAGCAGCCTCGCAAGGGCTTGTGGGAGCGCTCGTCTCGCTACTACATTCCCGAGCTCCACGGATCATGGAAGAACTTTACCGAGATGGTCGAGGAGGAGCTTTACAACAGCGACGAGAAGCCGGTATGGGGTCCTCCCAAGTTCCCCAACACTGGCATGCTTCCCAGCCCTCCCGAGGTTGAGCCACCCCACTCTTATCTTCAGGACAACTACGAATGGGGTGTTGGTGAAGAGGCCGACATCATCACCTTCAACCCCATCTTCGACCCTGCAAAGACCAACTGGGTGTTCCGTGACGACGTGACCGGCTACGACCTCGAGCTTCCTGAACCCCCGCGACGCTGCGCCATCATCACCGTCTCGCGTCTGTCGAAACGTCTTTTGGATCTCATGCACCGCGAAACATATCTAATGAAGCACCACATGTTCCCCGAAATGTGGCCGCCAACCGTTGCCTTCCACCACGGTCTCAAGGCCGTCTATGCTGCACACCCCGTGTACTTTGACCACAACTGGCCGCTGGAGATTCTCGAAGGAACATTCAACCGTCCCCCGAAGCCCACCGACAGCGTCTTTGGCTGGGGCGAACACAACCAATTGGGCAACAGCTTCTACTACAACGCCGCCTTCTCGTCGGAGTGGTGGCGAAGGTGGCTCGGCTCCCGCGAAAACGACAAGGGCGGTGCGGCAGAGGAAGAGGCTGGCACTGGCCGCCTGTGCATGCGCAACACGCTCTTCCACCCCGTCAAATACGAGAGGGGGTCAGAGTGACTTCGCTTGCTTCGCAAATATACCCCTTTCCTTGCTGGCTGTTGCGGGCTGCTTCTTTGTCGACTCCTTTTCCGCCTCCGCAAATTCGCTTGTTTATAGATTATCTTCGCTTCACCTCGGGTCTTGCATCTCCAACGTACACGTTTGTGGCGTTTTCACCATCGGGCGGCGTACATGGGCGTTTTTTTTCTTTGTTTTTCTCTTTCATTTCTCTCCCTCTTTCTCCAGGAATATTCGATCGTGAGCGTTTTTCCTCGGTCTCCGGTATCGCGCACTCGAGCTCTGGATTGTCTTACCATTTCAGCGTATACCTCTTGCTTGGCACGAAAAGTCGGAGGAAGAATAATCAGCCGACGATTCCGGCGTCCCCTCATTTTGACCAGTGTCTTGGGATGGACCGATAAAAAAGAGCCTGTTTTGGATTGTGGACGGGGAAGCGCAGGAATTAATAGGAGAGCCGATTTGCTCCCTTCCGATGCGTTGTTTGGGAGTTTTTTTCTTTGTCCGACGTTCAGTATGTTGATATGTGTAGATGATGGGATACCTGTACCCGGGCTCTTTTATTCATATGGCGAACCCACCCCAAGACTGGTCTCTGACTGTGGTTGTACATTTATGAAAATGCAATACAAGTAATCACATAATGTCCAAAAAACAGATTGTGTTCAGTAGCTATTTCCTTGTGCATGAGCATTGTCACTGCAAGACGGAAGCAGTCGATTAGTGAGTACTAAGCATGGATTCGTCTCTAGCAAGCGGCTCATAAGGTTGCGGACATTGTAACTTGCCGAAACGCGAAGCTCTCCGATATGATGACGCAAGCCCTCATGCGGTCCGAAATAGACGTGGACGAGGACGTGGTTATCTGATTAGCGCCGGCACGCTGTGGTATAGCAAGATACAACAGCAGATGCAGTTATATCTCCACCATACACCTAGGCTTCTTGAGGTCTCTTGACCCCTCTATGGTACGGATTAAGCACGTTCCTCGGTTGAACAGCCACTTGCCTGTCTGCGAGGTATTCGGCTCTTGTCAGGGGCTGGCTGGGGCATGATGTGGCGTGGCTAGACACACTTTAATGTCAAAGCGGCTTCCCCAACGCTTGAATCCGCTATCGCACCCCGTACTACCTCTGATTCTTTGAATTGACACGCGGCTGTCCCCACACGTTGTCGCTAACGTTAGTCTTTGACACCAAAACAAGCATCGGTACACACCCCTGGCAGCAGCACTATCTCAAGCTTAATCGCCGCTTGGCTGCGAAGAGTAAAAGTGGGCCGGAAATAATGACGGGGCGACGAAGCCTAGGCGCACCCTCGATCTGCGCGTGGCATACATGAGGGAACTTGCATGCCCGCCATGTGAACACGCGATAACCTGCCTTTTATCTCCTTTTGTTTTGCTTCTTTTTCCAAGCAGTGTCCCTGTCACACACCGCAGATTCGGTCTACGGTGCCTTCTGGTCTCTTGCTTGCACCAAAGCCATCTCCCTTGGACCATGTGCCTCGTATACACAAGTCCCCACTCACAATGAGACTCCCGGTCGAGACTCTATTCCTTCTTGCACAACTTCTCCACCTCACAGTCGCCGTACCCGTCGCCCGCCGCAACACACCTTTCCGTGCGCTCCGCGGCCTGACACCACTCGTCAACTCTTTTTCCAACGGCCACACCTATCGCAATGCGCCCACTAAATACTTCTACGAATCTACGTTTAATTCACACTACGATGGTCGTTTTGCCTCTTCCGAGCTTCCATCTCAGGAACGAATATGGAACCTGAGGCTCATGCTCAAGGCATACACAGAGACTATGGACCAGATTGGGGTCCAAACCTGGATCATGCATGGGTGTCTGCTAGGATGGTGGTGGAACGGGGGGCTAATGCCGTGGGACAAGGACCTTGATTTTCTCGTTGAAGAAGAAGGGATAAACGAGCTGGGTGAATGGTGGAACATGACGATCCATCATTTCGAGGCTGACCGCCTTGGTCTCCAAGACGAGCGCTCTCTGGAAAGCGACCATTGGGCGAGCGAACGGCGCAGCGAGCACGAACAAGGTGAGGACGAAGAAACGCGAACCAAGCGCCTAGGCTGGGAGCAAGAGGTCCGGAAAAACGGTAAAAAGTACCTGTTGGAAGTAAATCCCAACTACACGAACAAGTCTACAACAGACAAATACAACCTCATTGATGCGAGGTGGATCGACACCTCCAATGGCCTGTACATCGACATCACAACGCTACACGTAGCGCCCGTCAAGCTCAACGACGACGACGAACCCTTCACCCTCATCCCCTCTTTCTACCTACACCCCTCGCCCCACGAGCCCGACGACGCCAGTGACGAAATTCAAATGTATGTCAAAGACACGCACGGCTACCTCTCATCCCAAATCTACCCGCTGCGCACCTCGTACCTCGAAACCATCCCTGTTAAAGTCCCATATGCCTACGAAGAAATCCTCATCGAGGAATACGGCCCAGAGGCCCTCACCGAGTCGTGGTATAATGGCTATGCGTTTGACAAGCAGCGCGCCGACTGGATACAACAGGATCCGACGGAGGAGCAGAGAAAGTATTTTAGAAAGAAGTGGGGAAAGGAAAAGGGCAGGGAGGGCGGCTCAGGGAAAATAATACATTTATGGAATGGGCCTGGAGGTGGCAAGTCGACCGCGAGAGATTTGGCTCCGGCGTGGGATCAAGTATGAGAGAGAGATGCTCGAGAATTGTTGGTTTTTATACATGGTAATGTCTGATGCTGTTGCAGGCCATGAGTGAAAAGGAAAAGACAGCAACAACGATGGGAGTTCATTTGGCGTTGGAAGGAAATATCAAGACAGACGGGTGGAAAAGGACCTCGTGTCTAATGAATAGACCACAAAGCGTGCATATACTGAATTTATCATTACAAAAATGCTAGTCCCTTGATCTGAGGTCTCCTTTTTCTCAATCAAGCTGAAATACTTTAGTACAAAGAACAAAAAAAAATGATGTGCAATTCAGTTTACATTCTAGAGTGTATACCTCAACGTATTGAATCTACATACAGAAAGCTGATAAAATGCTGTAAATGCATCGAAATCAAGCCTTCCCTGCCAAAAAAGAAATGCACAGCAAACAACAATGCGACGATACCAGCTAAAAAAAAACGCCCGGCCATGCAGCAGACGAAGAAACTCATGCTACAGGAAAGAAAAAAAGGAACAACAAAAAACTTTTTTTTTTCAGCTCACTCATACTCAAGCATCTCACATCCTCCTCCCCCTTTCCTCCTCCATCCCCGCACTCCCATTCACCGTACCATATCCACTCGCCCCCGCACCGGGCATGAGCGTCTCGCGAGCGGCCTCGGCCTCCTCCTCGATATTCTCTCTGTGGATCCTGCGGCTCTTGCGCCAGACGAAGCCGACGAGGGCGGCGCCAACGAGCAGCGCCAGACTGAGAAGGATGACGTTGACGGGGACGGGGTCGTTGTGGAATACCTTGTGTGTTGCAGCGTCGAGGGCGGATTGCGAGAAGTTGAGGAGGCCGGCGAGGCAGATGATGAGGCCGTAGACTTTGCCGAAGGTGGCGAAGCCGAAGACTTTGGCGGAGTAGTCGCTGTTTTTTCCTTTGTGTCAGTGTGATGTTGTGAGAGAGATTGTTGTAATGAATGAAGGAAGAGAGGGTTGTTGTTTTTGAATGGGGAGAGAGAACTTACGAGACGGCTGTGTAGTAGAGTGGGCGGTAGAGAACGAAGAGGATGATGTTAGAGTATGCGGCCCATGTCTCAGGGATTACGCCCAGCAGGCCAATGGTGGTAGCAATGGTGACGAGCAGAGCGAGGGTGAAAGTCGTGCTAGTGTTGTCGAGCAGCAGCCCGATAAAAGGGACGGATAGCACGCCGCCGACGGGAAGGGCCACGTCGAAGAAGTTGTTGATTTCGACCGCTTTGTCGTAGTCATGGAAGAGGTACGTATACTGGGTTCGGATGGTGGCGACGAAGTAGTTGATCCGCGTCATTTGTAGCACAGTGAAGAGTGTAATGAGTATGAACCATGGCGTGCGAATCTGCTGGCTAGCCGTGCGGCCGTGCAGTGCTCCCCATACACCTGAGATGTTCTTCTTCTTCTCTTCTGCCTTTGCTTGGTCCAGACCATCTTTCGTACCTAGCAGCGAGGTAATCTCGCTCACGATACTATCGCGGTGTGCACGTCGAGCGTCTTGAATGCTTTGAACTGTTGCTGCATCTTCAATCTCATCGTCTGAGTCGTGAATGACTCGTTCTTCGTCTGCACTGGTGACAAGCTCTCCAACTGTCTTGTAAGAGACGGATGGCATGAACAGCACCTGGACCGCAAGGATAAAGGCCGGGACGATGAGGTAGATCAGGAAGAACTTCTTGACAGAAAAGTCGCCATCGGTGCCCTGATAGATCAACCGGTATACCAGGAAGACGGCGCTCGAAGTGTCAAAAGCGCCAGTAAGCAGCGCCAGAATGAGTCCAGAGTACTGCGGGAACGTGTTGCTCAACTGGAAGGACGAGATGAAAGTAAAGGGTCCACCCAACGCCAAAAACAGGTACCCAGGAATGTAGGCGTCGAAGGGAAGCTGCGCAGCAAAGGCAAAGAGTAATGCGCCAACCGTAATGGATATCGCACCAGTTATGCCGCATACTCGTGGTCCGTAACGATCGAGGATTGTACCAACAGGCAGCGCGACGACATTGGTAGACACGGCAGCGATTGTGAACATGAGATTGAGCCTAAGCTCCTGCTCATAACACACATGAACATCGCTGTCCAGCTCTTCCTTGGTACAATAGTCTCTGTAAACCCCCTCCTCAAGCAGCACGGGTTTTATGGCGGCATAGCCAAAGACGACGCCTGCGGCGAATAGGCAGTAAATGACAGCGAAGAAGACCTGGACTACGCGACGTTAGCTATTTGGCACCATGATAGCGTGTACCAACGTACGCAGTCTTTTCCACCGCGGAACTTCGAACGCGCCTATCGTTGGCTCCTCCCCGGTCTGCTCTGTCCATGTTCCAACCGGATTAAAAGACATCTTGCGATGCCGCGAGTCTGGACTCGCCTCTCTGCTCCACGGCTCATGCTCCTCTATCGACGTTACGCGTTGCGACAGCGACATGATGGCGACGTCTTCTTCTTCTTGCCAATGTCAGTATACCTTTTTTCCCTCCTCCAGGCACGCGTCAAAAGTCGCAGTTTTCAGGGCTTCCAATCGACCAGGATTCAAGAGTAGTGAGCTGGGTATGACGTCGTGCCGCAGGTGTTCAGGGCGCCCGCGGAGGAGATTGAGCCAACCAGATTATCTTTTGACGTTTTGGCTCCCGAGACTCTCGACCAAAAGAGTCTTTGTCGCAGGGGAAAAGGGAAATCAGGGTTCTACCTATATATGCAGGAAAAGCATCCAACTGAAAGAGAAAGCGGGGACGCGGAATTCATGCATCCGGCAAATGAGGGCGCGTTGTAAGAACCGCTGTCCTGGGTGTGTCCCGGCCGCGTGATCACATTCTTCGATGCTGCCGAGACGGACATTACGTCCGTGTAGCGCGCACTAGTCCAAGTTTTCTGTGAATGATGCGCTCATCGTATCTGTAGGCTGCCTTTGTTTTCGAGCTTGACGTTGACAGAGTGGCAGCGGGTGCTACCATTGAGGTTCCCACTCAAAGTCGGGGAGCTCCATCGCGGAGCTTGGTGCTGCTCCCCGCCAACCAATCGCAGCTCGACTCAGCCGCGGATATCGAGCGCTTTGGTAACCTTGCAGATGCAATGGCGTCAAATTTTCCTTTTCATCCTCCCGTACCTGATCGCTCAACGCCGATGAGCGATGAACAGGTGCGGCGGCGGACTCCTGAGACAAGGGTACTTGTGCTTTTTGCCGTGGCGGGTGTCTTTGCAGAGATTTTCCATAAGCCGTGAGGTAGTCTGGACCCTTCAACGGTTGAGGACATGGTATTGGCTCTGCGGCCGGTAGTTCCGTTGATCGCTGAGCTTAGTAGTATATTTGGATCTCGTTTTGATCTTCCGCAAGCATGAGAGTTTCAAATCTCTCAGATTTGTGTCGAGAGCTGATTGACCCAGGTGTCCAAGACAAAGATACTGTGCCAGCACTTTGTACATAACTGTGGGGGTGGAATACATTGATGCGTTGATCTGATGGGGCAAAAGCAAGGGCCGTGGTACAAGCTTGAGAACAGGCAAGTATACGCACTTGTATTTTGTCAACACTGTTGTTTTGAACCAATTGTCTTTCATAACAGTTTTTTTACTTTTAAGCGGCCGTCTGCGTCATTTGCAGATTTTATATAGATTTGTGTATCCTGTTTCTCACGCCTTGACCAGAGTGCAATATCGGTTCTTGTTTATGCAAACTATCCACTCACGCTAAACAATATTGAACATGTATCCGAAGGTGCCTTGTTGACCTCCCGGCGTACAATC
Organism: Curvularia eragrostidis; assembly: GCA_020744315.1. Taxonomy (NCBI): domain Eukaryota; kingdom Fungi; phylum Ascomycota; class Dothideomycetes; order Pleosporales; family Pleosporaceae; genus Curvularia; species Curvularia eragrostidis. The sequence goes on along the minus strand of JAIRCK010000097.1, from coordinate 51,748 downwards.
AACATAGCTTGATTGAACATCGCTGCACACTCTCGACAATGTTAATATACCCCTATGTGACAACCACAAAAGCTCTCATAGATTGGCCTTGAGGGCGTGGAAAGAAGTGGAGATTAACACGTCGAAAGTATGCTTGACGAAAACCGGAGCTCCAACAGTACTTTGCGTCGCTCACACTCAACAAGGATTTTCTTGTATACATCTTACCAACACACCTGTATGCAAAATGGCCAGGCCAGAGAGACTCATACAAGAACATGCGAAGGAAACCACTTTCTTTTCTTTAACGAGCTCTCCCACACTATACGACAAGTTTTGTAATATCCCTCCTCACATCACCAGGCACACTATGCATCTGGCCATGACTCTTGTTTACTTGCGTTAAGAATTGCTTTCGCAGGCTCACCAAGCTGTGAGCAGGACAATCATACGCCAGCTAATTCTCCTTCAACAATTGGCTTCTGATAAGAAAATCATCACAGTTCTGGGCGTGTTATTACCCATATGATTGGAGACATTGGAAGTCACTCCAGCGAATCTCCTTTATCTGACTACCACTGCGAGCCCTTCCACGATTTTTAACAGGACGCTATAAAGACTTCGTTAACAGAGAACATTATTACAAGAAAAAAAGTTTGAAGAAGTGACAAGGCTTGTGAGTAAACTCTGCTTTTCTTACCCAAGAAGAAACTGTGGTGCATTTAGATAATTTTGGGAAAACAGGAAATTTATTCTATGTACTGTAGGAGATGAGATCCAAGTTCCTGTCTGCAGCGGCATATATCCTGGATTCAGTAGCTCAAGATAAAGTGCCTCGTGTAACCGCCGCTCAATGAGCATCCTTGTGGTGACAGGACCACTCGAGATCCATCTTTGCTCCATATGATATCAGCAATGCCCGAATTTCTTTTTGACGCGATATTGAAATGTAGGAAAGAGAATAACGGCCCAATACGTTAGGATCAGCGCCTTTCTTTAGCAAAAGCTCAGCGACATCTGTATGTCCCCAGAGACAAGCTATTTTTAGAGCTGTTCCAGAAGAATTTGTTTGCGCGTCAACATTGGCGCCTCTCTCTAGCAAAAGCTCAACGGTATTTTTATGGCGTCCCCAACAAGCTGCCTTGAGTGCATTGCCGTATTGGCCACCTTGCGCGTTGACTTGAGCGCCCCTATCAAGCAAAAGTTCAACAACATCTTTGTGGCCGTTACGACAGGCTGCCTGGAGTGCATCGCCGTAATAGCCACCTTGCGCGTTAACTTGAGCACCTCTTTCAAGTATCAACTCAACGATATCCTTGCTGCTTCCCATACAAGCGCCCACGAGCGTGTTGTAAGCATGCCCCTGCTGGTTTGTGAGCGGAGCGCCTTCAGCTAGCAATTCCGTTACAAAGCCTGTGGAGCATTTGTAACAAGCTTGGTAGAGAACATTTCCGTAGAAATCTGAGATAAAACTCAGATCCGCCCCTCTCAGCATGAGTTTTCTAGCAAGGGATTCGTGACCCCCAGCCGTTGCGAGAATAAGGGGAGTGGTCTTCTGTTCGTCTGTACTGTTGATGAGATCTGGGCGTTGGTCCAGCAGGAAAATTGCAATACTCTCAAACCCTTTTTTTGAAGCTATTTGGATGAGATTGTGGCGAGGATTGTTTCCTACTACTTCGATATCGGCCCCCTTGACGACGAGCAGCTTGACGATTGATTCGTGCCCATTCTCTACTGCAGCAAGCAGTGTCTGGTTTAGCAAATAGGAGTTTTTGTTGTGGGGAATTTTCCGGTCCTTTAGTACGATTTCAAGAAAAGCTGTATGTCCTCTACGGCATGCCACTTGCATTATTTCCTGTAGATCAGACACCGAAGTGTCAGCGGTGTATGTGGATGTCTCGAAAAGTCGGATCATCAACCACTCCGGGCATATCGGCGCTGCGTTGAACAATAGGCTTTGCTTCCTCAAATATCTAAACTCGCGATTAAGCTGTAGGTTGACATTCTCATCGGCATTGTATCTTATTTGTTTGTGGTTCGGATCCCTATTGGCTGATACTGGTTCAAAGACAGAGGAGAGGACTTGAAACGTTGCGTTATTTCCGAGAGCACAGGCGGCGATAAGAGGGTAACCATAGCGCCCTTCATCTACAGCTAGACCCTGACTGAGGGGGAGATGAGATCTGATGAGGTTTGCGTAATCTAGCTCGGCTAAGACGTACAAGAGACTGACGTTCTTCTGATACCAGCGAGTTTGGAAGTTCTGAAACACGTTATGAAGTTGAATCCAGTGTGCAAGCTGAAAATCTTCTATAAACTTGGCTTGGGATGTTCCGTGGGCTTCAGCCAGCTCTGAGTGGTAGAGTATGTTGTCAACAGCGTAGTTCAGAAATGGAAACCGTTGCTTAGCTAAAGAACGCAAGTCCTTTGCTTCTTGTGAGGATGCTTTGGGGAGATCTTTGGGTACATCTAGCGACTCTTTCCGGGTAATAGCAAGATATGTCAAGCAGCATTGCTTTAGTTGTTCGTGACTTTGGCCCAGAAAATTATCCTTGTACTCCGACCAAATCTTGCTCAAGCCTTCCTCTTCGAGCAGAAAATCTCGGACTGACTCGTGTATAAACTGAACCTTTTGACTTTTGGACGCAGTGACATCTGTGAGACCTTTAGAACAATGAAGCAGAAACCGTTTGATTGCTTCTTGATCGATCTCTTCAGGATCCCAGGCAGACACAGCGTCAGGGTCGACGCCTGAAAGAACGGCGTGGTAGAGCTGTTCGGGACTGAGTGCTTGTTTCGCGAAGAGCACCCACTGAATGCATAAAACTAGCTCTTCCTTGTTGTTTGAGTCTCGAGTAAGGATATCGCGAAAAAGATCGTGTAAACCGCTAGGTATTTCGTTCAACTTTTGCTCGAGCCGGTGAACACGGCCGTGATCTGATTCCGTATTTAGAATGCTGACAACCAGAACAACCCACATGAAGATCCCTGCAGACTTCTCCTGAACGGCGGCCCTGATTTGCTGTGCTTTTTTGCTTTTTCCGATCTTCAATTCAGTCTCAATGTAGTTTGTGATATCTTGGTCATGACCTTCTTGCCCTTCTAGCACTAACTCTATCCCCTTGCGAATAGTGATATGAGGGTAGTGCCTGCTTGAAAAGCAAACTAAGAAGCGTGCCTCCTTTTCGACTGATAAATCTCCAATATGCTCAAAAAATTGGACCATGTCTCGAATTTCTGCTTCATCACATTCGTCTAGTGCATCGATAAAGCAGACCACCGAAACGTTCTCGAGCCTTTGTATGGCTTCTTCTAGTAACGACTTTAGTGACGCTACACTCCAATCACGGCTGACATCGTCAAAGTTTGAGGCTGGCGTGTATATTGAATCAAAGACGTCCTGGAGAGTAGGAAATTCGATAAGGAGTTTTAACAGCAACGTTCGATAGGCTCCTGTTGTGGATTTCTCCATTGTGCTTCCCCGCGCGTTGAAGAAGAAAGAGAGGACGAGATTCTCTTTTTCTCCTTTGCATGCTTTGTCTAGAGCGAACTTCATTAGTGTAGATTTTCCTGCACCAGCTTTTCCTTTAATCCATAGAAAACCATGATGGCTGTCAATCTTCGTGGCGTCAAGCCATTCCAGATAACCCGCACTTTTCAAGAGCCACTTGCAAGTTTTTGCATGGGCTCTTTTGATTGTGTTTTTCCGTTCGTCAATCTGGTCGAACTTGAGCGACTCCAGAAGTTGCTGCTTGCTCTCTTCACTCAGTTGTTGGCGTGACTGATACCCTTTTGACGTTCGCCGTGTTTGATGTTCTTCCATTGATTTGCGGGGTCGATTTTGGACTAAAGAGTGCAGTCAGTTTAAGTTCGTTCGGCTGTTAATAATATTAGGTCTACCTACGTACAACTGCCATTTCCCTATAACTGTTAGCTATTTAAAAAGTATGTATTCTTTTTGAATTATGGACGGCTTACTCTTCGAATCCAGGTTCTGAGTCGTTGGCGTTTCCAGTCTTTGTGCGTTTAGAGGGCGCAGGGTTCACTTCCGGAGACTGCGCGTTGCGTTCTGACACAATGTTAATCCAATTTGAAGATTGTTCAAGACATACTACGAATACTAACTTCCTGAATCTCTCAAGATTTCATCTGCGGTATGAATCTTCAACACCTTAGCTGGTGGAAATTTTAAAAGGAGCTCTTTGGCGTAAGCGGCTGCAGTGGCGGCTGCATAGCCTTGCCAGTGATCGTTTTTATGAGAATCCGCATAATCGCTGATGCCACGAATCACAATGCATGGAAAGTCGTTCATCAAACCTGCCGCCTCCATTTCGAAACATAACACGCCACCAAGCCGTTGGCTAATCTTGTCTCTGGCAGCCGCGCTCTTCATTACCTGGTTGCCAGATGCGATAGTTCCGTGATGCACCACCACCTCCTGTCCTTTCCTGCGTTGTGACCGCACAACCTGCTTATTCAAATGACAGTTTGCACAATTTGATCCATTTTGATGATCGTAGGATGCGTCGTAAAGTATATCTTCGCTGGATTCACAGCGCTGTAAGCAGGGGATTTGTTCGGTCTTGGAGAGAATGTTGAGTAACTTGCTTTCGCCCATCATTATGTCAGATTGCAACGCTACGGCTGCACTAAGCAACTCTTGAGGCGGTGAGACCAAGTTTCCTGTTCTTATGGCTTCTGTCGGCGTCGTCTTCAACATGTCGTATTGTACTACTCCTCCAAAAGTATGTTGTGGCACGCTGACCACCACATCTCCAAGTCGGATATCTACTTGCTTGCTCGGAACGCCCCCTCCTATTCCTACCATAAGTCTTAAACGAATTCCTCGAAATTTGGATTGTACGCGTGTCGCAAGCGCAGCTGCAGAAGTTGTTCCAGTGCGCCAGGGGAGGCAAGCGATCACGACGTTGTGACCTGCTATCGACCCCATGAAGTATGTATCATCCCACTTCTCACCTGACTCAAGGTCAGGGGCGTCATGCCTTTTGTCTAGCATTGCTCTCGCTGCCACTAACTCGACCGGCAGCGCGCATATCCATCCTACGGTATACTCTTCGCGGCGAGGCTGGCGCGTCATTTTCAATCAATTTTGCCAGCAGAGCGTTGCTCTGTGAGGAGAAAACTTTGAATGTATATATTGGCCGTCGACTGGGTAGAAAAAATCGAAGAAACAAGATGTTGCGTGGAGAAACGAATCATACACGGGGGCTATCGCAGGAAGTACTCCATACCTGTAACTCAGCCCCTATCTTGACGCCGTTACCGAGATAGAATATGCAGAATAAGGATCTAGCTAGCAGGGTTGTGTTACAAAGGATTGTGGTTCGACATCATCATTAGTGCGGATAATCTGGCCCCCAAAGGGCTTGCAGGTAATCGAGGCTCTGCATACGCTATCATTGGGTAGCCTTGCGCGCGATGGACGCGCTCGCATAATTGACCGGTTTTCTGATACATGTACTTTCCCTTACGCGTAAAAGGTGGTTGCACTGCCTATTAGCTGGGCTGTGCTACCTTCTGCTAACGTTAATAGAGCAAGTCGCATGCTGCATTTCTGCTTCATATGCACATATAGCATTTTCGCGAATTCATCATGGATACAATAACCGCGATAAGATTATGTAAGAGGCTTGTCCAAGTCTTATAGAAAATAGAGTGACTGTTCGATAGCTTCCGGCGGCTGGATCTCAGATACCGAACGACTGGACAATTGTTTCCGCGTATGATACTTTTTCCGCTCTCCTGTATACAAAGCTAAGTACCATAGTAGGATCAAAATGACTTAAAGAACGAGTACCTGTACTTTCTCAGCATCCAAAGAATTTATTTTCAGTATTGACCGATCCTCAGATTGTTGTTCGAGGATCCATTTTCCGACAGTGGCAGCGGACATGTACCGCCAGAGCTTACCGCGTATTTCAAAATTCCCCAGTACCTTGTTGCCGACGTATATAGGCGCTCTAATGGGTTCTTTGCTTTCAAGGAATCGCAAAGCCAAAATGGCCAGCGTGGACCATCTTGTACGAGCACACGACCCTGAAAGTTACCGCAACTGACTTTTTCTTAGACATGTGGTTTCGCATGCTAATCAAGTTTGCAAACAACAGCGGCGGAATGCATTACCACTGGAACGAGATGACATTCTGCTGTCGATGGGATGCAAAACAAAGCTCTGTATTGTGCTTGGGAGTAGACGACTCGTTCCAAACCCATCTTCAACAAAGTCTGCGTCGGATATGGCCTGAAGTACAGGGCCCAAATCTTGGTTCTTTGCTGGTACCACTGATGGAAGCTATTCTTGCAATGTACGATCAATCGGTATGGTCGATTCGAGACGTCGTACGGGTAGCGGAAAAAGTACGCTATGATAGAAGTACAAAGCACACTTCTGAGACTAACAAGGCCCGTTCTAGTACCGCGCGCGTTCGACACAGGGCACGGGTCATTTCACTCTGCTTCACGAAGCAGCACGACACGCCATTCACTCCTCGGAGACTCTCAGTGTGGCAATAGAAACGCTGAGTAGCATCCAGAAGCAACTTGAGATCCAATCGAAGCAAAAACCAGCGATATCGCGGGATGCGCAAGATCTAAATGAGTCAATTGATAGACATCTTGACTTTCAAGTTCGCATGCTGCAGAACCTTCACCGCCGAGCCCACTCAAACAAGGAGCGACTACAAAATGAGATTGCACTTGTAATACATATAAATTCTCTTCGCAAAAGCTGGTACTGATGTACTTCCAGGCTTACAACATCATCACACAGCGCGACAGTCAGATTATGACGAAGCTAGGCGAGGCGGCAAGAGACGACAGTCAGATCATGAAGGCGCTCAGTGAAGCAGCCAAAGAAGATAGCGGTGCGATGCGAACCATTGCAGTGGTCAGCATGTTTTTCCTGCCACCGACGTTCATCTCCGTAAGGCTTTTGCGATGCAGTTATCGAATCGCTACTGATTGTATTACTGTAGGCTGTCTTCAGTATGAGCTTTTTCAACTTTACGCCGCCTCAAGATGGCAAGGCGGGCAAGTGGTCAGTCTCTGAGAGATTTTGGGTGTATTGGGCGTTTGCGATACCCCTAACGGCCTTGACTTTGGGTATCTGGGCTCTGCGACACAGATATATGCCCCGACCCTAATTGCTTACATGATGTATCCCACAAGTCATTGTGAAAGTGCAAAAGACGACCGCCTAGCCACTCCATGTTGATCAGTATTACATATCTTTGAACAGTCACGTCCTGTGAGTCTTAAAACCACCTGTGTGTGTGCCTACAAACGCTATGAAAAATTGTCTTTTGCAAAATCAGCACTATTTTTGTGTCTGGTGGCTTTGTCTAAACATCGTGTGATCTTGGAGCAAGGCTACATAACAATAGAAGGGGGTATATACTAAACTCTTCAAATCCTACAACACACACATACACACGTAGTAAGCTACTATATCACCATCTCGCCCTCCTCCTCCCCAGCACCCGCCAACCCATCCGCCCCTTCTCCCTCCTCATCCAGATCTTCGAGCGGATATGTTAATATTGCCGCAACATTTCCCAAGCCCTCCAGCCTTTTTCCACTTTCATGCAACGAGCTGAGCACTCTAACTTCACCCCCCTCCACATCCCTCACCTGATCCACCAACTTGACCCATCGTCTCCGCTCCTTCACATTTTGCGCGCGAAACAGCACATTGTTGATCAGCAAGACGCCACCGCCTCTTCCCACAGCGCCGCGCGCAACGGCGCGCTCTACCTCGCGGGGCCCGTACCACGCGCGGCCGTCATCGAGGCGCATAAGCGTGCTGAATTTATCCATGAGGGCTGTTTCGCGGGCGAATTTTGTGTCGGAGAGTTTGGCGGTAATGGCGGGCGAGGCGAGGACTTCGTTTAGCGAGTGTACGTGAGCGGAGGACGAGTGCGCGATGATGATGGAGGGGATGAGCGCTAAGAGGGGTTTGTTGGTTGTGCGGGTCGCTTCGTCTTTGATGTATTGCAGGAAGGCTGAGGCGATGAAGCCGGGACTGGCGAGGAGTAAAGGCAGCGTCTTGTCTTGTTGCTGGGAAGCGTTGGGGAGGTCGATTTGGCGGAGGAGTGTGGAGAGCGTTGTAGAGAAGAAACGCTCCATGCCTTTCGCATGCCCATCGACGCCGCCACGGCGTTTTCTGGGCACGGGGACTTCGACCTTTTGACGGAGGATAGTCTGGTGCTCCGTGATCATGCAGATGTTGGCTGTGCCTTCGCCTAGCACGACGGCCCAGAGCTCCGCCCGTTTCGAGGCATCGCACGCTTCCTTGAGTTGCTCGAGTGCAACGCTGTCCCAGCCATCGGCCTTTTCCAGAGTGAACTTGCGGTTGAGCTCGAGATCCAGCGTGTGGTGCTGGCCTAGCTTGACGTGCTCATTTTCCTTTGCTACTCGCCCGGACACATGCAGCTGCTCGGAGCCGATATCAAAGTCGGTTGACGTGACGGTGATGGTAAGATCGAGGGCGATTCGCTGCGACGAGGTAGATCCGGCATCAGATGTCTTGGACACACGGCGCACGGCTTTTGCGCGGACCTGGTCGTTCTCTTGGATTAGGTTGAAGGCGTGCCACATGTCTTCTGGCTCCTCGGGCAGCAGCGTCGCAAACCCCGCGCCCGTCTTTTGCTCTATCTGGCTCTTGAGCAGCTTCATCGTGTCGCAGCGAGAGACGATGTGAGTGGACAGAACGTCGTGTGGTGTCGGCGCGTCGCTGCGGTGCCTACAAAGTTAACTTTTGAGCGGCAATGACGCAACCATGGATGGAGGGGCGCTGCCTGGGCCCCACGTCGATACCTACCTAACTGATACTGTCAGACCTGGGGGTCCAGCAACGACCCTGGATAGAGTTTGATGTGTCACAGCAACGTGCCCAGCTTGAATATTGTGATGCGCATAGCTTACATGAACAAGGTCAATTATGCTTCCGTGCCGGACCCGACATAGCTTTTGAACAGGGCGCATATGACGAGCATCTTGAAGTCTATTTTGACCACGACTGGCCAGTCAACATCTCGCAAGCTTTTCACAGCATTCAATTAGCTCATGTCACCATCTCAAGACCGCCCCTTCATTTTCGATCAATGGTTACAGATCCTATTAATATTTGGGATTGTAAGAAACTATATACAAGAAATCACACCACTTCAATACTCCCACAAGTACTCTACCTGGCCTTGATGATATCGGCAGCCTTCTCGCCAATACCGTACATGGTAGCTTGCAGATGGCAAGAGGGGATGATAGGGATGATGGAAGCATCAATAACGGACAGATGCTGGGTTCCGTACACCATGAGCTTATCATTGACACAACCGCCATCCTTCTCAGGCATCATGGGGCAGGAGCCCGAAGGGTGGGCAAGGGTAGGCGACAGCATGGCCTGCTTGAGAAGGGCGTTGTAAATTTCCTCGTCGGTTTTATACTGAGGACCAGGGACCGTTTCGGCAATCTTGTGGCTGGCAAGTTCGGGGCGCGCCCACACGGTGCGGAAGAAGCGTAGACCAACAGCCATGATCATGCGGTCAATGGGGTTTACAAAGGCGTTGTAGATGACTTGAGGAGGTCCATTGGGATCCTTGGGGTTGATGTTGATAGTGCCACGCGAGAGGGGCTTCTCGACACCTACCAGATTGAAGGTGCCATCGGCAGGGATAGGAAGCTCGACAACAGCAGCGTCCTTGCGGCCAAAGATGTCAGCAATGACTTCGCGCTGCTTAGCAAATCCTCGGGCAAGCTTGCTGTTCTTTTTGTAGATGCTGGGAAGGTAGTCGGTCGCAGTCTGGCTGTTCAGCGTGGAGATGATCGCCTCGCTGTTATTGGTCATGTCTGGCAAGGAGATGAAGGCAAGTGCGTTACCACGGGCGTACGTGTAGGGACCTGTCTTGTGCTCTTCGTATTCCTTCCAAGCTGAAGCGTTGAAAGTGGCATTGTTGTTCAGTGAGTTAAGGTTGGGGAAGTAGTTGGATGTAGTGTTGAAGACGATGGTGGCGTATGCGTGATCCTGGAAGTTGGAGCCTACGGCATCGAGCTCAACCCTGGTCTTGATGCCAGCAGCTTCCAAGACCGCCTTGGGACCAATACCACTAAGCTGGAGCAGCTTGGGTGTCTGAATGGCACCAGCAGCAAGCACGACCTCCTTCTTGGCATAGAAGTTGACTGTCTTGCCCGTGTTGTCGGTAACTTCAATACCCTTTGCCATGGGTTTCTTTCTGTCGTCGAACAAGATCTTGTTGGCAGTGGTGCCAGTGAGGATGTGCAAGTTGGGGCGCGACTTGATGGGGTCATAGTATGCATAGCGGGCGTGAGCACGGCGTCCCGTAGTCGCGTCCATGGTGTTGGCGAACCATGATGGACCAACCTGCCCTGCGTTTCCGTCCTCTGGCACGGATACGCCAGAGGCCTTCCAAGCTGCCCAGTAAGACTTGAGGTCTTGGTACTGGGTACTTGTTATGCTCACTGCCAATGGTCCATCACCATATGTGGAGGGATCCCAGGTAATGTTGAAGTCCTTGACCACATCAGGTGAAGGAGGCTGAAACCTGGTGCCCTTGATGAAGTAGGGCTCCATGCCCTCCCAACCCCAGTCGTTGTTGCCGAGAGCCTCCCAAGCATCGTAATCAGCGGCCGAGCCACGGTCATAGACCATGCCGTTGATAACTGAGCCACCACCTAGCACCTTTGCGACATAGACGGCGTAGGAGGTGTTGCCAATGCCAGGTTCAGGCATAGAGGTGATATTCTCCCAAACCAGCCCATTTGCTGAGGCAAGGTCGGTGGCCGCCCATGGGATCTTGGTGCTGTCCCTATCCACGTTGTCTCCACTCTCTACCACTAAAACGGTTTCTTTTCCAAAGTAAGCAATGATTTTTACTTTCATTGTTTTCTGGTAAATACATACTGCTCTCATCTTCGGTAATACGGTTAGCAACAATCAAGCCAGTGACACCTCCACCAACGATAACATAATCGTAAGGCTTGCTGGCAGCGGCACCAAGAACAGGCGATATGAAAAGAGCGGCGAGCTGAGTGGCCACAGCTAGGCGAGAGAAGACAGGCATCTTGACGCAAAAGAGACAGATTAATTAATAACGAGAACAAGACGGGATACGGCCTGCAGTAGAACTGTCAAGGGAGCAGCCGATGCACGCTTTATACGGCCTTGATGTTTTACGTGGTCGTTCCTCGCATTGGGCGAGAACATGGCCGCCACGTGCGAAATGGTTCCTGCGGCGTTATCACTCCGACTCCAGCACAGTGGTGGAAGACCCACAATTCCGCGTGGGCTGCGCTCGGGGAAATTGTTTGTATGCGTTGGATGTGGCGATGCTAACCCCCATGCACCTATTCGCTCTAGAAGAATCAAAACTGGCTGAACCCATACGGCACAGAGCGCAAAGAGAACATTTAGTGCTCCACCCGCCGTTTCGCTGGCCTCAGGGACGGGTGGGGGCTCGGTCCGCAAAACCGAGGAACAATGGCTTTCTCTCTGAAGGAACAGTTCCAATGGCCTGATACTGGGCGCCAGGTGGACCAAATGTAGGATTCTTCGGCAGACAGGGCACTGTTGGTAGTGAAGCCGAGCACGCGTGTCATGGGCATTCCACGCTAAACGGAACGCCTTCTTTCGCTTCTAGACGGATCGGAGGAACGGATACCTTTAGTTTCGATCAAAACATGTGATGGGTTTTGAGTTGGGTACGTCCGAGGCGCCCGTCAACACGGCAGAGGCGTCCAAAGGGTATTATGTAGGCAAGGGTCTGCCTGCTACTGCATAACCCATGTAGCAACGCCGGAGATTTTACGCAAAGCATTTCCAGTCAGCATGTACTGGATGTAAGCTCTAGTCTCTGAATACGCTTGATATGAACATATCTGCGGCACCCCTGCTCATGCAGTGTAGCCATGGCGCCCGGCAACCGGACTTGAAGCGCTGTACCCAGTGCCGGGATTTTGGAAGTTGGCCGCCTGTGCTTGCAGAGACGAGATCAGCAGTGACCCGTGTTCTAGAGGGTTTCCTCCCCCTCGGTTCGCGAGCAACTGCAGGAGACTATAGGTGACACGAAGAGGAATACACCTTGGCAAGCACGGTCACGGCCCTTTTTTCTTAGATTGAAGGACAGATGCGGTATAGAATCGGCAGAGGAGTATAGGTGGCGACCGCCAATGGCGGCTTATGCCGGTCGTGGGCCGCCTCAGCTAATTTTCCCGTGCCGTGCGAGCCCTGGCAATGAGGATTTTGGATTCTGCTAGCTTCGGACAGACATGGTGTGTAGATAGAGGCACACTGCCAGTAGCGGCTATGTAGCCCTTCTCTGTCGTGCTCTTTGGCCACATGTGTAGTTGACAGAGAATCGCCGGGCTGTCAAAACGTGGAAAAAGCAACAAGGCGGCCAGAGATTGGGGTCCAAACGACGAGGCGGCTTCGGTTGTGCGGAGTATGCACTAGCGGACACTAACGGCGCTAGGGGCATTAGTGCCGTGTGGCTCTCCCGCCCTCATCTTCCCTCCTAGTAAGTGCGCCACTCCATTCATCTATTCGTCGTGTCATAGGCGATGATTTCCGTGACCATAGGATCGTGCAAGATTTTCTGCTCGTGCCCCGTGCGACTGCTGGTAAACACACATGGCGTTTGACCATTGTTGCGCTTCAACTATTCTGTGCATCAAAAGAGACCTCATCCATGACATTTGCCGTCTCTGTCCGTGGTAATGCTGCCCACCCAGTGCCATGCATCCCCCGCCCCAGTGATTCCCTGGTACTGCCTGCGTGTTATTTGTCTTCTTGAATCATGGACACTCGGCTACCCTGGATCCTATTGCAATTGGACCAACCTGCAGGGAGCGGGCCTTTTCTTATGCGTAAACGCGATCAGGTCACCCCATAGGTAAGCTGTGGTAGGAGGATGCATATCCAACCTGTCCGAGCCGACACGTTTCGAGAACCGATATCTTGTGGACGGGCCTTTTACGATCGATCTAGCCCTTTCTCATGTCTGTAACCGTGCGGTTTGACTGTCGCTTCACGCAGTCGGACGCAGTGCGGCCAGAATACTAAATGCGTACCGCCCAAATGTGCATTTGACAAAACCCCTAGACACACCCTAAACACTGCATGCCTGTGTTTGCTTTCCCTTCTTTTTGTCCGTCTGCAAGTCTCAGGCGCAACATACCATGGACTCAGGAATACCGCCAGGTAGTACTACAGAATGGCCAGATCAGCGGCTCAAAGTCCTCATTCCATTGTGGATCTTGCTGATCCTCAGCACCATTTTCGTGACATGGAGAGTTGTGTACGGCATTGTGCAAGCACGCAGGTTCATGCTTAGTGATTACTTGTTGATCACTGCCGCTGTAAGTCTGACTTGAGTCTCTGCGTTACGCCCCTACTGGCGACGATAGGTCATACTGACACAATTCGCCACAGCTCCTCAGTGTTGTAGCGACCTCACTCGTTGTGGTTTTGGTTGACAATGGTCTTGGCCGTCATATCATGGACCCCAAAGTCTTTCCAAATATCCGGAAATATAGCTACTACCTATGGATTACCCAGATCATCAGTAAGTTCGCGACGCTACTGCTCACGACTCCGCTTCTCACAGCATTTGCTTAGACATCATCGCCGTGGCCTTCTTGAAGTGGTCTATCTGTGCTTGGTTGCTCGCTCTGAATTTCTCCAAAATCTATCAAGTCATCGTCTGGCTGTCCATTCTTATGGTTACAGGCTTGAACTTCTTGGCTCCAGTCCTGACACTGTTCGGGTGCATACCGTTGGAAAAGGTCTGGAACTATGGGTTCAATGGACCAAGCCACTGCTGGGCCAAGGGCGCCTTATGGCAAAGCTATTTGCAGGGTGTTTCAAACATTCTCACTGATCTCGTGTACATGGCTGCTCCATTGATCTATCTGGGGCGAGTTCAGCTATCGAAAAGGACGCAGTTGGGCATCCGAATCGTCTTCCTCCTCAGTATCCCGTAAGCCCCCATCAAAACCATACCGTCAAGAATTGAAAACTAATCTTCACCAGTGCAACAGTCTGTTCCATTTTCAAAACCATCGAGCTCAAAACGCTCACCACGACCCAAGACCCAACCTGGGATGGCGTCAACCTGACCATCTGGTCGAGCTCCGAGCTCTCCATCGGCATCCTGATCGCTTCGCTGCCCCCGCTGCGCAAAGCCTTCGACCAATTCTTCCAGAGAATCCTACCCTCGACCTGGACCGGCTCCGGCAAAACACCACACTACGGCTACGGCCGCTCCACCGTCGGCGGTACAGGCGCCCCCGGCAACAGCATCCATATGAACAACTTCCAGGGCAGCAAGGCCTATCACTCGCGCATTCCCGGCGAAAGCGTCCTCGACGACGAGAGCGATCGCGCTATCCTGGACAACGAAGAAGACCACAGAGGTCCAGGGATCATGAAGAGCATGGATGTACAGGTCAGCATCACTAACACTGCGCCTGTGGGACTCCATCATGAGAGTGGAAGTAGTCGGTCGAGCGACAGTGACAACAAGGGTGTCAAAGCTTTTGACGAGCCGCGCATCGACTGGACGAGCCCACATATCGAGAGCGGGGGTCGAGGACGCCATGGATAGTGTAATGTCTTTTCTCACCGATGTGGTATGCATGCATATACATATCTTTTCTTTTGTTTGGTAACGGCCGAAAGTGTCCTGGGAATCAGCAGGCTAGATTTACACGGGTTGTATATAGGTTCTTTGTGCATCTGGTCTTTCTTGTGCTCAGATATTGGGTAGAGAGACAGTGCATTAGGCGTGTGTTGCTGGTTGGATACCCCCTTTCTTATGTTTTCTTAGATAGGATATGTTAATGCGATAGTGATAGTACACTGCCTATGATGAGTTTGCTTGTCCATGTTGACTAGGAAGTTATCTGCTTATAAACAATTTAGAAGATTAAACTACATAAACATATTGTGGTATGGCGTCTACATCATCTCGTCGTGAGCGTTATGCGTACAACATGTGGGCGTCGTAACTGAAAAGAAAATCTACAGAATCGGCCGTTTCTTCATCCAATCATCATCAGTCAATCGTTTCATCGTCCGTTCATGATCATCGCTGCATCTCGATAAATGTATCTCCTCTCTGCATCCCGGGCTTCACTCTGACAACCTCTTCACCATTCTTCTCGTCAACCAAAGTTCCCATCCGCATGAGTCCGCTCTCCCTTCCCTCGCCCATTCTCTGTACCATGCGCTGGATATTCGGATGGCTCGGCTGCGGCCGATGACTCGGGCGCCGCCCCTGAATGTGGCTCCTCCCTAGTCTCGCGCGCATAGCCTCTTCGGTAGTCAAAGAACGGTGAACAGGGGTGCGTGGCGGTGCGTTTTCGTCGTCCTGCAGCTTCTCCTTCTTGATCCTTTTAGGGTGGATGAAGCGCCAGATTTCTTTCGTCTTTTGCATCCAGATGCTGTAACCGTATTTTGTGGATAGAAATCCGATAATGCTAAAAAATGGAATACATATGGCGGTCAGGACGATGCCAAAGTTTACAAAGTTTGCGTTGTCGGGCATGTTGGTCATGCCGAAGATGGAGGTAACGAAGGTGAGGGGCTGTTGGCTGTGTTAGCAGGCCCGTTTCATTGTGTTGGCAGGTTTTTGACTTCATCTAGAAGCGTAGTCAACGTACCATGAAGAAGAGATTAACAATGGTGAGGACCTTGATGTTATAGCCTTGGTGTACAGTAACATCTGCTAATTCAACAGACTTTCTCGACTCTTGGATGCTGGTTCCTGAGAAGAGTTGGTCCTGCAGCGTGTCAATTTCATGCCGCCTTTCGTTATTCTCCGCTATGATTGTCCGAAGCTCTTTCATCTCCCGCTCGAACTGCAGCCTCAACAATCGTAATCGCCGTTTCCAGTGTTCATTCCGTGGAGACTCTTCGAAAAGCGGCCACAGCATCTTGTTTGTGCCTTCCCAGATGTCCTCAGTGAAAGTGTCTTCAAAAGCGTCGATCATGGACTTGATGCTATTGTTGACACTGCCTAAGGTCTGATGTGCGTAAAAGTAACGGCGCGTCCAAGTGAAGTTTTTGTCTTCGAAAAGACGTTTTTGCCGCAAATCCTCATCAAACAGAAAGCCCAGTGGCGGGGTAACAAGTTCGGTGATTTGTTTGTATATTTCATCGTATCTCTTTCGCGCGTCCCGATATTCTGTTAGAAGAGCATGCAAGAAAGCCTCGGCGCCATTGAGAAACTTGTGTCCAGTTTCAAAAGTGTAGGGTGTTCCATGCGCTGTAGGTGGAGTCCATTAGCATTTTGACTATTACAATTCCTAACTGGGATAGCATACCGGGCTGAGATTTCCAGTCAGGAAAGCACTCTAGCTGGAGAACCTGCCATGGACTCCACACATTCGAGACATGCCCAAAACGAGTTTTGGCTCGCCTTCCCCGATTGCGGATACGGCGGGGATTTTCGTCGTGAAGAACCAATGCAACGACGGCGCTGCACCTAGCTAGCGGAATATGATGATCGCCCTTCCCAGAGATTAGTACGTATCTTAAGCTGATCGTTCATTAATTAGCTTACCTCACCACTAACACTGTCTGCGCGCTGCCATTGCATTGGCCTGCATTCCTCGCCAATGATGGTGTAATACTCAAAGTTGAAGAAGAAAGAGCGCTGATGCTTGGGGTCCTCATCAAAGGCCCGGAACATGTGTGCGGAGGAGGCCTCCGTCTCGACGAGTTTCTGGAAGAGCTCATCCATGTCGAAGGCATCGTGCAGAGTCAGATGCAGTGCACCGAACAGAATCGGGGAAGGCTCGCGCGCGATGGTGATGCGTCCGACTACAGTCTCATCTTCATGCTTGGCAATCTCTTTCAATGATTCCCAGATTTGAGTTGCATTGGACATGTCGTTGTCGGGGCTAGCAACTTCAACCAGTTTAGGTAAGCCATTTGGACCCACGTTGTACACCTGGAAATGCGAGTAATGGCTCCGATCTTCTGCTGCACTGGAATCCTGATGAAACAGATAGGGTTGCTTTGCCAGCTTTACAGGATCGGAGAGAACGGAAGCCAAGATCTCTCTGCCGTGCACGGTCCAGGAATGATTTCTAAGATGGTGGCGAAGGTGTTCGTGGTCGAACGAATGTGTTGGGAGCTCGTCCCGAACAAAGAAATCCTCTTCCTCGTCCTCGCTGTCGTCCGATAGTGTTGAAGTGTCGGCAAAGACTGTGTCACCACCGAGTCGCGTGGATGAGCGGCGAAGGCGTGAAGAATCGGATGGCTTGAAGATATCATTGGTTACCGAGAGGCTATTCAGCAGTGCGTCGTGCGAGCGCTGAAGCGACTCGAGCTGCTGTTTCAGGTCCTCAAGCTCGGTGGTTGCCATCTGCTCGTCCTGCGGCTATGTGACGGGGGCCTCGAGGAGATAGTTTGCAGAGATTGCGGTCGTCAAGCTCCTTGCTTATGTTGCACAGAGTCGATGATTGCTTTCTTGGCCCCCACCCGCCTTGCAGGAGGCCCAGCCTTCCACCAAGCGGTCGAACAATCCATCCAATGCCCGTCTAAGCCAGTGTGGAGCAAACGCATCAGCCGCATCCAGGAGAGGGGCCTTTGACATAGAGAGTACGTGGGAATGTGATGATGTGCAAGTTAAATGCCCATGATGCCGCTCACCGCCCTTTTCCGATTCGCCAAGCCTCTCGACAATCCGGTGCAGGCCTGATTCAGGAGCACAAAGCGAGATGGTTTGATCAACGTGCCCTAATGACAACAGATACGCTGTATGCAAAGTGAAGTGGCTGGTTACCGCCTCTTCCACGGGGAAAGCAGGTGGCAAAGGATGCGCCAAGAGTCACCTGGATGCGTGTTCAGCTCCCCGCCTAGGCGTACCAGACTCAACACGCCTTCAAATACCCAGGTGACATGTGGCTATACTGCCCACGTCCACCGGAATCTCGAAGGAAACCATACAATGCCCTTTGCAAGATGATTCAACAAACCACCACTATACACCCTACTCCGGCGCATAATCATTCAGTCTAGCCAAAATTTCACGGTTTCAAATCACTCCAGGCTCCGACCAAGGCAGCTATACAGTACCAAAAAGCTGTTGTTTGCCAAATTACGCTTGACTGTACTTGCCACAGCCTTATCAAGTTGAATACGTCCATTAAGGCCTGTAGGCAACGATGGTGCTGGGGTCGATGTATCAACTAGGGACTGTTGCGTCCGCTCGTGCTCATTGGTGCTCGCTTATCTCAATATCCATTTTTCTCTATCATTCATACATGTGTCACCACCTTACTTGCACTCGCCAACAGCCATCCTCAACGGGCATTGAGAAGCAAAAATGCCCTCCATAAATGCTTACTACTGGCTGTTTCTGCCGATAATACTGGCGGCCCTTATCTATCAGCTTGGACCGTCAGCCTTCGTCAGCGAACAGTATTGCTACCAGTCTGTTAGGACACTGTCTTCAAGACTACCGGAAGCTCATTGTTTCACTGTCCACAACGGCAAATTCTCGAGTGTGTTCGCCGGTGACGCTGCTTCCGATGAGACCAAGGAAGCACGTACCGGATATGTGTATCCTGGCTTTTGGGACGGACATGGTCATCTCATACAGTTTGGAGAGTCTTTAGACTCAGTAAGCTTGTTTGGTGCGAGTTCAATGGCCGAAATTAAGGAACGACTACTCGAATACAAGTCGGAGCGTCCTGAAAAGGGCACAGCAGATCAATGGCTCAGGGGCGTGGGCTGGGACCAGGCGCATTTTGGGCGCTGGCCAACCTCTGTAAGTATTTACACAAAGTTGTGGCGGGATAGCCACATTGGCTAGATATCGCTATCATTTATCTCTACTGCATATTCAGGTCTCTACCTTGAGCCTTTTTTTGTTGAACGGGAGCAGTCAACGTTGGCAAAGTCTGATACTCATCCGAGATTCTCTGCTAACATACACCAGTCAGACCTAGAGATATCCCAAAGCTTTCAAGGCCTCTATGTCATGCTGGATCGAGTGGATGTCCATTGCATCTGGGTTTCTGAAAAGGTACTCGATCTTCTCCCGTCACCACTGCCAGATGTGCCAGGAGGGGAAGTAACTGCCAGGGGGGTATTCTGCGACAACGCCATGGATATCGTCCTCGAACACTATCCAAAACCTGGAAAAGAGCAAAAAACCAAGTTCATCAAAGCTGCAATGGCCAATTTGAACCAGTACGGAATCGTAGGCGTCCATGATGCAGGCGTAGTCCCCGAAGACCTCAAGCTATATCAAGAGCTCGCAAACAACGAAGACTGGACTGTCAGGGTAAACGCTATGGTTGAATGTGATGTGCGTAATACGTACTGTCCGGAGACAGTGGAGAAGATCAGCATGCCAAATGGAAACTTCCAGGTAAAGAGTGTGAAGCTATTCGCAGGTATGTTTCAAATCACTTCCGATTAGAGAAATACACTCACACGACAAAGACGGGGCGCTAGGCAGCTGGGGAAGTGCGATGATTGAGCCATATAGCGACAAGCCTACATCTTCGGGCTCGCTTCTTGTTAATGCAACGACACTGTCACAAATCACTCACGATTGGATGATGGATGGGTATCAAGTTAACATCCACGCAATTGGCGACTTAGCAAATCGACTCGCGATTGACGCATTCGAAGCCGCCTTGAAAAAGCTGTGCCCCCACACTAGCGCCCGCGAGTGCCAGTTGAATCGCCGACTAAGAATTGAGCATAACCAAATCATTCATCCGGACGACCAGCTCAGAATGTCGCAGCTGGGTATAATTCCGTCCATACAACCTACACATGCGACCTCAGATATGGGCTATGCCGAGAGCAGGCTCGGAATACAACGTACAAAAGACGAGGCGTATCGCATGCGTTCGCTGTTACCCCTCCGCCCGGTTCTAGGAAGTGATTTTCCAGTGGAACCCGCCAGTATCCTGGAGGGCATATACGCAGCCGTAACGCGACGTAGTCCGCGAACAGGTCTGGACCCGAACGGTGGTAAAGACGGCTGGTATCCTGAAGAGACTCTTACTTTCGAGCAAGCGTTAGAAGGATTCACTGTAAACCCCGCATATGCTGCATTCCTCGAAGATAAAGCTGGCGTCATCGAAGTAGGAGCAAATGCGGACTGGGTTATTTTCGATGAAGCATTAGAGACTATGGACATTGAGAAATTACGAAAAGCAACAGTAAAAGAAACGTGGGTTGGCGGCAAACGGGTCTATCGAAGGCCCAACGACGGGGATGTTTCTCGATAGAGTTATCGAGACCCAGTATCACCCACGAATCTTTCTGGCCTTCACGCCTGGAGCGATATTTTGGGTCGCCTCACTGCATGAGGCTCCTTGGCAACTCTGACGGCTCTAGCGGCTGTCATAAACTCTTCTGGTTCGGATTTATTCTATACCAACTCAGGAAGCATTAGAAAATCCTTGATTCGTTTCCTACCACCGTACCTCGAACCGCACTTTATACACTATGACTGATTGTGAAACTGAAATCTATGCCCATCCACGGACACGTGTATTTGCTGCAATAGTTACATGAAAACCCCCACAAGTTTCTATCACTTTGAGCATAGATTCAGAATCTTCGACGGCCCTTACCTAGCGCAGTCTAAACATCCCACGGGGCCAACATGGTACTTAAGTTCATGCGACCAACCACACAGCTTCTATTACAGCTTGTTACCTAGAAAGTGTGCCTCATGCAGAGAAGATTTTTACTAGTCTAGGACCGCGTGCCACACATGCCCAGTGCCGGTGCCTGATGTCTAGTAGTAGAGCACAAGTCCGTCAATAAATTCTTCATCGTTTGAGCCACTTCTTGGGGACTATGTTTGTATTACAACACTAACAAAAAATACTGAAAAATCATATTACTCAATACTCAAAATGGCAACTAAGCAACTCACATCTACCGCAAGTCTGCCCAAGGCGACCACCCCTCTCGAGTCTCCAATAGTGACACCTCCCACGACGCCGAATGCTCTAAGCTCATCCGCGCACCAACTCGTTTCTGAGATCAAAGATATCTGCACAAAACTCAGTGAGCTATCCTCACTAGCTCCCTCCAAAACAGCCAACACCCTTTTGACGCGTCTTGTAAATCTTTGCGTGGTTCCTTACAGCACCGAGTTTACGACGTATTTCCTCAGAATATCCGGTGTAGAGCAGCTCTGCGACAAAATACGCCCCCTATGCTCAGAAGCGGAGGGAGAATTGGAAAAATACTGGGCGGAACGCATGTTGGGCACGTGACCTTGCTCCTCTCCCTTCCCTTCACATTCTCCTCTATTCTCAGAAGATCACATCGCCGAGAATCAAACAGAATACTGACAATTCATTCAGACAGCAATTTTCAACAAGGATCTGCCAAAGACATCCTCCGGTCGTTCCCTTACTACGACAACTACGTCGACCTATCCCGCCTAGAAGCTTCACTCATAAACGCTTTCCTCATCTCCCCACCCACCTCCATCGCCTTCCTCGGCTCGGGTCCTCTACCTCTGACATCCTTATGCTTCCTGTCGCATTACCCCTCAGTCCGCATCCACAACATTGACCGCGACGCTACCGCCCTCGGTCTCAGCGCCGCTTTATGCCGTAAACTGGGCCTCGCCGCACGTATGAGCTTTACTAACGAAGACGTAACGCACGAGGACCCTTCGTCTGAAGACTCTTGGACAAAATCTCAGGTCGTTTTCCTAGCTGCACTCGTTGGAACCAATACGCGGTCTAAATTGGATATTTTGCGTGAGTTGACGAAGAGGTTACAGCCGGGGTGTTTACTTGTTGCGCGGAGTGCGCGGGGGATGAGGAGTGTGTTGTATCCTGTAAGTCGCGATCCCGTCTTATTCGTATCTGCAGATGCACCAAAAGTTTTGTGTTTGAAGCAACTGATTGTTGGAAAAAAGATACTTCAGCTCTCAGAGAGTTTACAGGCTGCTGGGCTCGAGATGCTGGCTGAGCTGCATCCGTGGACTACGGTTGTAAACTCGGTCATCGTGCTTCGCGTAAAGGACAGGTAGTTAGAGAATAGTGCTGTAACTCACGTCGGGATGTTGAGTTGGGAAGGCGAGAAGCATCCGAGCATTTCCCAAGGGCTGGACTAGTCATATTGATATTTAAAGATGGCAGGCTGGAGGTAGGCAGATCACAGTATGCGCCATTGTAGGGTGGACAAAGTCAGGATAGAGTGGAAAAAAAAGTACGGTAAGTAAACGACTCAGATGTATCGATGGATATATACACTGTGAAGAGTAGAGACCGAACGTATCTATGTGTCTGATGTATTAAAGTATAAAGGCAGTCACTGATGCTATTAGGCAACACTAGAAATCATGATGCCTGATTGTTGTGTTCGTCGCACTACCAACACTTTCAAAAAGCCCTGTTGAGTCTAAATCATTGCATTGAGGATTTTTTTTACATACATATCATCGTATCTCTAGCACCCTTAACGCCCTTGACGCCTTCAAGTCGTTTGAGGTGCAGCTCCTTAGAACTCTTCTGCATTCGTTTGCTTGAACCTCTACCTAGTATTGACTGTTTACTATAGCTACCCGATACCTGGTAATGCTTTCTTGAGAAACGAAAGTGTTATATGGCGACAATGAACAACGATAAGAGAGACGAAAAATACAAAGAAAAATGCTGCGACTCCCACGAGGAGCTATTCGCACTGCATCTTCCCTCCAATTACAATTATTGATAAACAGTCACCTGCCATACAACTCAAAAGATTCAAAACGGGGTATTCTGTATCGGAAACCCATCTAAGTCGCTGCCACCACTCCAATCTTTCCCCAGTGTCCAGCAGTCTCCTGCATCTCCCAGCGGCATGAAATCAAGATTTGTGCCCCCTTCGTTAGTTCGTCCACCGCTGATAGTAGCATTGCTTATGACGTCCTCGAACGCACTCAACTCGGGGAAATGTGCATTCGCAAGTTGCGATATGGCGTCTTGGGAGTCGTATTCCGTGTTCATCCAAGCTCCGGGATGGCGTGCATGTGACGACGAGGATGCTGCAGTCGAGTGGGTGGAGAGCGTGTGCGAGAGATCAGGCAACCAGGCACCGGGCTCAGAACGAGGTGTAACGATGATGTAGCCATCTGTCTGGCTCTGATCGTCGAAGCGAAGTGGCGGAAATGGGGGCGGGTGCATCGGTGTCCCTTGGCCACGATCGTTCGATTGGCTTAGTGTAGTGCCGGTGGTGCTTGAGCTCATCGTCCGTGTTTTGCGGGCTCCGCCCATTCCGGCGCGCGGCCTAGCGGTACTACTAGAACTCATCTGGCGTTTCTTGGCCCATTGGTGAGCGCTCTCGTTCATGTCGCTATCCATGTCGATTGTGCTACCTCTGCGTGCAGGCACAACGCTGGATTGAGGCTTGTAGATGTTGAAAGATGTGGAAGAGGCTGGGTCAGGGCCGCCGCGTAATTCAACCATTACGGCGCGGAGGATGGTCGACATGCGCTCAGCGGGCTGGTAGGTATATGCCATATCTGACAGAGCAGCTGCGAGACACTCCAGATATTGCATGTTGTTTGCACGAGAGACGGGATCTTTGATGAAGGCCAAGGCTGCGACGAGAGCAGTTGCTGCGGTGCCCTGAATCTTTAAGTCAATACTGTTGTGCACATATCCGATTTCTATACAGCTATACGTACGGCGTGCTGTATGCCCGTTACGAAGATTTGCTTCGTGTCAAACCGTTGTCGATGCTGCCAATATATCCTCGCCACTCTGATCGCATGTTTCGTGCATACTGTCCTGCTCAGCGCAGAGAAATGATCGTCGGGTTCATTTTCATTGTTTACTTGATCCTCATACATTGCAAACGGGCGGTGCAATAAGATCAAACTGGCGTGATATTGCTGATGCAGCAAGAAGAAGCTGAAGGGCGCAGTTGCGATATTGCTCGGTGTCCATCGAAGCTGCTCCGGTAATCTGGCATACCAGCTGCTAAACTCACGATCTAGTGCCGCCATACGCATATACTGGTTACGGTCTACTGCAGAATGTACGTCTGACGTAACTACCTGGGAAAAGTGTGAGTCCATGTTTTCTGTTATCTTGCCGGCAAGCTCCATGAGATCCAATAGGGCTTCATAAATCATGGTTTCCATGGTTTTCTCGGGACCTGCAGGCCGGCAAGTACCAAGGCGCTCGAATTGCTTCGTCAGATGATATATCTCCAGGTCTGAAGACTTCATGGACGTTGGGCGACCAAGGAAGAGCGCCCAGTACTTGTCATAGATTACACAGGCCCAGAGGGTCATTTGTCGAATCTCAACCTCCCGTGGCGGAAGACCTGATAGGCGGGTATCAAGGTGAAGACTACAGGGCGTTGCTGTCAGTAAAGAAGCACCAAGCGTGTATGGCAAAGATTGTAAGACATACCCAATGTCGAATGCAAGCCTCACAGCCATACCGGCATACATCCACCCCACGTTATCGCGACCTACGCCGCATTCCAGGTCTCCCAGTAATAGCAGAGCGATAACACTTGTTATTCCACCTGGCCTCTCCAGTTCATGGTCAAGCATATACTTGGCCTCGCGGTGCAAAGAACTTTCCATGCCCGGCATACTAATTCTCTTGATATCCGACCTCTCTTTGTTAGCGAAGCGGAATCCCATCGCCAGAACACACACGTGTAAAAAGCCGGAGTAGAATTGTGTGCGACCCATCTCGCGATCTTCATTGAATGCCTCTTGATGCAGCACGTGGAGTACGGGGTTGTAAAACTGCCAAAATAAGTTCATAAGATAGTCATATGTCTCCAGTGGAAGAGATCGTATAATTCTGTCCGCCCGCCTGGCCTGTTCATTCGATTCCTGGGCGATGTTCGAAGGGCTCAGAGACTCAGAGTGTACGTGCCAATTTGTTGTCGGACCAAAGTACCGAAGACGCCCGTTAAGTTGATCAAAGGAGAGATGACCACGGGTAGAGAGAAGTCGGTTGACCATGCCGTCTTTTTTGGGTGGAGGTAGCATGGACGGCGAACCGACGCTATCTGCATCGCCAGCCGACACGTAAGGGCTGTTGGTATTGAACTCCTGTTGCTCAAATTCTGGATAGTCGTCCCGGGGACTCCCTTGGCTTCCTGGACTAGAGTTCTCGTGATGTGTAGTCTTATGCTCAGAAGGTTTCTGGTTCGGGGAGGTTGCTTCTTCTTCATTGTTCGGAGCACTGTGTCGTGTCTTGGGCGGATGGTTCGCTGGGGGTATTTCCTCGCCTTTTTCTTTCAGCATGGCCTCCAGAAGAGCTACACGATCGGTGAGAGAGCACATGTATGCTCTCGAGATGGGCCTATGTAATTGTGAGCTACCGTCACACTCAAATGACACTATTGAAATACCTTCTTCGCTCATCGTCATTTTTGATGACACATGTCACACCTGCTCGTTTGCATTGTGTACACTCTTTTTCCCCTGGGGGTACTACGCACTATGGCCTCGTTAGAAAGCCCTCCATGTGTATGACAACAGTGACCATACGCGTATTCGGCGATCTCGGCACGAAGCACAGGCAATCGACGCCCTATGACGGGGCTTGGAAGACTTGTCTTTCGAGGGAGCCTTTTCAGGTGTGTTCTGATCGATCTTGCTGTCCCTCTTCGACTTTGTTTCCTGTGATTCCGATTGCTGCTTAGTCACATCGGTTGTGTTTGGTGGCTTAGCCTCGCCCGCCATTACTATCTTTGAGTTCGATTCTGATCTTCCGTGCGTTGGATGCTGCAGATCAGTTTGTAATTGGAATGGTGACCCTAATGTGAAATGCGACGAATGTCATGGGAAGAATAGGCAGGGCCCACCAAGGATGGCACGCCTCCAGACTAAATCCAAAACTCGGCCTGTTTTTAGAGACCCAGGTCAAGCCTAGCCCGAACCTTACCCGCTGAATGCTGGGGGATCAGTCCGCCTCCGCCATCTGGAGGCGGGGCCCCGCAATTGCACTATACCGAGCAGCTTTGCTTGACTCGCTGTAGAAGGCGTTCGCGATAAGGAGTGCCGGGCGTATCGTAAAGCGACATGCAGCTAGCGGGATTTAGTTTTGGCTCATCATGCATCTATCAATCTGAAGATGCTGTGGAACAAAAAAAGTGCTAGGTGACGCTGTACTCGCCGAATGTGGAGTTTCCTCACGAAAGCTTCACTAGGGGAGTCTGTTGCTCGGCTTCTCTTCGTCACAAACATTGAGTTCAACTTGCGAGTAATCATTACTACCCATCCCGGAAACTTGACGTAGAGGCGCATCCTGGGAAGTTCGGCTAGGAGACTGGTAAGGCGCCATCGTTTCGTGGCAAGAGTCACCGGGACTTGTGATGGGTGTGGCGTGGGTTCAGTTCTGGGCCCGAGGGTGGTTCTGCCTTCGAACCGCTTCCAATGACATTTCACTATTTCAGTAGCGTTGCGTTTTTAGGGCAATGCCCTTGGAACTGCGAGTCGTGTTGAAGGGAAGAGAGGGTTCAGTCTGAATCGAAATCACGTCAAAATGAGGGGGAGGGAATTGATGATTGGGCGGCCGAGTCTCGAGCTAGTAATCGTCGCAACCTCAAATACGTGGAGGCTAGGAAGTAAGCATCCGCTATCATGCGGGCTCTTCAGGCCAGCCATCATCACGGCATGCATCCGGGCATACCGTGCGCAATGGAGCGAGATGGGCCAGAACGGAGCCGAGTCTTTTTCGGTTTCATGTCGAGCATATCGATTGTGCTAGATACAAAGCGCTACCATGTCCTGTCAATCGAACTAAAAGAAGGAGAGAAAAAGAAATTATCTTGGCCAAATATCAAATTTGGTACAAGCAGACGAAAGAGGATATTGCACCAACCCAGCCTCCTGCCATTCCGTCATGGAGTAGAATACACAACCTGCACCCACTCCTAATCCACATCCCACTCATGGTCCCAGTTCCGGATATATGGGCTTAGCCCATGCAAGTCTCTGGACGCTGTTGCCTTGACATCGCCATTTCCCAAGTACGCGAATCGATTCTTGTACCTGTACACATAGTCGTAGTCTTCCCAGCGTGGCGTCTTGATCGTTTTGAGAAAATGAATCGTCTATGTGTTCTTCACATTAGTGATTGCAAATAACATGCGGGGTAACACAAAGGATGCACTACACTAGCACAAAAACGGAACGGATGCTCATCGGTCAGAGGAGGGTAACTTACCGCACCAGGCCACAGGTAGATTCTGCCTGCTGTCGAGCCATTCTTGAACCAGCTACGACATTCTTCTTGCCAAACGGTTGTTTTATGGAACTCGTCAAAGTGTGCATAAATCTCGTCTAGCGCTTCTTGCTTCACACTCATCGCCTTGATGCCTTCGCATTGCATCTTCTTCATGCACTTGATGCTGTATTCGATCGTTGTCTCGATGCTCGGCAGAAGGGTGCCGTTGCTCCACGTCGCACCGGGTCCAACAATCGTGTAATAGTTTGGGAATCGGGGTGCTGAAACACCCATGTAGAGGTTAGGGCCGTTCGTCCAGTCCTCCTTGATTGACACATTCGAACCATTGCGTACGGTGAAGGCGGGCTGGAAGGCGACTTGAAACCCGGTGGCGCAAACAATGGCATCTAGTTTGTGGATTTTTCCGTCGACAGTTTTGATACCTTCTGGGACTATACGTTCGATGCCATCGAAAACCGGGGTTACATTATCCTGCGTCAGTGCCTCTAAGAATCCATCTCCCGGAGAGATACGCCGACATCCAACGGACCATTTGGGTATTATGAATTCTTTCAGTTTCTCATGACCCGGGCCCATGCGCCGATGCATCTCCTTTGTGATGACGTCCTTGAACTGATTCTGTAGCTCGGAGTTTTGTTGATACATGCCAAACAAGCTATTGATTTCCGCTTCTATCTTCTTCCGAAATTCTAGATGGTACTCTGGGTCTTCCTTGAATTTTCGGATATCCGCTTCGGTGAATGTGTACTGCCGCTGACCTGGGTCGACATCTTGACCCTTTTGTAGGTTATCGGTGAGGGCGCCGGCTCCGAAGGGTGGGGATATCCATGTTGGACTTCGCATGTAAACCTCTAGCTACAGAAATAAAGATACCAAATTAGCGTTTGCCTCATATCCACCAAAGGTATCCAGAACTCACTTGTTTTACGATTTTCTGGAGTGAAGGAACGATTTGAACACTCGTCGAGCCGATTCCTATGACCGCGGCAGTGATGTTGTTAAAGTCTACGCTGTGGTCCCAACACGCTGAGTGAAGAAGCGGACCGTTGAAATCATGAAGTCCTTCAATTTCAGGCCATTTCCAGTTGTTCAAAATACCTAAATTCGGTCAACTCTGCTCCAATGGTTGTTTTAATGGAATCTTACCTGATCCGTTGACCAAAACATGCGCCCAGTCCTTTCTCATCGAGCCTGTTTTTGGGTTTCTGATCGTGAGACTGTAGCACCCATCCTCATCATTCCAGTTTGCTTCCTCAACTTTGCTATTGAGCTGCATGTACTTTTTGCTTCCGTGCCTCTCAGCGAAGTCTTCAAAGTAACCTTGGATTTCTTTTCCGGAAGCGAAAAACGTCGACCAGTCAGGCTTAGGGTCCCAGGTAAAATTGTAATCATGTGCTGGAATGTCGCAGGCTACTCCTGGGTACGTATTTTCATACCAAGTTCCGCCAAACTGTGGATTCTTGTCATATAGCGTCAGTTCCCACGATCCTGGCTCCAGCATCTTCTCCATCTTGTATGCTAAACACAGACCTGAGGCTCCCGCACCTATGCATGCTACCCTCAGTTTCGAAGGTCTCGAGTGATATTGATTAAGAATCCTGTATGGGCCATCAACATGCGATGGAGGGTAATCGTAGTCATGACCATGGTCATTGGCGTGTAGCCCGTTTGGCATTCTCGCATCCCCCATTGCGGCGATCAGCATATGCAAATCAAACCACCAAGATCTGGTTTAAGAGATTGTGTGGAAATTGTGCTGATCTCTTTAAAATACTTGATGGAGGTATATGCGCGCGATTGTGATAGATGAGAGTACAGTGTTGTGAATGACAGACAAAGTTTAAGAGACAGTGGATTATCAATACGAAGAAAAGCGTTGCTTTGTTTTGAAGCAGCGATTCATGATTCTGCAGTGTTTAACCGCGCTCGGGTGACTTCAGACATCATACACCATCCATGCTTATCTCCTTGAATGCCGGTTGGTGAGCACCGCGCGGGTCACTTTAGGCCCAACTTCGCTGGCGCTCCCTTCGGAAAAGGAAATGTACCTGAAATCACTATCCCTGGCCGTGACATTGTTGTGAATGCACACCGTTTAGCCGGAGGGAGGGTTGCGGTCACATAGAGGATTGGCGATTAAGGTGCGCCTGCTGAGGGGTTACGGAAGAAGTTATGCGGGGCGGCCCCGACACAAACTAAGCACCTGTTCGTAATGTTCGGCATCCATCTAGCACTCTAGAATATAGCCCTCTTGATACTTGATCTTCGACAGCGAAGATTGACCCGAAAAAAAAGAAGGCTGTGGTGAACGTCTTCCCGGAGCACGGTATCCCAATGTATGCGACTATAGATCCGCGAGGTCAGGGCCAAGTAATGCTTTTCGATTCTTCTCCGGGAGTATCTGCGACAACATCTCCGCGGCTTTGCATGCATCCAAAGGCCACACTTTGTATCTTGATAATAACGCAGCCCAGTACAAACTGCAACCCCCCGACCTCCTTCTCTTCATAACTATCGCAACCCTTCTCTAGCCGACCCGATCTCAAAGACTGCGCATACTGAAGACCAAACTCCGTATTATTGGCGACGGTCGCTGCGTATACACGATTGGCTTCGCATCTAAGAGCGACATGCAATAAAACATGCAAAACGGCAACAGTCTTGCTCGCTCTTGGACAACTCGAGCGAATCGCTCCAATTTGCGGAAGCTACCGCGCGCAAGCCGTTGGTTCTCCACAATGGTCTGGCCAGGGTTGTGTCAAGCGCGGCCGCCGCTATCATACTGACTCGTCGACCAATGCAAGCCCACGGACAACAAACCTTGCGATGGAGCGCTTCGCAGGCCCGAGGAATACTCGCTGGCTTCAAACGATTCAGAAGATTTGAACGAGGGATACATGTAGTGCGACATGTACTATGGAGGATGAAGAAGCAGGCGATACGTCACATCATGCGACTGCGCAGACGGCTCAAGAGAACTCTCAGGTCATGTTGGTCCACTATCACCACTCTTGACGCCCCCACCTTCCATCTTAGTGCCCAGGTTACCGAACTAAGACGGGACTTTCCTGGCGCGCATTCCGTACACCGAATTTCTTAGTATAAAGACTGTAGCGCTGTCTTCCTCGGGGGTTCGCAAGTTGGTCGCATCCATTGAACAACCATGTCAAAGTCTGCGCTCGTATTTGGCGCCTCAGGCGTAACAGGTCAGTGAAGGCACTACGTAGATCGCACAGAGATACTGATACGCATGCGATTGAACAGGATGGGCCTTTGTCAATGAAATTCTCACCGACTATCCTTCAAAGGGCATCTGGAAACGCGTCCACGCACTTTCGAACCGTCCCATTACCCTATCTCAGGCGCAATGGCCGGAAGATCCTCGCCTAAACATGGTCCCGGGTATCGATTTGCTGGCTCATAGCCAAGAGAGCCTCGAGAAAGAGCTGCAGCAGAAAGTCCCTGATATTGCAGAGGTAACACACGTATACTATGTCGCATACAAAGCTGGTATGGATGTACAGAAAGAGATGGACGAAGCGCTGGAGATGTTCTCAAAGGCCGTGAAAGCAGTTGACAGACTTTGTCCCACACTAGAGTTCATCGTGTTGCAAATCGGAACCAAGATATGTGCGTTTCCATCTTCGATTACAACGTGGAGTGTAGACTGACTGTGGCAGATGGTTGTCACCTCCTCGCCATGCTCCCATGGTACAGTGAAGCTGCTGAACCTGGTACTACAGCACCTCCTCTTCCCCCGCCTCCCCACTCTGAGTCTGCACCACGCATACCTAGTCCTTTTGCCGAGATGTTGTTCTATCACACACAAATAGACTTCATCACCGAATATGCCAAAGACAAGAAATGGAGTTTCATCGAAACACGACCGGACATAATTGTCGGCTTTGTACCAAATCAAAATTACTACTCTCTGGGCACGACCGTGGGAATCTATCTGAGTCTGTGGAAGGAAGTCCATGGAGAAGGTGCTAAATGCCCGTTTCCTGGCACATTCAAAACCTGGAAGGCCCTCAACAGTGACAGCAGCAGCGACATGATTGCGCGTCAAACGATACATCTCACTCTTTCTCCCTCTACCCCCAAGGGCGCTGCCTACAATGTCTCAGATGCCAAGACACCGCACAATTGGGAAACAAAGTGGCCCGTTGTCTGTTCCTACTTCAACCTTGAGGCTACAGAACCCCTTGCCGAACCCATTGACATGCGCAATTTCATCAACGAAAACAGGAACACATGGTTAGATATGGAGAAGAAGTACGGGCTCCAAAGCGGACATATTGATGGTGGCCGAGGAATGCAAATATCCGAGCATTTACTAATGACCAAGTTCGACTTCGATAGGCACCTCGATATGACCAAGGTATATAGTACAGGCTTCACAGAAGAGAGGGGGCCAAAAGAAACGTGGTGGAAGGTGTTTGATAGGATGCGCAAGGCGAAGATCATTCCGTAGATATCTTTCGAGCAATAGCAATAGAATAAGATTGATATTCTCGAAGATATTGCAACAAACACTCTCTGCAACCTTGCCGTTATGGAAGCTTAAAAAAATGCAACGAGCTATTCTAGGATGCGATTTGTTTCCTTCTCATCAGAAACTCCAAACGGAGTGATTACTAAAACCACCAGACCTTGAAACGCTTCAGAGAACCTTTCCCATTCCCTGAACCTAACAATCTAGAAATTCATATTGATCATGATAGTCTTTGGTTCCGTGAATGCCCTAAGCGCATGAATACCGCATTCTCTGCCCAACCCACTCTCCTTGCTTCCTCCAAAGGGAGTGCTCATAAACATCAAACTCACACAATTGATACCCACCATACCGCTGTCAAACTCACTCGCAACCCGCAGCGCTCTATTGATGTCCGTTGTAAACACCCCTGCCATGAGTCCAAAATTGGTGTTGTTGGACAGCGCCATGACTTCTTCCTCCGTCTTGAACGACTTGACGACGGAAACAGGGCCAAAAATCTCTTCACAATGAAGCTCAGATGTGGCGTCTACATCCGTGAAGACGGTGGGCTCTATGTAGTAACCCGAAACACCGACCCGTTTGCCGCCGACAGCGAGGGTACCATAGCCTTTTTGTTGACCGCGCTCGATGAAGCCTTGGACACGGTTGAATTGGGCTTGGTCGACGAGAGGGCCGATGTTAGTAGATGTTTCATCTGGATCACCGATCTCTTTTGCCTTATCTTTCATCGCGGCTTTGTACTTTTCAAGAAAAGCGTCGTAGATGCCTTCTTGGACGTAGACGCGGCTGGCAGCGAAGCAGACTTGGCCAGTATTAGCAGTGATAGCGTCGGCTGTCCACTTCACCGCGTTATCCAGGTTCGCATCATCGAAGACAACTGCAGGAGATTTGCCACCAAGTTCGAGGGTGACACGCTTGAGATTGGACTTTGCAGCCATTTCTTGTATCTTTTTGCCAGTAGCAATAGAGCCAGTGAAACTGACTTTGCGGATGCGCATATGGCTTGCGATGAGAGCCCCTGTACTGCCATCTCCCGACAGGACTTGGAACACCCCAGGTGGGAAACCGGCTTCTTTGATGAGGCTTCCCAGAGCGAGAGATGAGAAAGGCGTCTTTTCAGAAGGCTTGAGAATGAAGCAGTTTCCTGTTGCGAGAGCTGGTGCGGCTTTCAACCCTATTGTTCCAATTGGGCCGTTCCAGGGCACTATACCGGCGACAACACCTAGTGGTTCGTTACTATGATATTGTCAGTTCTTGCGAATCGCTGAGTGGTGGCAGCTCGTTTGTGAGGTTCATCGTACCGCACAATCTTGAGGAACCCATCTTCTTGAGGCCAGGACTCGCCACCAAACTTATCGATGAAGCCAGCATTATATCTAAATGTCTAATGAAGTGTCAGTAACTCTCAAACATGTCCAAGAGATAGATAGCTGCAAAGCAACACACCTCTGCACATAGCCCAGTCTCAAAGGCTCCAAATGCTGCTGGCGAACCCAGAGATAATCTCGTCAATTGTGCGATTTCATTTGCGTGTTTATCAATCAAGTCGGCAAATTTATTCATGATACCACGCCGCTGGGTAGCGCTCATCTTCTTCCATGCAGGAAATGCCTTCTCTGCAGCTTCTACAGCGGCATCGACATCCTCTTCGCCCGCCAATGGCACATCGTCGGCGATGAGTTCGCCATTCTTCGGGTTGTACAATGTGAGCTTCTTAGACGATTTGGACTCGACGTATTCGTTATTGATGAAGATCTGCTTTGGTAGATTTTTGTTCGAATGTGGAAACGTCATGTTCGGTGAGTTGATGTTGGAAGAGGATTAGATGAAAGAGTATGGGAAATCAAGTAAGAAACTAATAATTGCAATATTTAATATTGGGTTTGAGTTCCCTAAGTTTCAATTTGGATAAGGAATATTCATGCGCAGTCTTACCTCAAAGGTAGCAGATCTTAAAGCCGGTGGCATGGGGCCGCGTGACAGCGTGTCTCGGCTGAGCGAACACATTATAGTGGTGTGTGACATTGCGTGTGGAGGCACTCCCTTGGCAACGACGTGATGGGTGGAGCGCCAAAGTTCCGGCTGATATTGAATATGCTCGCGGTTTGTTTTCCGCTGTCTCAGCAACAGGCTGCCGCGAGTCATTTCCTCCACCTTCCCCGCACACTACCATGTCATGCTAAAAGCCATCGCGCATGAGACTGATGCATGTCCGAGTCGCTAAATCGATGCATTGAATTTATGGAAGAATCACACCTTGGAATGAGCTGATGTTGCTGGAGAGTATCAGTATGAGATAGCTTCACTAACGTGAGGGATAGTGACTAGTACGGCTTGTGAGAGACTGTATGCGGCATTACCGCATGGTTCAAATTTGGAGATTCATTAATCAAAGTGGTTTCTATGTAAACTCGGAAGACAATTTCCTCGGGGTAAGGCGGAGGAGAAATCCAATCCATATCCTGGTGCTGTCTCAGAGCTTGTAGTTCAATGCCTTCATGTATCATGAGCATAATAGCGGCCTTAATTGCCAATACAGTAAAATAGCTCCCAGAATCTTATTACATATTTCAAATTACATCTTGAAACAATATTCCTGCCAAGATGCCAACAAAGGTAGCATTAATCACTGGAGGCGCCTCTGGAATAGGTTTGGCGGTTGCAACGGCTCTGGCACACCACTCTGCCATCGAGTGGGCAGTCCACATTGTTGATCTAAATGAAACAGCAGGCAAGCAAGTAGTCTCCAGGCTTCGCAGCGCAGAATTCCACCAAGCCAACGTTACAGACTATTCGTCCCTTGCTTCCGCCTTTGAAGCAGCCTACACCAAAGCCGAACGTCTAGATCTTGTTTTCGCAAATGCCGGTATCGTAGAGAGAGACAATTTCTATGCAACACATGATTTGGAGGGTCCACCGCCTCCGCCCCCAAATAAGCTGAGCGTCGATATCAATTACAAAGCCGTGATCGACACATCATACCTGGCTTTGCACTATTTTCGCAGGACAAAGTCACAACATGAAACCGAGGAACTAGATCCTGTTCTGGTGATGACATCCTCATGTGGAGGCCTATATCCGAGCGAGTTCTGTCCGATGTACAGCGGGAGCAAAGCTGCCGTGATACATTTCAATCGAGCAATCACCGTCGCATATCATCACGAAGGTGTTCGCACTTTTGCTGTGTGTCCTGGCACAATCCGAACCTCGTTACTGTCTCAAGACGAGTGGAGGTTTTTCCCAGACGAGTACTTCACACCAATCGAAACAGTCACAGATGCCATCATGAAACTCATTGAAGGTGCGGAAATGAAAGATGCAAAAGGCGTAACGAAGCGCAAGCACGAGAACTGGGGATTGACGGTGGAGGTCAACGGGAAGAACTTCTACATCAGAGCTAACCCGGATTTTTGCGATGACGACATGAAGACCATGATGGCAAATACAAGCATGACCAAACAGTTAGCAAGAATTGAAGGAGCTACCAATGGCGATTGACGGATCTATTTGTCCACTTAAATTTCAATTCGACCTCTTATATCTTTGAATGCCGTCCACTTGCAAGTCTTACCCCGCCATCTACAGCTATATCTTCTCCATTTATGTACGCTGCTGCAGGACTGCACAAGAAGACCATGACGCCAGCGATGTCTGAAGGCTCTCCAAGTCGTTTTCTTGGGTTGCTCTGCGCCAATTCTTCCTGCCCACCTAATAAATCCATCAAGCCATTGGCAAGTTTTGAAGGAAAGAAGCCAGGTGCGACAGTATTTGTGGTGATGTTTCTCGGTCCAAGCTCAACTGCTAGCTGCCGCGATAAATGGTGTGCGGCTGCCTTGGAAACGCTGTACATGATAGTTCCATGCTCACCAATATGTGGCACCGTCGTCCCAGCTATCGAAGACACAATGATTATGCGAGAAGGAGAATCACGAGTACCCGCGCGTTCGAGAAGAGGCGTGAACCTGATGTGTATTAGTAGCTACATTCTTGGTTCGGCCTGTTGGTATACATACAGTCTCGCAAGATTGAAAACGCCACGGACATTTAGGTCTAATACTTTCTGACTCGACCAGTCTGGTGTTGGATCAAATGGACCACCCCAAGTGGCTCCTGCGTTGCACACGAGGATGTCTAGCTTGTCATTGGTCTCTTGCACTTTCTTAACTAGTCTTTCGATATCTTTGGTATCTGCAACGTTTGCAGCGATACCGACAGCGATACCAGACACAGGCAACTTGTTAAGTTTTTCGACGGCTTGGTCAATGCCTTGCTCTCCTTCATTCTTACGTGCGCAGATGAAAACTTTCTTTGCACCTGCGAGGAGGAAGGCGGTGGCTGTATGGAGGCCAAGGCCTCTGGAACCTAACATATCTGAGTGGGAAACGTTATCGGTAGGGGTCTGTTGATGAATCTTACCTCCGGTCACCAAGGCGACTTTACCGTCAAGCCTGAACATACGATTGAAGTCTTTCAGTTCTGACATTATAACTACGCTTCGGTATAAGCAGATCTAGTGAAGATAGAATTATCAATTTAGAGACATTTAATCACGAAAGAGTGGGATGTCCAACGAAAATAAGCTGCATCTGAGGAGCTCGGTATGTGTGGAGTACGATACCCAGGCAATATCCTCGGGAACGCAGAGCGTGGTCCGTGCATTCCGGGGAACCCACGTATCGTCCGCTGTAGGATGGCTACCCACTACAGCCAAACGATTCCAGTTCAAACTCAAGCACATTCTTACAATATATAATTTCTCTTCTCTCCACCCCATATCATCGCTCTTCCAATCTAGAGTAGTCACCTTCAATCGGTTCACCTGACTGAACCGGCGTATCCTAACACAAACATGCCTTTCTCGTCGCCTTTCCCTGTGTTGAACATCCCGAAATGCAACTTAATGGATTATCTTTTTCCACCAGAAAAGGCACCAACAGATACTCGGATCTGGATTGACTCAAAGAATACAGAACAATACTTGACATCGCGATCATTACTGCAATGGACGAAGAGATTGGCGCTGGGCTTAGATCAAATGGGAAGCAAGGCAGGAGAGGTCGTAATGATCTTCACGCCAAATCATATCTTTGTCCCAGTTGCATACCTTGGGATCGTGGGATCCAAGCGTATATTCAGTGGTGGTAACCCAGCTTACACACTTTCAGGTACGTAGTTACCAATACCATCCGGTGTGACGCACTAATGGCTTTCAGAAATGGTTCACCAGGTGAAAAATACTGAAGCCCAGATCATCCTTGCCCATCCCAGTCTCATAAAAGTTGCAGTAGCAGCAGCGAAGCAGGCAGGTCTACCCGAAGGCCGAGTCTTTCTTTTCTCCGACGAGCCGTGTGCATCAGTCGAAGGCTGCAAAGACTGGAGAGAATTCCTTCCTTCAATGGCCGAAGCAAAGGACTACAGGTTTCCGGAGCTATCGGAACATGAGGCAATTACCACAACAGCAACAGTGAACTACTCTTCTGGTACGACTGGACTGCCAAAGGGTGTCGAGGTGAGCCATTTTAATCTGATAGCAAACGTGGAGCAAACAATCTTCATTCGCTACGCCAATAAGCCCTGGAATGCTGACACGCGACCTGAGGAGAGGTGGGTCTCCTTCTTACCCCTGTATCACGCGTATGGCCAGCTCTACACTATGGCCATGGCGCAAAAGCTTCAGGTTCCATGTTACATCATGCAGAAGTTTGAGTACACCGAGTTTTTGCGAGTGATTCAGGATTACAAGATAACGCACTTACAAGTCGCGCCTCCCATTATGATCATGTTGAGCAAGAGGCCAGAAACTCCAAAATATGATCTGAGTAGTGTCACGGATATTTTGTGTGGTGGAGCGCCACTATCGAAAGAGCTGCAAAACGAGATTATCAAGAAATTAGGCTGCGAGATCACCCAGGGCTGGGGTATGACTGAGGTCACTTGCGGTGCGTTGCATGTGCCTGGTGGTACAGTGGATGAGTAAGAACAGCTTCACGAAAATCTTGATCATAACTGACTTCAAGCAGTTCTGGAAGTGTAGGCCAGTTAGATCCAAATTGTGAATGTAAACTTCTTGACGACGACGGCAAAGAAGTACCAGAAGGTCAGCCTGGCGAGCTTTACGTTCGGGGTCCGAACGTTTTTTTGCGGTACTGGCGCAACCCTGAGGCTACGAAAGAATCATTATCACCTGATGGCTGGTTGAAAACTGGCGACATTGCCATTGTGAAGAATGGATGGTTTTGGATCGTGGATCGTAAGAAGGTAGCCCAAGGCCCATGAAGCGTTATGGTTACTTGAAGCAGGTACTAATATGACAGCAGGAGCTTATCAAAGTGAATGCATTGCAGGTCGCACCCGCGGAACTCGAGGCTGTACTACTTCAGTTTGATCCAATTGCTGATGCAGCTGCCGTAGGCATCACTATTGACGGACAGGAGTGGCCCCGCGCTTATGTGACCCTGAAGGAAGAATATAAGGGCAAGACGACTGTGGAAGATATCAACCGCCATATGAAGGAGAAAGTAGCAAAGCACAAGCAACTTGTTGGTGGCATCGTTTTTGTAGATGAAGTACCGAAGTTACCATCAGGCAAGATCATGAGGAAAATTGTCAAACAGTGGGCTCAGAGAGACGCGGACAAGATGAGTAAGGCTAGACTCTAATGTTCTGCAGTCTTCGATCGCGTATTGTAGCTGATTCTTCCATAAAACCTTCTCAATATTGTAGTCTGGTTTCATACCAGAAGATGCTAGTACAATGCACGATTAGAGAATGAAGAGTATACTTGCTCTCGGAGTTGTGATAGTCTAGAATGCAGAACAGTAAACAAATTCCAGTATGTAAACCCGCGTTTCTCTCTTATTTTGCTATGGCAATGTATTCGGGCTTTAGACCCAAAGCTCATTCTCATGCGTAACGCTGTATATGATCGCTGACCGATCAGAATGTTAAAATACAACGACCTGCCTTTTTTCTGCCCTGCCATTTTGCATGTCTTCTACCATCTTCGGTAAGTCCTCCAATCTACGGTATTCGACCTCAGGTTGGATACCATGCTTTCCGGTAAAGTCCACCGCTTTCTGCATCCTCTGTGGGATACTTGTGCTTTCGGCCTTGATTCTGTAACGGCCCGTTGTCAAGTCGAATGCAGTGATGAAATCGAAGCCGTTAGGTGGAATTCCAACAACCATGAGCAAACCTCCCGTACGTAACAGTTCCGGTGCGCCAGCGTAAGCAATGTTTGAACCAGAATAGACGGCGGCTGCGTGACATCCTTTACCGTCAGTGAGTCTCTTGATACTCTCGATGTAGTTCGGATCTGTCCTGGAATTGAAAGTCGCGTCTGCGCCCAGTTTCTTTGCCATGGCAAGTTGAGTATCATTAATATCGAGAGCAATTGTTTTGATGCCCATCTATTGCAGTTAGTTTAATGTATCATCTTATATATCTGCAAAAACATAACTAAGAAGATAATAGAAACAGTTAAAGATGGACAAACATACCGCTTTGGCATATTGCACAGCATATTGACCTAGCCCTCCACATCCAACAACAGCTAGCCACATACCTGGTGCCAGCTCGCAACCTTCCACACTATGAAAAGCTGTGATGCCCGCACAGAAAAGCGGCGCTGCCCTGCTCATCTCGAGACTTTGTGGCAACTTCACTGCACTCATCCAATCAACGACCGCATACTCGGCGAAAAAGCCATCCGCCACAAACCCTTGAAGCTTCTGATTTCCTGTCTCACAGCGTAAATTGTGCACCTGGCAGCCAGAACAGGTGTAACAGCACCCAGTAAAATAGTTAAAGCCGATTGCGTCACCAATGGAAAATCCGCGATCTGAAGCTTCGGTACCGAGAGATACGATGTGTCCAACACCTTCGTGTCCAAGAGTCACGGGGTAGTCTGGGCGAAGGCTCATACCAAGGTCAGAATGGCACAATGATGCAGAATGAATTTTGACCAAGAACTGGTATGATTCTGGTGTCGGTTTGGCTACATCATTTATAACAACTTTTTGATGTTTTCTAGCACGGTAGTGAGTATATGTGAAACTGGTCAGAGGGAGTGATGAGCTTACGGATCCCATTGACCGGCCTTCATAATTCTAGTCTACTTCTTGTTCTTTTAGATGGTTTTATTAAGCTCGTTTCGAACACTACGATGGTTTCTTTCTGAGATAAGCATGTAGATGTACGTAAATGATCTGGTTACAAAAGTCCACGCAGTTGATAAATATGACGTGGGTGACCAATTGGGAAAGTGCTTATGGGTAATATTACGAGTCATCTTGGCGCATCAAAATGAAATTTCATGACTTGATGTGCACAAACGTAGCAAGTGGAGAGGCGGGGCCGATATGACAAGTTAGTGGCGGTTAGCCGGGCGTGTAGAGCACTGTGTGATGCGGGGAAGGTAGGAAGCGGGGTTGGAGATGCTGGAATCTAATACACATGAAAGTTTTCTAGCCACACTCTACTGGGCCCACTGGCCTTAATTCCAACTTTTGAAAATAGACATGCGGTTTATGAGAAGCAAGCCAGAAGCCGATCTTGTAGAACACTATGATATCGTTCTTCACAATGTACAACCTTTTTGTTCTTCACGATGCAAATCCGTATAGCAGAGAAATCTGCATTCATGCTGGTATCAACCAAAGGGATTTGTGTCTAAGCTAGCATGAAATCTAATCCCTTTCCCATCTGATCAAAGAATTTCTTTCTGGGCTGGTCTAGCTTCGACGATGGCCAACCCATAAAGAAGTGCGGATAGCCTTCATACATATCAAGTCGATTGGGCACACTGCGATCCGATCAGTAAATGAGTTGGGAACATGGTAATTCACTTACCCTGCTTCATCAAGCTTCTCTTTCATGAGTAAACCATCATCTCTCAGTGTATCGTGACTCGCAACAGCCATATATACCCCCTTCAAGTCCTTGATTCTAGGATGTAAAAGCGGCGAAGCGTATGGATCAGTCGGTGGCGCACCCAGGGCCTCTAATATAGACTTAGTATGTCAAAATGCTGACACGAGATAGTCACCTTACCCCAAAAAGCTCGCATTGCTCCTGCTGTGTTGATCGTATTCAGGTCATGTTCTTCCATAGCAGTATACCTGGCTTTCATCTCGTCTGGTACCGCATCTGGATGCACCGTTGGAGGGATGATGCTCAGAATACCCACAAGTTGCTCTCCGAACCCCTCATCTATAGCCCTCAGTGCGGTCCCAAATGCAATATGACCACCAGCAGAAACGCCTGAAGTGATAGATTTTCCTTCAGCGGTTTTCAATCGACGAGTATTATGCAAGGCCCATTGCAAAGCCTCGTAACACTCGTTCATCAATCCCGGATGCGCGTTTTGCGGCGCAAGCCCATACTCAACGGATACGACAACAATGTTGCCAGCTTTTGAAATGGCTCTACTGAAACCGTCGTCTCCATTGATATCACCCATGGCCCAGCCTCCGCCATGATAGTACATACATACTGGCTTGTCGCCCTTGTAGTCAACAGGAGTATATACGCGGACTTTCGTTCCTTTGTCAGTCGCCGTATCCTCTGTTTCAACGGAAGGGTCAGGCTCAGGGATATTGTATTTGGATACCAGCAATTCACCAATACGCGCGAATTGTTGGTACATGTTTGGGAGAGGGGGCGTTAGGGCTATGTGCTCTCCCCATTCCTCTTCGAACTGCGTACATTCGTTATCAAAGATTGTATCGCCAGTACTCTATTTGTACGAACCTCTAGCCATGGCTTCGCAAGTCCTTTGTCAGTCATCATTCACCGACTTTGATTGTTCTGATATGGTGCAATCGCACCATGATTCTCCTGTGCAATGTGCAATGCGCCTAATGCGCGTGACAAACGTGACTAGCGTTTCTTACGTGTAGCACGGCGTTTCCCCGCTGCGACGCATCAGGTTGGACTCCACCCCCGCTCCTCCTGTGTACGCCTAAATAACTCCGACCGTTCCGGCCAAACCCCAAACCCCCAGATTAAGCCTCGGCTCTAGGCCATGTACATCGCTAAAGCATATTCAGACATGCATGGAATGTGTAGCTGTAACGATTCATACACAGCAGATACATACCTGGCCTCCGATTCATGTGCACTGACTGCATCTGCTCACATCTTTCGCAGTACTTGATTGTATCACAAACCACATTTACTTTTTCTTTTCAGACGCCTTACTATGGACATAGATATCAACAACCATCCAGCGTTCTCGCGCATTCCACCGTGGGTAAAAGCCAAGCTGCGCCCCATCGCGATCTCAAAGATCCACCAAGTATATGAATGGGTTGAAAACGAATGTATACCCGCAGAGCGCATATACAAAGCTCAGCTGAGCGAAAGCAAGACGAGATGGAACACACCAGCCATCATTCATGAGCTGCGAAGAAAAGCAAAAGCTCAAGGACTGTGGAACCTGTTTCTTCCTAATCACTTCGTTGAGAGTCCCGGTTTGACAAATCTGGAATACTCATGTTGTGCGGAGATAATGGGCAGAGTATATTGGGCAGCTCAGGTAAACAACCCCTCTTCGATTTGCAGTCGCCATTTTTAAAAACGTAATTCTAAAGTACCAAGTAGACCATGAACTGTCACGCCCCAGAGACTGGCAATATTGAACTCCTCGCAAAATACTGTACATCAGCCCAGAAGCAGAAATGGCTCTATCCTTTGATGAACGGTGACATGTCCTCAGCATACAGTATGACTGAACCCAACGTTGCCTCTTCCGACGCCACCCAAGTCGGCATAAGGATGGATATCACAGACAAGGAAGTCGTAATCAATGGCCGCAAGCTCTATGGCAACTGCCAGTACAATCCTGAAATGCAACTGTTCATACTAATGGGGTGCTCCGACCCGACCAACCCGAATCCTTGGAACAGACACACAACGCTCGTGGTACCGGCCAATAGTCCTGGGCTTCGGCAGATCAGAAATCTAAGTATAATGGGGTACGACTGGGCGCCCGAAGGGCACGGGGAATACGTCTACGAGAATGTGCGCGTGCCACTTGAAAACATCATCCTGGGACCAGGGCGCGCATTTGAAATAGCTCAAGGGAGGCTGGGGCCCGGTCGCATACATCATTGCATGCGGCTCATCGGGCAGGCAGAGCGGGCATTCGAACTGGCGCTTGTGCGATGCATGGAACCGAAGAAGAAGCCGCGAGGCAAATTCATTGGCGAATTTGATAGCAACATTGAGCGGATTGCTGATATGCGCATGACAATCGATGCGATGAGGCTTGTTGTTCTCAATGCGGCTGATACTATGGATCTGCAGGGTAACAAGGCTGGCAAATATGCGATTGCGCAGAGTAAAATCATGGTACCGAATGCGCTACTCAAAGTAATCGATGACGCCATGCAAATGTATGGTGGTCAGGGACTGACTCAACATACACCATTACCTGAGATTTGGACATATGCGCGTTTTGTAAGAGTGGCGGATGGTCCAGATTCTGCACATAGACATCAGGTTGGGCGCGATCAGATGAAGACGGCGCATAGATTTCGAGACAAGGCGAAAGAATACACGGAGAGGTATAGAGAGTTGTGTAAAAAGTGGAGGTTGGAGCCAGAAGAATTTGAAGGAATATTGTAGTTGCTATTTCTTCTAGATCACTTGGCAGATCGGGTTCAAAACCTAACCCATGCCAGCCATATCCAAGGAAAATGATCACATAGATGCTGTACTAGTTGCTTGAAGGAAGAATTACAAAGTGCCATACCGATGCAAAGCCATTATGTCTTCTACGTTCAAAAAGGAAAAAAAGGGGTATCATATCCAAGCCACAGGATGGTACTTCATGTTAATATCATCTACACATGGCCCAATTTCATTATTCATACTGCAATCGGCGGAGACCCAAAGCTCAGATTCTCATCATCATCAAAAAAGGACGCCGCGTCTTGAGTTGACATGACAAAATCGTCAAAAGAGGAATTTGCTGCTGTCGTAGCGGCTGTTTCCAAAGGGAAACTTGGGTGAGTGTCGGCCATGCACGGTATCTTCGGTGGTGGTGCATGAACCTTAGATGGCGCTGCAGTAGCCTTCCGTTTCGC
Source organism: Curvularia eragrostidis (assembly GCA_020744315.1). Classification (NCBI taxonomy): domain Eukaryota; kingdom Fungi; phylum Ascomycota; class Dothideomycetes; order Pleosporales; family Pleosporaceae; genus Curvularia; species Curvularia eragrostidis. The sequence goes on along the minus strand of JAIRCK010000097.1, from coordinate 7,945 downwards.
AGAGAGCCCTGACATTGACTTGGGCAGTTGTGAGGCCCTGAGCTTTGAGAGTTCAATCTCAAGGCCATTCACAAAAGGACCCGGGTTCAAGCATTTGCCAGCTATCTTCTTAGTGGAAGCCAGAGGCCTGCTACTATTCGCAATGACAGATGAGCGTATCGACGTTTGTGTTGTAGTCACATCATGTTCGTATCTTGATGACGTGGTCAATAACCTCGCTGGCGGTACCATAGGTGCCATCTGTGCCATTCTTTGCGTTGGTCGAGAAACTGCCTTCTCTAGGACTGGTGTTGGCGATTTCTTGGATGTGACAGACGCTGGTTGCGGGTTTACCTCACCAGAGGTAGTGTCATCAAGCTCGTCGTTCAAGTCATCGAGGGAGAAATCTAGGTCTTGCGTGGACATCGGAGGAAGGTCATCAATCGTGGGAGGTGAAGGGGCAATCAAGGTAGTGTTGGTTTCGGTGACTTTGGAGTTCTCTTCAAGAGCAATTTCGCGCGAAATTTGTGTACTGCTTTCAAAAAAGTCGTCCCAACAATCAGTGGAAGGCGGAGGCGGAGGCTGGGGAGATTGTACAGTGGATGTGGTGTTTAAGGTACCAAAGCTGGATCTAGACGCCGGAAGACCAGGAAGCTTGAACACTGGGTTGACGATTGCTGGAGACTTCGCCTTTAGAACTGGCAGTGTTGGCTTTCTGGGCAACATCATAGGCGGTACACGACCTTGTACAGACGGTAATTTGAAACCAGCTTGCGACGTCTCCGGTGGCAGTTGAGACGGCTCATAATCAAGCGCGACGCATATGGGAAACTGTGTGCGTTGGAATGGATGTTGATCCAGGTTCTTGTACTTCGCACGAAAGGGTACTCGGGTAAGGAATGTTTTGGTGCCCCTCAGCTGCCCATCCAAGACCAGACATTCCAGCCGATCATTCTCAGATCGAAGAATCTGAAGATGTTGACTCCTTGATAGCTGGCTGCTTGTATTCAAGTCCTTGAGCAGAGTAACAGCACAGCCAATCTTAACGCGCAGGCGGTGCTGTGGTAGCCCAACAGGATTTAGTTTGTGTAACAGTCCTACTGCAGGGTCCCATTCGGGGATCTTCAACGAGAGATCCTGGGAGAGCAGCTCTATTATAGGCCCAGGCAGCTTCTCCAGAGCAGCCTCCACTGTCTTGTTTATGGGCCCATGGGTGCGAGTAAAGCCTAGATCCTCTTTGACAATGCCGGGCTTTGATGGAGTCGACATAAAGGGCGAAGCAAGCGCCGTGTGAGAGACGTGTGCTGGCTGCGGCTGTGCTTTCGGGAGTGACTCCTCAGCTAAATCCGATACGACTAGATTGTGTGCTTCCAACAGGGAATCGTCGTCCAAGTCGTCATCTGCCCATTGCTCTCTGAGCGACGCATTCGGCTCAGCTAGGTCTGGGGCGTTGTCGTCGTCATCGTCCCAAGGCTCCTTCTCGATGGTCGCGACAGTCTCTTCCAGCTTCTTGGTGAGCTCTAGTTCCTTCTGACGCCTCTCTGCATCTTTCTTCTTGTTTAATCCCAGGAAAGCTTCCATTCCATTTTTCAGTTGCGCCTGGGTGTGACTGTATCCAATCAGCTGTGTGGCCAGTCCAACCCCCAGCTGTTTTCTTGCCGCCGCTTCTTTTGCTTCTTTCGCTTTGCGCTTCTGGGCCGCTGCTTTGCGGCGTTCCTCGGCCTCTCGAGCCTGGGCAGCGCGCTGATTTAACTCCAATTCGCGGGCCAACTGCTTCCGTTGCCGTTCACTGAGAAGCGGTCCATTCTTTCTATGCTGTCTCTTGAGTTCCGTCGATGTATGCGCGATTCTGTGTGGCGTCGGCGCCATGGTGGATATGCATGGCGTTGATGAAGGGGATATGAGTGGGCGCGAGTGGGCGCATAGGAAGTGGCGTTGAATGTTTTGCACAGCCGCGCTAGAGACACGGGATCACGTGCTCACTCTCAGTTGATTGTGTGGGTGGAGCCTTCGACCAAGCTGGAGCCTAGGGAGTTAGCCACCACAGATAACCGACCACCCATGTCTCCGGCTAGACAAACTACCAAAAACATCGAGACTGGAGATTATCCAGCAATTTCCCCGCATAATGATGACACCGCTAAGCGAGACCACTGAGCCACTGTGGTGCATAGTAAATCCTGCCAACTTCAAATGGTCCTAACCGATCCTTTTCCATCGCAAATACACGTCCTCTGCAATCATTTTAGCCAGCAGGCGTAGGACTGACGAATGGTGAACGTGCACATGCTGCATGTCTGACTCAATCGGGCCTCTATTTGACGGGAAAAGAACATCCGGCTCCCGTAAGAATACGCCTACCCCGCACGCAAGCCGCACTCGTAGTATCGGACATTGCAATTGATTGTGGGAAGTTGCATACGTACATACGAAGAACTGGTCAGAGTGCCGCTTCCATTGCGCTGTTTCCAGCTCGGTAGCGCGATTCAAAGCAACCAAAGTCTGCAAAACTCATTGCTTGTATTTCTCTTAAATAGAATACTTCAACGAAAGCGTGTGAACGACCAACGCATAGAGGCCGTGTTACCATGTCATTTGCGTTAAAGGGAGTTGCATATATTACTGGCGCGGGTTCGGGTAAGTCGGCAGACTGCAGCATTACATTGATAACGCTCACAGCTGACGTTACAAAGGCATCGGACAATACACTGCATATGCTCTTGCAAGGCAGGGAGTACGCTCGTTCGCTTTGGTCGATCGCAATTCGGTATCAAAGACAATAAGCGAATTGAAGAATATATCGCCTGCCATTTCCGTCAAGGGATTTGAACTAGATGTTACTGACGAGAAGGCGGTCGATGACAGTATAGAAGAGACAGCCAAAGAGTTTGGGAGACTGGACTACGCGGTTAACAATGCGGGAATTGGTGGCATGATTAAGACGTCAGACCAGGTACCAAAGAGCGATTTCGAAAAGATCGTAGCTGTCAATACGACTGCAGTCTGGCAATGTCAGCGTGCGCAGATTCGGCAGATGCTAAAGCAAGACAAATTGTCAGACTCGTATCGCTCCTATCGTGGATCTATCGTCAATGTAGCTTCCATGTATGGTGTGGTCGCACCACCGCTTAATGTTCCAGCCACTGCATATGCTACAAGCAAACATGCCGTTATTGGCCTGACTAAATCAGATGCGCTTGCGTTTGCCCATAAAGGCATCAGAATCAATGCCATCTCTCCCGGCTATGTGCTGACGCCATTGGTTCAGGAGACAATGGCCAAAGGCGACATGATAGAGAAAGAGAAGATGAAGGTTCCGATTCACCGCTATTCGGAGATGGAAGAGATTGCCGATTGCATAGCATTCTTGCATTCGGATGCGGCTAGTTACATGATTGGGGCAAACTTGGTTGCAGACGGCGGATACACAGTCACATAGATCGTTTCACGAGTACATTACTCTGATTATTGGTTGTCAAGGTTATGCAATCCCACATCCCTCTCTGCGTATACTTCCTGGTTTCTTTGCCGATAACATCTCAAGTACGGCTCACTTCGGCAGATGGAAGTTCTTCGTCTAACTGCGTAACTCCGCATCACTCAGAAAATTGAACTTGACGTCATACCCCGGCAGATGTATAAGGCTAGTTGTACGAAGCTTACGTGAATTGCCGTATGGCTATAGATCCGGCCCGTAGAGGTACCATCAAGTCTTTTTGTCATGAGTAGCTGGCCGCGGAAATCGTTTGCCACTATGCCAGTGCAAGGTGTCCCTTACATTTCCCTCAATATGAGTGGCCAGCACGATCCGGCGCCCCGAGAATATAGGCGTAAATACGCTAAGTCAAACCACAGGCTTCACAATGACTGACCTGACTCAACTAACTTGACTTGGCCCATCTCAGCTGACTCGAGTCTGACAGGAAGATCAGGAAGTTGGCGGGCTGGTGCGTAGCAAGAGACTTTAAGAACCTGTACACGCCCTGATCAAAAGGTCGGTTGTCTTACTTGCTTTTGTATCTTTTTTGTTATTTAGATCTTGATATCTTTCATAAAATGGCAGACGGGCTCGTCGTTCCATCAAAAACCAGCTCAGAAGGAGATGCTCAATACCGATTGAAGAGACCGATTCACGCAGAGCGCCATGTCCGCATCGTTTGTGTCGGCGCAGGTGCCTCAGGCCTTCTAATGGCATACAAACTGCAAAGACACTTCTCCAACTACAGTCTCCAAATATATGAAAAGAATGTTGAGGTGTCTGGCACTTGGTTTGAAAACCGATATCCGGGGTAAGTGCGGGCCAAGATGCTCAATGCGGGGATAATACTTTACCAACGCAGCCACGCGCATGCAAGATCATGACTAATTCATTTGCAGATGCGCGTGCGATGTCCCTTCGCACAACTATACTTGGTCATTCGAGCCGAAACTCGACTGGTCGGCTGTTTACGCTAGTTCCAAAGAGATCTTTGCGTATTTCAACGATTTTGCGCGAAAATACGACCTACGGAAATATATTAAGACCCGACACCAAGTCACTGGTGCAGAGTGGAGCAAACAGAAGGGTGGTTATAATGTGAAAGTCAAAGACCTTGAGACTGGCCAGATTGTAGAAGATCATTGCGACATCTTGATAAACGCTTCTGGTATTCTGAACTATTGGCAATGGCCCGCCATACCCGGTCTGGACAAATACAAAGGTACATTACTGCACACTGCGAACTGGGACGAGAATATCGATCTGACAGGTCGAAATGTCGGTCTTATCGGAAACGGGTGAGCATACTTCCCTCTCAATCCCCGAATGTGTGCTAACCCCAATGTAGTTCTTCCGGTATCCAAGTTCTTCCCGCAATCCAGCCATATGTAAAGAAAGTAACCACCTTCATCCGCGAACCAACCTGGGTATCTCCTGTTCAGGGCCTCGAGCAACACGTCTTTTCCGATAACGAAAAGCAGACTTTTGCTACGCAGCCCGATGCACTGACTCAGTACCGCAAAAACATTGAGCGAGGTCTCAACGGCCAATTTGGCACGTTTCTGAAAAACACGAATCAAAACATCCAGACTGAGGCCTACTTCCGCGACCAGATGTCGGAGAAACTGAAAAACAAATATCTCGAGGAGCGTCTGATCCCAAATTGGCGTGTTGGCTGCAGACGGCTGACACCCGGCGTGGGTTATCTCGAAGCCCTTGGCAAGCCAAACGTACAAACAGTATATGGCGAGATCAACGAGATTACCGAACGTGGTTGTCTCTGCGATGATGGAAATGAATACCCCGTAGATGTACTCATTTGTGCTACAGGCTTCAACACGTCTTTCAAGCCGCGCTTCCCTGTGATCAACGCGTCTGGAACCAATCTCCAAGACGCCTGGGCCAAAGAACCTCGCTCCTACTTTGGCCTTGCGGCTGCCGATTTCCCTAATTACCTCATTTTCCTAGGCCCCAACTGCCCCATCGGCAACGGACCTGTGCTCAGTGGCATAGAAGCCCAGGCTGACTACATGTGCAAACTCATCGACCGCTTCCAAACGCACAACATTTCTTCTTTCGCACCAAAAGCAGAAGCCGTAGAAGATTTCATTGCTTTCAAAGATGAGTTCATGAAGAAAACTGTTTGGGAAGAACCCTGCCGGTCTTGGTATAAGGGTTTGGGCCCAGATGGCCCAGTGACCGCCCTCTGGCCTGGCTCAACACTACATTATATCGAGGCATTGATGGAGTTGAGGTTGGAGGATTGGGATGTAAGGTACACTGGTAATCGGTTCAACTGGTTGGGTAATGGATACTCGCAGACCGAGGTTGATCCGACGGCTGATTGGGCATTCTATATAAGGGAGAAAGACGATGACGAGCCGATTTCACGACTGAAGAAGCTGAGAACCATTAATAAGAGCGGGACGATGAAGCCTAGTGCCGGAGTTAGTTTTACAGGAGTAACTACAGAGGTCCATGAAATGGCACTAGAGGCTAAGTTATGAGTTCTTGTTCCTTCAATTGAGTGCTTCGGGCGTGGTTGCTTTTACATAGTATTTATACAGCACCTTCATCTATCATACAGGACAGTACATTTAGTCTTGATTAAAGAATAATGCCATGATCCTTCTTTCAGTAGCCATATCAAGATGCTTTAAGCTTCATTTTAGAAATTGTTCCAAAAAAAACACTTTTATGCCAACAAAATGCACAAACACAGATGTTTTCTACCAGTTGAGATCTTTTAATCTAGCAGATTTGTCACGTACTAATTGTAGTATACGTTGCATGCAGTCTTGTTAATGATATATGTCTTTGTTGTTTGCGCAACCTTCTACAGTTATCAGAATGTCACAAAATATCAAAAGACATCGTATTGTAGCGACTTAACTAACGTGTTCCACGGGCGAGCGCCGCACACGGGCGAGCGCCGCACCCCACCAAACTTGCACACCTCTCCCATCTTATTATACAATGGCTCAACGCAGCGCTACTATATTAGCTTCAAATAAATTAGATATTTAGCTTGCTATCTTCTTAATCAATTCTAACTAAATCCAAAGTAATTGGAGCGCTGCTACTATCTATAGCGTGTCTAAACGAACGATCCGCCGCCGACGCGCTAGTATCCCTGCGCGACGCGATTGCCAACCTAACTTAAAAAAGCTTACTAAGCTAGAAGAGGAGGTGATTATTAGCTATATACTTGATCTAGATTAGCGTGGATTCGCGCCTACGTACGCAGCTATGCGCGATATGGCTAATAGGCTATTAGCTGCGCGTGGTGGAGAACGCGTTGGAGTTAACTAGCCGTCTATCTTTGTCAAGCGTATAGATAGTCTTATAACGCGTTTTAATTGAGTATATAATAGGTAGAGAGCCTTATGCGAAGATCTAGTCTTAATTACGAGCTAGTTTAAGCTTGTAGAGTAGATAAAGGCTAAGTACGGCATCTATAACGAGGACGTCTATAACTTTAATAAAGCTGGCTTTTTAATAGGCAAGATTACTACTTAGCTTATCGTTATAGTATTAGAGAGAAGAGCCCGGCCAAAGGCTATCTAGCTAGGTAGCCGAGAGTAGGTAACGTTTATCGCTAGGATTAATGTAGCTAGCTAGTCTATCCCACTATTCCTTATCTTTACTAGTAAGCATTACCTATCTACCTGGTATAAGGAGGCAGAGATCCCACGCGACTAGGCGATCGCAGTTAGTGACAACGGCTAGACAACTAACGAGCTAGAAGTTAAGTAGCTAAAGCACTTTATTAAGTATATAGATAGCAAGATTATTAGAGTACGCTAGCTACTTATTCTTAATAGCTATAAGAGTTACTAGTTACTTAAGTTCTAAGAGCTCTATAAGAAGAATAATATCTATACGCTCTATATACTACCCCACTCCTCTTACCTACTCTAGTCTCTTAATATTAGCTATTTCTTATTATTAAAGCGCGCGTATAGCTATAAGGTAGAGAGCCTAATATATAACTATATCAACTATATTACTAAGCTAGAGTTTCTACCAGCGTTTAAGGCAGCCTTTAATCGATTCTTTATGGCAGCTAATATCTACTTAGCTTTTTAAGGCGCAGGCCTTATTCCTCTCTAGCTAGACGTTGTTCTATCAAAGCTTAATATACAGCTACGTACGTCTACTCCTCTAGCTACTCTAGTAGAGGCTCTCTAGCAGGCTCGTACGCCTAGCAATATATATAAGCTTGAAGCTTAATTGACGTTAATACGTAATTAAATCTAGTAGTATTAAGACTCTTTACTTACTTTAATTATCGCGGCAATTAACTAGCTTAAGAAGGGGGCTAAGATAATAATGCTCTTAGCTAAGCTAATACGCGACTAGATTGCTAGTCTTAAGCGAGCTAATATAGCAATATTAGAGTATAGGCAGTATAAGAAGAAGCGGATATAGAAGCGTGGAGTCCTTATAAAGGGAGCTAGAGAGGATATACTCGCTTAACGTGAGGCT